>VZRO01000984.1:67047-136906 GCA_013397915.1 Daphoenositta chrysoptera | reverse complement strand
CAGTCCTTCAGGCAAACCTGTTGGGCTCGCCTTGGCCGTGCCCATGCCAGGGCGAGGAGCAGGGGGCTGTGCCCAGCCAGGTGCCAAGCACCCTCCTCTGCACAGCCAGGCTCTTGCTTCCCTCCTGCCCAAAGCTGCATTGCCCCATCCGTGCCCAGCTCTGCTCCAGCTGGGTGAGAGGTGGAGGTCACCGTGTTCACCAAGGTGGCACCTTGGCACGTCCTGAGGGGCTGAAAGCCCGGGAGCCGTCCTGGCTGCGTTCTGAACTGACTCAGGCTGCAGCCTGTGGCCCTGGAGCAGAGAGCTCCGGATATTTGAGGCAGATGTTGAGGATGCAGGCGCAGGAATGGCGGGGACGGGGCATCCCAGCGCAGCAGCCGTGTCTGGCCAAGGTAGGAGCAAGTCGTATGAAAGAAGCAGCCGGGCTTTGGAGGGGCTGTTCTGGCACAGCCAGGTCGGGGTGATCTCCACCCCCTGCCTGGTCCGGGAGCGGGGGGAGCCGGGCAGGGACTCAGCGAGCGCTCCGGGCCCTTGTGAGGCTGCGGGTTCGTGTGAGCGCCCGCTGCCGCTGCTGCCGCCAGTCCTCTGCCATCCTCCCCTCCGCCCTCTGCCCACCCCTCCTCCGTCCCCAGCAGTCATGCCCTCCTCCCGAGTTCCCCCCGCGTCACTGCTCCCCCAGCCCAGAGCAAGGCTACCGAGAACGGCTGTGAATCACCGAGCCCGGAGGAGCCCGTTCTCCCGCAGCCGGCAGGGAAGGAAGCTCTCCCGCAGTGACGCTCCCGTTTGGAATCACCAGCATTTCTCCTATGAGTCTCTGTGCAATATTCTTCCTCAGGCTCTAGCAAGAAGGAGCCTTTGCTTCACTTCTTGGCTTCCACCAAAGAACTCGCTGCAGACCGTGTGATGGACACGTCTGTTCGTTGCAACTCTGGTTTTGCCAAAGTAAATATTGTTGCTGACAAAGATTGTTAAACTATTTACAGACTGAGTGTATTTAATATTTGTGTTACTGGAAGGACAGCACACGGAGATGAAGCTGCTGGGAGGAGGTCCAGCCTGGCCGTGGCTCCCGTGGCGCTTCCCCAGGGATGCTGGAGCTGTGGGAGCAGCTCTGCAGCCCCGGCGGTGTCCCCAGTCCCTGGTGTTGTTGCATGCTGTATAAAGCACGTGGCAGTAGCTTTCGAGTCACTATTTAAAGCACCATTTTTCTATTGTACAAATGTCACAGGGCACTGCTAGGATAGACAATCACAGGTTGCATTTTTTTAAAAGAATTTCTTTTTCTAAGTGAGAGATTTTTTTGAAGCCAGTCCGTGGAGAATATTCAGAGCACTTGAACCAGAGTAGTGTTAGCTGCTCCACTGAGGCCTTGTACAGAGCTTCCAGGTAACTTTCTCCTCTCAGCAAATGTATTTCCTTATTTAAAGGGATGCTGTCAGCTTCAAACCTGTAAGCAAGCACATTTCCTTACCTATGTTACCAGCAACACCTACATTATTAAAACCCTTGTCTTGCCACTCTGTCTGCTCGTGGTTTGCTGTTTGATTTCACCACAGGACAGGCACAGCTATCCCAGCTGCCACCACCTGGTACCAGCTCCATGCTCTGGGACAGTTACAGTCCTTCAAGGCCAGAAGAATTTCATTCATGGCAGCAGTTTCTCCTGGAAGATTTCTGAACACACCAGCCAGTCTCCTGTCTCTTTCTTCTGTTGGCTCTGGTTTTGCTGTTTTCCTGCAGACCCCACTCCTTGGGTCGTGTCCCCCTCGAAAGGCAGAGCTGACCCCCTGCCAAACCCCCTGGTGTTTTTGTCAGCACTGGGCTGGGGGCTGCAGGGTGCTGGGTACAGGCAGAGCTCTGCCACAGCCAAACCTCCCACTGCCCACAGGCAGAGCAGGCTGGGACCTCTCCCTGGGGATCCTGGATCCTTCACAGCAGCCCTTGGTGCCTGTTTCCACATCCATCATATCTTTCCTTGCATTAGGAAAGGTTCCCGGGTATTTGCCCACCTGTGTGCAAGGAGGGACTGCCCAGGTGGGCTAAAGGTGAAATGGTCCTGAGAATCTAAAAAGATGAACAAATAACCAGTTCCTGTGAACATCCTTTAATGTCTGACCCACACCCTGCAGCCAGGCGTGCTGTGATAAACTGCCTGGGCTGGGCCAGGTCACGGTTACTCAGAGAATGAGGAGACAAGCCTCAGCCTAGGATTATTCCAGGAATATCGATGGACTGGAGCATCCCCTGCCCTGTCTGGGTCACAAAAAGCACCTTCTCCGATGGTTTTTAGTGTAGCTGTCGTTCTGCACCCACAGGCACAGTCCCCCCCCACAGATACCACAGTCCTGCAAGCCAGCAAATCCCCTCGGTGTGAGTGGCTGCCTTCCTACACACACCAAACCAATCCCTTCCAGCCTCCTCGAGCCTGGGTGTGCTTTGGGGGCTGTTGGCACAGCTACGCCTGCAGGGTGACACCCCTGCACCCAGCTCTCCTGCTCGGCTGAGCAGGGGTTTGCTCTTTGGACATAACCACGTTGTCCTGATGGGAGGCATGGCACTGATGCCAAGACAAAGGCTGCCTGGCAGATGCCCCCGGAGCAGCCATGGACTGTCCTGCTGTTCTAGTTCCAGCAGAACAGTGCTCTGTGTCTCCAGGAGAGGGAGTTCGCGCTTCATCTCGTTCTCCAAGCACTTGCACAGCTTTAAACATAAAGCAAAAATACAAGGTGAGGAGCTGTGTTCGCCGGTAGCTGCCCAGTCAGGCAGGACCCTCCCTGGTGTGTGCTCAGATTTTGTCTTCTTCCTTCACCAGATGAGGGATCTTGGATTCTGACTGAAGAGTGAGGATAGTAGGTGACCCAAGGATGTCTGAAGTATTGTGCTGGCAACAAAAAGCTCCAGAAAAAGGCTTGGTGTGGTGGGAACACAGAATTAGGCAAACTGACAGACTTGAGCTGTGTGAACGTTTCACACTGTGCATCTCTACACAGCCAGACCTCCTCCAGCTCCGTTTGTCTTCCCTGCCTTCCCTTTTCTCACACAACTCTCACCCTGCAAGTGCTGAGACCCTGCAAGAGCTGTGTCAGGTGATTCACCCATTCCCAACTATTCCTGATCCTGAGCTACACCACGACCAGTGATCCCTGCAGGATGCTCTGGCCCTCCCGCTCTGGGCTGGGCACTCCTGGACTGTCCCATCCAGCCCGCTGGAGCAGGACAGGCACCCGTGGCCGGGCCCTCTCTCCCAACACTCTTCTCTCCCAGTGGGGCTGCTGGGGTCCAGTTCTGCCACTGGACTGGGCAGATTCTGAGCCCTCCAGGGCTTCCAGGCAGAGGAGACATCCCAGCACCAGGCAGTGGGACTTAGCCAGGACTCTCAGATCATGGGGGTCCTGCAGACCTCGGCTGCTCTTGCAAACCAAAGCAGCCACCACAGCTGGGAGCACCAGCTGCCCTTCCCCTGGAGCGTGGGCACGGCCACCTGCCCTCCTCACAGGGACAAGGGGTCCTGAGCCACCAGAACCCCCCCGTGCTGCAAACAGTGATTGCCTGAGAGGCTCCCAAACACTCCGAGGGCCCAGCAGTCTTCCAGAGAGAGAAAATACATCCAGGGCTCCCTACAGGTCTCTCATTTGCCACAAGCAGATGTGAAGGTTGCTTTCCTCTTGCACCTGGAGGACAGGCCTGGAAGGTATTCCACAGCTCGTGGAGAACCTTCCCGTTCATGTCTGACCTTACAAAATGAAAATAACAAGGTCACAGTCGCATCTTAGTTTTATTACAACTGACCTGCAGGCAAAAGGATAGAACTATTACATAAACACTCTGATCCATGTATAATAGCTTAAATAGAGGAGGAAGTCAAACCAGGATACCGGATAAAATATTCGGAAGCTCTTTGAAGCAGTTATGTTCCTGAGCTTCATTTTACAGACAATAAGGCAACATCCCTGCACATCAGATTTTTGATATTTTTATACATTTTTTCTATGGTACAAGAAAAAAAAATAATAACCAGAATTCACAATGTACAGTTCTTACACTATTTTCACAGCTTCTGAACACTATACACCTTTTTTTTCTTTTTTATTTTTAATAAAGATACATTGCAATAAATGGTGCACCCTTAATAATTTATAATAATGTGTGTTGAATAGGCTAAACTTGTCCTGTACAGCCACCCAGGCAGCAGCACCTCACTCCTGTCACTGGCAGCTCAAAGCTTTGCATTTCCATAGAGATGGGTCAGCACCAGAGCACAGACGCAGCCATCCCGACAGGGCACAGCAAGGCAGTCACCTGTGTTTTGGGGGATCCATCTCAGTGCTGGCCCTCTGAAAGGTTTTTGGGTTCCCTGTTACCGGGGAGAAGCGAGTCAGACTTTAATACCCAAAGGGAGGGCAAAGCCCCACTCGTGGCTGCCCTTCCTGGGTCTGGGTCTCTTCAGCCCCCCCAGCCAGCACCCCTGGAGCACCTGCAGTCCCATTCCAGGGGCTGAAGGCTGGAGAGGAGTCACAGCTCCTCGGGGATTTGCCTGAGAGAGGCTCTGGGGGTGGGGACAGAATGACTGCTTTAGACATGCTGGGTCTGACCATCCTCATGCAGGATGCACCAGAGCAGTTCCTGCAGAAACCTCTGCCTTGTCTGTTTTGGGAAGACTTTTCTGACTGCCTTGCCTGAGGAGCAGCCCAAGAGGAACAAAACGGAGGAAGGGCAGGACCGAGGGATCCCCCGGGCTCTCACCAGTGCCAGTGGCAGCCTCAGTGGCAGCAGGAGCGGCTCCGGCAGGCACCGGGACGTGGCACCCGCTGTGTCCGGGCACGGCCTCGGCTCTCCCTCCCCGCTGGGATCTGCTGCTTGGTCTTCAGGGCTCTGCCTCGGGCCGTGGCTTTGGATGGACGTGGGAAGCCCTTCCTGGGGATCCTGCCAGCACCACGGTGTTCCATTCCCACTCCGTCCTGGGTCCGGGCTTGCGGCCGAGCTCTGATGGGAGGTTGCTCTAACACTGATGAAGTCCTACCAAGCACCTAAATCAGCTCAAAATGGAAAGCAGAGACCTTGCAGCCTCCATTTTATCCCTGGTGTGCTACTGAACACCTGAAAATTGCAGTATTTGGGGAAAAAAAGTCTTGGGGAAAAATTAATCTTTGAAAAATATGTCAATTAAACAACCAGAAAAGCCTGATGTGCTGTTTCACTTAGGAATGGACCAGAAGATGCCAGCGTGCCTGGCCCTGCTGGGCGGGCTGAGAGGAGTTAGATGCTCCTTCATCCCCACCTCATCTCCTTCTGCACCCGACAATCTCAGAGAGGTTTGCTCTGGGTGTAGCACCAGGAGCTCTGGAGGTCACAGAAGAGGTTCAGTCTCCGGGTGGTGAATTGTCTCCAGCAAGCTCAGGGTGTGATGGGCACAGAGCCCCGTGGCAGCCAGGGCCACCCCTCCATCCTGCCTGCAGTGGCCAGAAGGAAGAGCTGAGGTTTGGATTTGTGAGGGACGTGGGGCTGGGAGGGCTGGGCTGGGCCACAGGCACCAGGGCTGGGGACAGCAGGAACACGAGGAACACTGGCCAGGACTCACAGCCATCAGCTGGTGGCCCATTCAAGCAGCTGCAGCCTCTGTGGATGGCACTGGGTGAAGGCAAAGCAAAGCCAGTGGGTGGTGAGCACTGTGCACTATAAACCAGGTCAACAAGCAGGTTAAATTCAATCAAGTAGTTTAATAATTCTTCAGGTCAAAGGTCTTATCTTACCAGGTAACAATTTACAGGACACCTAGTTAAGAGTGAAGAGTGGCTGGCTTGGTAAAAGGAGGAAGAATACATTATGTCCCATCTCAATAGTTTAATGTTAGCCTCTTTCAACGCAACATATTTTTGGTAAAGACATATTCACTATATTTAACATGATCTCTCTTTAACAGGAAGTTCAGCTGAGCACACTGTCCCCAGAAAATACACTGCGACTGTAAAGCAACAGAATTTCATAGCAGTAAATCTATTGCACTTTGTGAAGAATAAAATTCTCCTTTGCCTTTCCATCTCCAGAAGGCAAAGCATCTCGTTGGTTAAGCAAGTTCTTCTCCCTCCAGGCAAAGTCTCTTAATGTTCAGACAGACAACGCCTAACTTTTGTTTGTTTGCTTTTTATTATTACTTGAAACAACAATTGGAAGAGTTTGAGAGAAAAATCTTTCCAGTAGCTGCTGAGGAGTCTCCAAGTTTTGAGTCTAGAAATGAATTTTAGGTGCTATCCAATCACGGTCAACAAATAAATGTACTTATTTCCACATTTCATGAATATGTCCACAAAAGAGCAAGATGAGGTCTCTCTGTGACCAACACTAACACTGTGTGATCAGGTATTACAGGGATGCACTTTATATGTGACAACAGTATACAGACAGGATGGAAATAACACCAATATTATTGCACATGGTGTCTGGGCGAGCATTAAAAACACTGCAATATGTGATGAAAATTCTTTACAGCTTGTTTTCTCTCAGCCCTTTTTCTAGAGTTTGATGTAGCAGCAGTATCAATCCACGTACATTGGAGAGCTGGGAGTTGCTGGCATTTGATCCAGGATTTTACAAACATAGCATGCAACATCCACTGTGCGTTCCTCATACATCAGGATGAAGGGATGTTTCTGCAATCAGATAAAAAATAACAAAGTTACCGTCACCCTCCTGGCACGTGCTCCTCAGATAAAAACTGAGCAGGTGAAGTTGTCTGGTGCAAGAACACGGCTTTGTGGTGGCTGTAGGACACCAGGACACAGCCTGGTTCATGGCTTTTCCACTCTGGGAATCCATGTCTTTAACGAGGGAGGTTAATGGAGGTGGGACAGGACTCCAGAGTGTCAGGAGCTGACAGGCAGGAGGTTGTGAGGGTGCAGGATCAGCAGCTCCTCTGTAGCACTGACATTTACTGAAATACTTTCAAGAGAGGTTTCATCATCAGCCTTGTCACAGCGGGGAGAGTGACAGGAGTGACAGGGAGTGACTTGCAGAGGTCAAACCCTGCTCTCCTGAGCCCTGACCCTCTGCTCTGCCCAGCAGGCAGCACTGGCCAGACCAGACCAGAGCAGCTGGGACATGACCTCAGGGAAGTTCTGGACCTCAGGCAAACCCCTTTCACATCAGGAGATGTGAAACCCCAGGGCTGACTGTGGCACCACGGCCTCTGAAGAGGCACCTTCTGGGTGCCCAGAGCTCCTTGAAGGTGCACAGTTGCCACAAGTGACTGATCCAAGCCAAAAGCATTGCTGCCCTGTCTCCTTTAGACCCCCACCACAGACAGACCCCTCTGCTGCCCGAGTCCAGGGCTCTGGTCCTTCAGATCTCACTTCTGCCTGAGCCCAGCCCCGTGTGAGCTTGTGTGTTGGAGGCATTGACAGAGGCACCACTGAGAACTCACCAGAAGCTCTTTGTACTTTGGCCTTTTGGACTCGTCCTTTGTAAGGCTAAAGAAAGCATAAAGATAATTAGGTGAACATGGGATCAGGGAAAAGGCTACAGACATCAAATACAAAGTTTTACAGGACACAATGCTGTCGCAGTGGGACTCACCACCTTTTGGTTTTCTGGAAAACTCATCCTTGCACTGTGAGTGACCACAGGAGTGATTTCCCTCCTCCCTCTCTCCCTTGCAGCCATCCCAGCTGTGCAGGCAGGGGCTGGGGCTGTGTCTGACACAAACTTCCTGCCATGCAAACTTCTCTCCTTACCATACCTCTCTCTAGCACAGCCTCTCAGAGCTTTTCTCCTAATTCCTTTCCTGAAGAGCAGTTTCCAAGGTCTGCCCTTCAATCCCAACCCAGACAAATCCCCCATCACCTCCAAACCACTAAAATGGGAGAGGCCCTCACCCTTATGCTGGTGCAGGAACGTGAAAAGAAGCCAGGAAGTGCTGGATAAATACCAGCCAACAAAACGACCAAACTCCAAGTGCTCTCAGCAGCACACACTTACCACAAGTTGACGAAGTTGATGAAACTTGGGGAAAACTCCCTTTCCTCTGAGTTACTCAGCTGTGGTGGGTCTCCTTTCACTACTTGTGTCAGCTGGTCAAATACACTGTTCCACTTGGGGTAGGGGAATCGCCCCGTGGCCAGCTCGTACTGCAGGGAGACAGCAACAGCACCAGGCAGGTTTACATCAGCTAATTCAGTCACAGCAAGAACATGTCTGCAAAGACCTTGAACACCCCCAGAAGGAAGACTGAGATGAGATTCTTCATCCTATTCCCCGTATGATTCTAAGCAGAGGGAAGGTTTTACCCAGCAGTAAGTTCTGCTGCTGGTGTGAGGAGCATGGCCAGATTTACCCTGACCAGGCCACGCTTCCATGCTGACCATGTCTGCTCCTCCACTGACTATAAAACAAACAAGTGCAGGAGAGTAAAATCCTCCAGTCCCTTCCCAAGCACCATAACACCCACTAGAGAAAATGGATAATGAGAGTAACACAGTCATATGATATCTCATGTTGGAGAGGACCCCATAAGGATCCCTGAATCCAACTCCCTGCTCCTCACAGGATAATGAAAATGAGTTTTTTAAACATCAGTGGTGAAAACAGAAGCTACTGGTTCATACTTATTGCTCCTGCTTTCTCTTCTGCTTCACAACCTGGAGAAAGAGCTTCTCACTGTATCAATGTGTGCAGGTAGCAGTGCTGTGGTTAAGCCAGTGAGGAATCAGAATCCCAGAATCCAGGATTAACCCAAGTCTCTGTGCAGCCAAAGCACAGCAGCTGCCAGGACTGTCAGAGGCTTATTCACACAGGCTGGGTGCTCTGCTCTGCACCACCACACTCAGCACCCTCAGCTCAGATTCTGAACACAAAACTCATTTACAATCCAACACCTTTTCCCTGCTCACACCTTGCTCTCTGCAAAACACAGCTGCAGGAGGGCTCGGGAGAACCATCCACCAGGAAAGCACTGGGGTTGCCCCTGAGCCAGAAGTGCCCACTTCAGTCACAACACCCAGAGGAGCTGGGCTGTGCTCCCTCGTGTGACACCCCCAGGCTGCACAGAGCCCCAGGCTGCAGAGCCCCCCACTCACCAGTGTAATCCCCAAGCTCCAGACGTCCGAGCGCACGTCGTAGCCTTGCCTGGACGCGCTGGGATCTATCCTTTCCGGCTGCAACGGGAAAAAGGACCAGTCAAGCTCTGTGCCGTGCAGGAAGCAACCAGAAGCATCTGCAAACCTAGAAAGAACTCCGAGCCTGGCACAGCTCCGGAGGCAAACTTGTGGCCAGGGCAGCCATCCAACCCCAGCAGAGAAACAGCTCAAGGAATCCCTTAAAACACTGATTTTTATGGAGGTGTAGAGTAAAAGGGATCAGAAATGGCAACTTATCACAGTCCGGTGCTTCGGGTTGTTCTTCCTTTTGCACAAACACCTTGAATAATTGTGACTGTCTTATTTATTTAGTTTTGTTCAACTTTGGGATCTCTTTAACACAAAGTCTCACTTTCTCTGTTTTCACAGCCAAGTTGTTCCCAAGGGATCATAAGAACTGGAATCAATATCTCATCCACCACCCTGGGGAGTGAGGCTTAGCAGCATCTACGAGAACTCTTCTCTCCAACCAGCTGCTGGTTGCCAAAACTAAGAAACTATTAAAAACAATGTGCTTTAAGAAAAGCTCCTCTTAGGGTTTTGGTCATCCCTTGAAGACAACTATGATGTTACAAGGCTTTAAGACGTCCAAAATGTCTTTCATAGAAAGCAATATTGAGCCAGACATGAGTGATTCACACCTAAGAGCAAGTTATCCAGAGAGGTGAACCAGCAAAAAACATCTTTATGCCTTGCATGTCATCTTTATGAGAAACCTCAGTCTGCCTTCTTTAGTTAAAAATATAATAATTAACATGTCAAAAGAAAGAGAGTCTCATTCAGTTTTGACTACAACAATAATAAAGACACCCAAATAGCATTAAATTCTAAATTATGGGGTACAGGAAATACTCTGAAAAGCCCTGGTTGCTTTGTAAGCTTCGTTTTAATACAATTTCATGGCAGATGCAGCTGAAAAGTGCAGCAGCAGGTGGCCCAGTCCTGAACTCTACTGGGGACACACCATGATGTCTGGAAGCTGCCACCAGGGATGGACCAGCTCAGGACACATCAAATGATGGGGATGCTGGCCTGGCCAGTGCTGTGACCCCCACACCATAAATGCCCAGGGATGTGCCACAGCAGAGCAGCTGCCAGGCTGCAGGTGAAGGAGGGGACTGCAAGGGAGCAGCTGCTCTGGGCAGGGCCAAACTGCTCAAAGGGACTGGTGGGATGGGTGGCACTGGTGAGACAGAGCTGGGTGTCTCAGGCACCCATGAGGGGCACCCTGCTCCTGTGACCAAACAGAGCAACGGGGATTTGGCCCTAGACCATGGTGGCACAGTTAAAGGGAAAGCAGGACAGACCAAAATAAATCCCATCTAAATACAGAGAGGGAAGAATGCTGAGCATTTTCCATGTAGATCACATGGGAGCAATTAACACCAAGGAAGGAAGAGTCACCATGTCCCACTCTGGGGACCTGGACGAGGGCTGCAGACAAAGCCTGGCTCAGGCCAGGTGTCCTTCTGGTGCCAAGTGCAAGCAGGAAAGGAAATGGCTGAGGTGGAGACCCATCTCTGGATGTGCTGATGGGGTGAAGGGACAGGGTATGGACGCATCAGGGAAGGGTACAGGCTAGAGGTGAAGTGCCTCATTTCATGTGGATCCGGCTTTTTATGTGCAGTGAAGCTTATTAAGCTTTGGGATCTCCTCCTGGGCACACAGGACTCACAGAAGCTGAGCTCAGTGCTAAAGCCCAGCTTTAAGAGCACAGATGTGAGTCATTCACACAAGCAACTGAGGCATCACAGTCACACTGTGCTGGGTAAAATCTCTCCTAAGGTCACACCCTCCTCTCCAGGTGACCAAGGACAAAGCTATGAACACTGTGTTCCCCCTGGGTCTGCGTGGCAGTGACAGTCACTGCAGGGGTCACAGCAGAGCAAAGGACACACGGTGTGATGAGTGAAGAGCTCCCCATTTCCTCTGCACTGCCAGGACAGCAGCAGTGACACTGGCTCTGTGTGCATCACTCCTGCACCCACACAGGAGAGCAGTGTTGCCAAAAAATATTTCAGCCAAAATATTCATCCCTGCTTGGATGTTGAATTCAGATGTTCCTTTCAAAATCCCCTCTATTCTTTCATTTCCTGTCCCTCCCCCTCACCCAGGCCAGCCATGAAGCCCCATGACTGCCTAGAGATTATCAGCAGAGATCATATTTCCAGAGAATGGCCTTTCCTCCCCTCCTATTTCCTTTACGTATTTGCCCTGAGAGAAGGTTTCATTTAAAAACTTCTCCAGCAGCATTTTCCAGGTGGAGACACTGGTTTCCGTTCACATGGGGTTGCCATCCCTCCCAGCTGGCTTTCCTAACCACACCTGAATTCCTCGATCCCAGCAGCAGGAAAGTGATGGGCTGGTGGACACAGCACACTTGCTAGGCCACAGAAAGATTGACAGGAACATTACTGAAGGCAACCAGGTCCCATTTGGCTTGGCACAGCATATTGTCAACAACCTTATTTGGCTTGTTAGAAAAGGCAAATGTGGCCGTAATAAAGCTGGCCTAGTGCAGGGCATAGTCTAGACCCCAACCAACTCAAGCACAAATAATTTGCATCAGTAAATGCTTCACCTGACAGAGTTCAGAGGGTAACTGTTGTGTGCTGAGTGGGAAAGATTTACAGTGGAACCCCAAAGGTGGCCTTCCTTAGCTTACTGCTAATAATATCCATGAAAATATAAAATTAGCATTGCTAAATTCAGCGTATTATAAAAACTGTTGCTGTTGTGACACATAAGGGCTCCTGGAAAACCAGTGTGTCTGGAGTGTTTGGTAAGCTGGGTTCTGGCTGGCTGCTGACTGACAGGAGCAGACACAGAACAGGGAACACTCGGGAGGGACAGAGGCTCCAAGGACAGGAGAGCAGGAAATCCCAGGGGAGCATCAGTGTGTAGCTGGGGCACTACACTGGAAACAGCAGCTCTTGTTACATAAACCACAGGTGAGACAAACACAGGGACTCTGCACAATTCCAGGGTCTACGTTTGCAAAAGGATGTTGAAAAAACGGGGACTTATAGCCCAGCCATAAAACACAAGCTGATCTGCCTTAACGGATTAAACTGCTCAGCCCCTAATCTCCTCAAAGAAAAGCTCAAGAGGTGACTCCATCAGAGTCAGAAAGTACCTGCTGGGGCAAAGGGCTGTGACAAGAACAGGGCTCCTTAACTCTGCAAACGGAGAAGAAACCATAGCCCACAGCCAGCCATTAATGCAAGATTTACTCATATTAAGTGGAGGTATTAGGAGCATAATTAATGACCACAACAACTTTATGGGCACTGTGGCAGATTCTCCAGCACCTGAAAAGGCAACTTTAATGCAGGACTTTGGAGATCTTCCCTGTCCGTTGTTATTTTGAAAGGCCAACGTCCAGTACCCCAGAGCTTAACACACCAACGCCTTGCACAGCCCTCTTGGCATCTTCCCCACCCTGATGGTCACATTCTGCCTCCTGTGGCTCCCAGTCAGCCTTCTGGGAGCTGATTGGGGCCACCCCAGCACAGCCAGGCAAGCCCTGAGCACAGCAAATCTGCAGCAGCCAGTGTCTGCTGAGGGCAGCTATCTGCCAGACCTGACTTTCAGGCACTTCCCCTTAAATCCTAGTAGCCAAAATTACCGCTTTTTTCCCCCTGCTTTTAATACTCTCCTCCACAGAACTCATGTCCTGCCTGCAATACTTTAGGGCAAGCAGTCAGCTTACACAGGTGGCTACTGCCATGCTCCACCAGGCTGCTGTAAACTGCCCGTGCAGCCGAGCATCTGAAGGGCCAAGGAGGAAAATCCCATCCTGCCGAGTCCCTGGCAGGACAAGGGCAGGAACACCGAGGCACAGACCCAGGCCTGATGAAAACCTGGGCATTGGGACAGCAATGCACAGCTCAAACAGGCTCCTTCAGTGGCTCTGCTTGGGAAAAGGATCCAGAGAACTCCTGCACCCCTACAGCCTTCCCCTTTGTGGCTGGGAGAGAGGGGTCAGAGCTGTCCCTGTCACCTGCCTTGGGAAATTTTCCTTTTCCCTACATGACCTGATCTCTGCCTGAAACATCTGAACACAGGACATCCAGCTGGCCCTGATACTGATGCCAGCAGTGACTGTCCACCTTCACCAGGGAGAGGTGAGAAGCCACAGTTTGCAGCCAGAGACTCCAAGCTGACCTGGGAGAAGGACCTGAGTGACCAAGGATGACAGTGACACCATCACACTCTACTCCTGGAGGTCTCGAAGGAGCAGGGCAGGGCAGGACATCCATCCTCATGCTGGCTGGGTCCCCTCCTCTGCTCCTGCCTAAACCAAGTACTTCCAGTCTCACCCTTCCTCTCTGACACAGGCACTGGGTTCACTGCAGCGTTCAGAAAGCAGTAATGTCACAAAGGCCACCAGCTCCAGTGTGGCACACAGAGCCCTCTCCCAGCAGGACAGCCAGAGGCAAGGCTGGGATCACAGGGAGCAGCACACAGGGAGGGTGCAGGGCTGGCCAGGAGCACCCACTGCTGGGTGAAGGCTGTGGAAGCTCACCTGGAGCAAACCCCCACCAGCACAGGGCAGGGCTGAGGAGGCTCAGAACAGCCCGGGCTGCTCCAGGGGCCAGAGGCTGCCTGGGAACTCAGTCCTGCCTTTCTTTCCTTCAGAGAACATGAGGTACCAACACGTAGGCCTCTGCTCACTACAACAATTGCAGGGGAACTGAAGGCCAAAAGCAAAACAAACTCTCAGCACTGCAGCTCCAAGGCTGAGGCGCCGCTCACTGTGACAGCTCCAACAATTTTGGTTCAAGAACACAGCACTTGCTTGGCAGCTGGACATGGCTTCTGCTGCCTCCTCAGACCACTCGCAGCCAGACTGGCTGCCATCCAGGCTCCTTCTTACCAACAGCTATGTGGGGACCAGGTTCCTCCAGGGGGCAAGTGCCATGGGGTTGGTGGGCCTTGCCAAATGAGAGATTATTATCAGGGAGAAGCATCCAGCAGCCCTTAGCAGAGCCTCCTTGGCTGAACAGAGCTACTACTCTTGGCCCATTTTACACTAAAAAAATACTATTTTTTCCCTTTGAGAGGAGTGTGGCAGCCTGACTCCTTCCCAGGTATACCCAGCTTTGATCAGAGTATCCCTTCAGACATCAGCCTCTGCTGGCTTGGAGAAACAGCTGGCAGATGTGCCTGAACACAGGGGACATCCCCCCATTTCCCAGGCTTCCCAGTACGTGGAAATGCTCATGTACTTGGAAAGGAGTCACTGAGGCTGGAGGGCAGCAGGGAAGAGGGCAGTCGTCTCCCACATCGCTTGCCAGCTGCTGGCTGCCCCACAAACCCTGTGCCATGCCAAGGCTCTGAAAAACACAAACTGCAACACTTCTGCTCACTTAAAAGTCCACCCAAGTCTGGAGCTGCTGATGGAGCTGCACAAATCACAGAGTGCACGTGGACAGACAGACGGGGAAAGGAAAACCAAAGGCGTATGGAAGCACCCACCCAGCCACATCCCAGGGGAAAGGAGGCACTGCAGCTGTTTACAGACATGTCAGGAACTGTCATGGCATAACTATACCAACAGCCTGAGCAGAGCTAACCACCTACCCATGGCTCAAAGGAAGATCACAGTCAGGGCAGACAGGTTTTGCCTTGGACACCACAGTCAGATACAAGCCATCTGAGAGCCATGGCCTGGGCCAGATAGGAAACTGTACCCTAAAACAGAGATGTTTTCCTTTTTTCTACTTGGTGGTAGATAAAAAGAGTTCAGAAAACAGTATTTTTCAGCATACAGAGCCATAAATATGTAATAAAAATTAAGTACAGGCACTAAAATTAAAGTTATATGAACAGCAGCAGGGACACAGCTCCCTGCATAAGGTACCCTCAGCTCATGTGAGAGCAGAGATGCATTTTCAAAGCACCCTAAAGCACTGAAGTGTTTAAAACCCTCAGACAGCTTCCAAAATCACCACTACAGCTTTTCTCTCCGGGAGGGGGAGGGCAGCAAACAAGCAGGACAGACTCCCAGGAGCCACAACTCAGCCCCAGCAATTTCCACACAGCTGCTCTGCTACTGCTGCTCTCCACAATCACATTCTCCTGGAATGAAGTTCTGGCACACTTTGGACCTAAAGTGGTTTACAAAAATCACTATAATTCAGCTCTGCAATAACTCCTGTGACATAATCTTACCAGAGCAAATGGATTTCTTGCAGACCAAGACAAACCCACACTCTGCCAGCCCTGCTCTCCTGGGTGCTGGTGTTTTGGAGCTGCTGGAAGGCACAGAGCTCCTCTCCACTCCAGCACCACAGCCCTGGCAGCAGCAGAGGAACCCAGCAAAAAACCAGGAATTTGGTCACTTTGCCACAGCCTGGATGACACTGCCACAGCAGCGCTCGATCCAGAGCTCAGTTTCATCCAGGAAAGGGGTGTTCATCCCACAGGAAAGGGGCTGATAACGGGGGGTGGGATGCCAGGGAGCCCAGGGCCCATCCCACTCACCGCCATGTACGGCCGGCACCCTGCGTCCCGCGTTTTGGCAATGGAGTCCACGAGCTGCCCGCTAATGCCAAAGTCACAGAGCTTAATATTTCCATTTCTGTCCAGAAGAATATTGGAAGGTTTGATGTCTGCAGGGGAAAGAAATTCAAAGCAGTAAGTCACGGCTGGAGGTTTCGGTTTGGGGCAGAGCAGCTGCGGGGGACGGAGGCCGGCAGGGCTGGGTCCCGCCGGCGGCACCGAGGAGCCCGTGGGAGCACCAGGGGATGGAGCCAGCCCCGGAGATGCCCCGTGCCCAAAGGCACAGACAGGTGCCCAACCACCCCGGAATCACACCTACATGGAGAAAGCACAGGCTGAAGGGGCAACAGAACAGGCACTTGGTCAAAAGCTGCACTCAGACTCGTGGCGGGGCAGGTGGTATTTACACTTTAAAGGCCGCTAACAATTCTTGCAATTGTTTTAACAGACAAGAAGAAAAGACATGAACTTAAAAAAAGACACGAAGAACTCACCTCTGTGAATGATTTTCAAGTTTTCTTTTAAGTGGTTTAGTGCTTTCACAGTCTAGGAAAGAAAAATAGATGAAAAAAAATCAGATATTGTAAGAGTCCTGTGATTATTAAATTTTTGGAACTCCAAGAACAGGAGGAAAAAAGCATTTAATACATTGAGATATCAATGCTGTAGTATGCCACATAATAAAAGCACTTTTCTCTGAACCTTTTCTGCAAACAGAAGGTGATATAAGAGAGAGTATGAACACACATCCCCTGTGACCTGTCAAGATCCCACTCTGGGAGAGGGGAGCAAGGGGTGGAGCCAGAACAATCTCTGATGTTAATTATCCTGAGCAATAACTTATTTCAAGCCCTGTGCTGTATTTTTTGCAGCAGGTCTCAACTGTTTCAATTACCTGACTTATCATTAGGCCAGAACTTCCAGGTTAAATCAAGAAAACATCAGCCAGGGTCTCCAGTGCTTTTTGGGAGCCTTTGCACAAGACTGCCAGAAGCTTCTCTGGTCTGGGCTGGTGCCTGTGCTGCTGGTGCCCACATTCAAGCAGACAGAGCAGGATGCTGGTCCTGGGGTTTGTTTAAGAACTGATTACTGACCCCAGGACCTCCTTTTACACCGTGCAACATACTGTGAAGAAGTCATGAGCACCCTGAAGAACCATTCCCAGCAGCAGCAGTTCTGCTCCACAGACCAAACAGCTTTTCACATGGAGTGTGATCTGAACAAGGATCTGAACTTTTCAATTATCTTCAACAAAAAGGTTTAACAAAATACTCACAGCTAAAGTGATTTTGCCTAAGATTTCTTCTGGAATAACATCATCTAATACACTATATACATATTTGTAAAACTTATCAAACGAGGTAGACATGAGCTCCATACAGATCCAACAGTCACCCTGGAAAAATAAAAGAATCTGTGTTACTGTTGGGATAAAAATGAGAAATACAAATCCAGAGAGCATACAGAGATCCGCTGAATCCAATGAAATACATCAACAGCAACATGCATTTGATAGAAAGGATGGAATTCAGCTTGATTAGTTTTAGGAATTAAAAATCTGCTCCCAACTCCATTCACAGCAGAGGCATCTACCTGCCCAGCTCACATCTGGCTCAGGGCATGGGACAACATACTGGTTAGGACAAACTGCACACTGCTGTGATAAAAGCAACAAATAGGGGAGAAACTTCCCCAAGTCATCATCCTACTGAAGGCAGATTTTTCCTGACCAGCACACTTCAGGAGACCTGGAAAAAAGTGAACTTGAGCTGCTAGAGACCATAGGTTGGCTATGGAGGAAGCTGGCTAAGGAACTGTTCATATTTAAACTACAGAAGTAAAATTGGGCAATACTTGTAGACGATTTCTCTTTTCTGCATTAGCAACAAAGGCTAAGTGCAGATAAAGTACTTCCATACAGTGGAGAGTGGCTCAGAGCAAGCAACGTGGCTCCAGTGCCAGTGATGTGCATAAATCAAGTGAGACTGGAAGCCCACCAGAGCTTTACTACCATCTGTAGTGACAGCAGCCTCTCTCTCATGGACTGGTTCTACTGGCCACAGCATCATTCAAAAACTGCTTTTGTTTTGATCAGCTCTATAAAAAAATTGGGACAGGGCTACTCTACTGAGACTGTGTGGGACTGGACTGGTTCTAGAGAGCCAGAATACCACTGACCACCTGCAGCCTTGTATTTATGTCCAACTGCACCAGTACTGTGAGTGGCTTCCATTGCCCAGGTAACAACAGCTGGTGTTTGGACAGCACAAAAAACCGAGCGAACAACACTTGAGCAGAGCCATTATCATAACAAAGGCTGCATCAAGGGGGTGGGATGGGTGTGGGACTGAAACCCCAAATAAGTACAACACACTGCTATCCAGTGGTAATTTTTAAGCATAAAAAAGCCCCCTTTGTGATCCAAAGCACCCAAGGAAAGACCTGGTTTACTTGTCTCCTGAAGTAAGTGCCATACAGAACTCCTGAATGGGGGCATTTATTGAACTGGTAACGTAAAAGTCTACCTGACCTACATGAATTCATATCAGAAAGATCAATGGAAAGAGATAACAGGCCTTTTCCACTATGCAGCTTTCTTAAGGCTAGTGGCAAGATCCAAAACTCCACAGGCTAACTCTGCCTGAGACTTGGAGAGCCTTACCTGTTGGCAAACTGGAATTTTAATAGGAAGAAAAAGGCAGACTGGCTGGGCAATAGGCACTCAGCCCCCTTCCTGACCAAATACCAAGATGTGCTGATGTGCATGGGCAAGTCCTACTCCACTGTGAACTGTGAGGACAAAACTACCCTAATGAAAGTTTCACTTTAAATTTTCTCTAAGGTCAGGTTGATTTCCGATCATAAAATGACAAAAGAAGCACTTTAATTTTCTCTTCCTGTTAGAACTATTCTTCCAAAGAATGTATTTTAGTCCTTACTGGGTATTAGATTACCAGATGCTAATGCACATCTTGTAGACATTCCAAAAAACGTCCAGGAACACCCTGTGCATTTAATTTAAAAGATCTCTGCCCAGGACAGCCACAAAAACTGTTTCACAAGCAACGGAGATGCTTCAGCTTCTCAGTGCAGAAAATTCCAATTGACAAGGGAGCAGGTGTCACAAAGATGTCACCCATCTGGAGTGCAGCTGGCCAGGAAAGGACCCGTGGGTCCAGGTGGACACTAAGCTGAACATGAGCCAACAATGCTGGGCTGAAGGATCACAGCATGAGGCACAGCATCACCAGCAGGTGGAGGGAAGTGATCCTTCCCCTCAATCCAGCAAGGGTGAGGCCACCCCTGGAGTGCTGTGACCAGTGCTGGGCTCCCCAGGACAAGAGAGACTCCAGCAACGGGCCACTAAGATGACTGAGGAACAGGAGCATCTTTTCCATGAGAAAGGCTGATAAAGCCAGGACTGTTCAGCCTGGGAAAGGTTCAGTGGAATCTCATCAACCTGAGGGGAAGCTGCACTGGGGATGGAGCCAGGCTCTCTCAGTGGTGCCAAGCAACACGACCGTGGCACAACCTGACACACACAGGAGGTGCCCTCTGAACATGAGGGAACACTTTTTGTGAGAGGTTTTAATCACTGGCACAGGCTGCCCCAGGAGACTGTGGAGACTCTACCCCTAGAGGCATTCAAAAGTTATTTGGACACAATCCTCGTCAAGTGGCCCCACCTGATCATGGGGGTTGGAAAAGGTGACCCCAGAGGTCCCTTCCAACACCCACCACCCTGTGATGCAAATGCTGAAGGTTTATCACATCTGCTTCCTGCAGGGGCAGCCAGCTCTTCATGCAAGCTGCAGCTACACTAGTGGGAGAGACTGAAAATGTCACCCCCACATATCCTTACATGACACCTTTCCTAGGGAGCAGGGACTGACCACAGGGACAGATGTCCTGAGGGATGGCAACACAGTCAAGGATTTCCATAGAAACAGGGTGAGGTGCATCAACAGCAAAGAGATCAAACATCTGAGCAAGGCTATGTCAGCAACTCACACCAGACCAGCACCGTGCTACCAACACATCCATCCCAGCTCTTCTCTCCTGCCAGCAGAAGTTCCCCATGGGTTGATTTACCCAGCTTCCTAGGCGTGTTCTGCAACTTGCAATGAATTTTTCATTGAATAATCTTATCAAGTATTGAACTTGTTGGTTTAAACTTGGCTCAGCTACACTCACACTGTGTAGGAGTCACTTCTGAGATTCCAAGTCAGATAAGGCTTCTTTCCTCTTCCCCTCTTAAAAAGAAACACAACCAGAACAGGTACTTTGAAGAGCCACTAGTGTGGCATGGTAACTACCCAAACATTCCCAGCCTGACAGGTACTGTTTCAAACCAGAGCAGCTGTAAAGCTTGTAGCAAACATGCAAGAAAAGAAGACCTAAAAACCTCTTAAAACAGCTACACTCAGGGCCAAAGTCTTGGGGTCGGCCCACAGCTCCTCTTTTCTCACAAGGAGAGACTCAAGTGAAATGTTTGCAGAACCCCTGTCAATAATCTTTTTTCTTCCCCCATCTACCAAGCACAGACTTGAGAGGAAACACATGAGCACCTGTAGACAGATTCTCTTCAATCAGATGGCTGATGTGGACACTCTGTGTGCACTAGCAGGACTCTGGGCTCCCCTGGATGCAGTATGGAAAAACCTGGGTTTCCTGGGGCCAGTGGGAACTCCACAAAGTTCGACAAGTATAAGATCCTGCACTTGGGTCAGGACACCCACCAGTATAAACGATGATGGGACTGAGAGCAGCCCTGAGGAGAAGGGCTGGGAGATACAGGTGGATGAAAAATTGGACATGAGCTGGTAACATGTGCTTGCAGCCCAAGAAGCCAACCATGTCCTGGGCATGGTGCACTGATGTCCCTGATTCCATGCACAGACTGAATCACTGTCTTTTACTTTTTCAGCTTTGTTCTTGTTTCACTGAACAGGCAATATAATCTCATCTAGTGGGTGCCAATGAGCTCAAGCAAAGTCCTGTACCTGGCAACCAACTTGAGGTTTTTGCACTGTTACATGCTCCATCACATGCACAGACACAGTAACAGAAATGTCCCTTCTGACTGAAGAACAGGCAGCAAATCATGAGGGTTCAGGTGCTGCCTGCTGAGGGACAAGCAGGACCCAGAGAAGACTTTCCCTATCACAAAATGCAGAACAAGAAGACAAAATGCAACTACAAGGAGAAATATCTGTGTAGCACTTCTTGCCTTTCCAAATCAAACTTCCAGCATTCACAGAGGCTGCCACAGGAACTTGTGTTCACAGCTACTCCCCTGACTGCAAGCTGGGACACATGTCTGGTTACAAAGTAAGACCTTGCATAATTTTGTCCAATTTGGTTTAGTATTCCCAAACTGTCAGGATCCCAGAGCTTAGCTCTGCCTCTCCACATCAAACGCTCCCTGTTGTGGAAGGCTGCCTGCCTTCCCTTGTGCCAGCTGCCCTGCTGCTTCTCCTGGAGCTGCTCGGATCCTGCCAACCCTCTGACTGCACAAGCTGCCTATTGAGTGTGCTAAACTCCTGTAAAGAGGCTCACATGGAGGCCTTTCACCTTTTAGGAGCAGGCAAAGAAGATTTCTCATTGGTTGCTCCATCCATATCCAGAGAACCTGAATCCCAGCTCAGAGTAGGTAATCCCGAAAGAATTTCCTTACTTTTCACCTTGAAATGCTGGAACAAAGAGCTTTGTTTTATATAGTTTGATGCAGATTTCCTGAGAGAGTTTCGGTCTTTAGCAATGTCCCATGAGCTCCTACACCCCAGGGGATGGTGCAGCAGTGACCTGGATCTTTCACAGTTATTTGAGAACAGATCTGATAAGCAGACTGGGGGGGTTAGACAGATCCAAACAGCCTGGTGAAACTCCTTTTTTCCCATTTCTGTGCTTCTCTGCTGTCACGCTTTCCTATCATTAAAAGATTAAGATTCTACTTGATATTGGGACAAGTAATTAATAGGACAAGACAGAAAACTTCATGGGAGCCTCCCAGCTGGCCCTGTGTACCCTTGAGGTTACATGACTTGGAACATCACCTAGGCAGTGAGGGACCAAGGAGAGGGGAAGGCTGCTTTCATCTCCAAAGCAAACACCACTTATGCTGAAGGGGGAAAAGGGAAAACCTTTCCCAGACAGAGCATGCAAGGTGCCCTGGGAGCCCTGCCTGGCTGCAGGACAATGAGATTTTCAGACAAGTCAAAGAGTGCAGCCAAGCTGACATCTGGGTGCTAATTACGGTAAGTTTTTACATTGTTTATGTATTTACATTTACATCCTGTGATGTGCCCAAAGATGAAGGGAGATGACAGAGTTGCACAGCTCTGAGCATGCTGCTCATCTGGCAAGACACTGTTTTGTCCACACACCCTTCCTCACACCAGTGGACAGCCTTGTCACCTGTATCTCAGCAAAGCTGGGAATTTCCTGCCAAGCTGAGGCTCCACACGTGGTAGGAGCTTGTACTGTGTGAACATGGACAATGCCTACTGGCCCAAAGTGGCACTGTGTTCAAAAAGATCAGAAAAGGCAGAGCATGGAAAAAGGAAGGATTATTATGCTTATTTTAGAGAATGAGATTTAAAGCCAGAGGAGCGACCTGGCAAAATTACAGAGGCAGACTCTCTAAAAGCAGGAACTGAATATTCATACAGTTTTGGGCTTTACCTACAACACTGACCTCTCTAAAAAAACCTCTCAAGACTCTGCACAGGCTGCTATGCCTGATAATCCCCAAAGGCCACCTGCAGCCCTTAGGTCTCTATTTTCCTTCTTCCCTTGAGCAGAGGTACTGGCTTTGTGCTGAAGTAGTGGAAAACAGGCAGGGACTCCGTGTCTATCCCCCTGTACTGTGGAAGTTTCAAGAATGGAGCAATTACAGGAGTAGGGATAATCCAAGCTTGCAGAAGAGCTACAGGAGGAAGGAGAAGCAGCAGTCAGGTTTCAACATTCATCTCCAAAACTCCTGTTGCAAAGGGACCAAATGCTTGCTCAGAAATGCCCAGACACCTGGGTCTCCTGGCTAAATACCCTTGAGTAAAGTGGAGAACCAAGAAACCCAACATGAAACAATTTTCTCCTCCTTAGCACGAGTTTGAAATTACAAAGGCAAAAAACAAGGTAAAACCCAAACTCTGCTAGAAATGAAGCAAGTTTGAGGTGCCCACCTCTCTGAAGAGCGCGCCATAAAACTGAACAATGTACGGGCAGTCACTGCTTCGCATCACTACATCAAGGTCCATCAGAAGCTGCTTCTGCTCCTTTTCATCCACTGTCGACCGAATTCTCTGAAAGAGGAAGAGTGGCAGAGACTTTATCACTTACATGCCATTGGTGTGTCCTCAGCCCTGCTGATGGAGACATGTGACCAGGACCCCAAACCCAAGCAGAGCAGGCAGTCCCCCAGGCATGCTCAAAAACACTCTAGGGAATCCAAGCAGTGTTCTCAAATAAGAAATATAACTTCTACAACTTCTAAAGCTGTTTAATCAGACTATAAAACCCTCAGTCTTCACATAAGCATCAACATTTTCAGATGAAATTTCAGAAAGAAATTAAAGAGCTGAAATTTCATTGAAAACTAGAGCAAAAGACCCCATCCAGGCTTTCATTTCAAAACAAATTCCCACACAGTTCTTAGCCATGTTGGACGGGGCTTGAAGACTGGTTTGAAATTTAACCAAGGAACATTATGTTTAAGCACAGAAGCCAAAAAGGCTCCTTCCACAGCCTCCACCACCATGGCTGGGGAGAAGGGACTGTCACATAACCCAGGGAACACATTTCTCTGGTAATGTTAATGAAGGGCAGCAGTTCTGTGAGCTCTTCTCATAAAACTAACAATCCTTTACTCAGTACTGGCCTAGGGAACATCAACACTGTGTACAAGATACTTTATATATATATATATGCACCCCATGTGTATATAGAGATATATATGCATACACACACTATACTTTATATATACACTATATATTCTGAAAAGTCTAATTTGGGCTTGAAAGAACAATGCACATTTGAAAACAGAAAACTACATTTTCAAACATGAAATTGGTTAAATGAAGGATGGAGACGACCATCCACAGTTTTTCATGTGATTTTACAGATATATTTAACATCTTGCACTAATTAATATATTCGCTGAATCACAAGTGAGGAATCGTGATCCTGAAGCCGTGACTCACGTTGAAAAACCATTTAAAAATCCAAGAAAAAATATCTGGCAAGAAGTCCAAAGCAACAGAGGTAGCCAGGACCCTGCTCAGGGAAACTACATGGCTATCCAAGAAAGAAAAATTATTCAAGCTTGTGGAAAAAATCTGCAAGATACTAGCACCCATTTATTTCACCAATACTGTGGCCCCGTGGGCAACTGCTGGTGGCATCAGGACCACACATCATCCAGCACAGGCCAGGTGTACCAAGATACTTTCAAGGTTGGCCATTCATATGGCACCACATGTGAAACAGTACATGATTAGGTAGTTCAGGGCTTATTTTGTGATGACCCATACAAAACAAGGACAGTATCAACACTGTAACTTTCCTTACCTGTAGTGTATCCTGGTATTTTGGTATTTAACCACTCGTTCTTAATGTTCTAGTACCTCTAGTTTGGCCTAGACCAGTAAATGCTATGTTTATATTGCCCTTTTCCCACCCTGTGAATTCTAGAGTTCTTGGGGACCTGTCAGGAGACTTGTCCAGCACCCACAGTCAGTAACACCCGTGATGTGCTGAGCAGGTGGGGTTCTGTGTCACCAAGAGAACAAGAAGCAGCTCAACGGGCCAGGAACAGAACTAGAACACTTCACCTCCAGGTCACTGGTTCAGGTCTGTCGCACACGAGTTCAGACAGTCACTGGCTATTTCCTGCTCTTGTGCCCTCACCATACAATGCTCTGCAATCCCCCGAGAGGCCGAAGGCTGAGCAGAGTGAAGGTCTCTCTCCAGCACCAGCAGCACTGTGTGAAATGGAAATGCCACTGCTCTGACCTCCAGGGAAGGTGATGGATGCCAAAGCCACCGTGGTGAGACCCATGACCAACAGCTCAAGTCTCTCACTGAGACACGACCCACACTGAAAAGGGCACCTCTGGTGAGGAACCAAAAGGAGCTTTTCTCCTTATTGTAACTTGTATCCTCCTTCTGTGCCCACTCCATGTCTGTCTCCAAAAAGCCTCCTTCCTGGTCATCTGAGCGTTGTCCCAGCCCTGCTCTGCATTCCCCCCGCGCCTGAACAATCCTGTCACAGCCAACCCCACAGCATCCTTCTCAAAGTCCACAGCTCCTCCTGAAAGCATCTCCTCCCACCTCTGACATTCCTGCTCTGCTGTTCCTTCTCCAACTCTGGAAACCATGTGAAATATATGCTGTATGGTGGAGGCAATTTTAGCAGCACTCCAGAGCAACACTGAACCCAAACACTCCTCCTCCCCAGCAAGAAAGGGCTGGCAGAGGATGCAGAGCACAGACAGTGGGTCAGCTACAGGGCAGAGGTCCAGGCAGACACAGGAGCCAAAAGACACCTTGAGAAGCCAATGTGGACACTCCAACAAATGCTGCTTCAGGGAGTGAAAGGAATGACATGATACAAGATTGGGAGGTCTCACACAACAGTGCTGGAGACTGGCCAAGTCAAGAGAAGGGGAGAACTCTGAGGAGCAGCATGCAGTACAGCACACAGACAGGGTCAGCCCAGGCTGGACAGGGTGGCTCTGTTTAGCTGGAGTGTGCCAGGGAGCCTGCTGCAGCCCAGCACTCCCAGCTCAGCAGCAGAACAGGGAAGGTGAGTAAAGTCAACAGCAGTCAGTACCCAAACAGCACGTGAGCCACAGTAGAGCCTGCTCCCTGAACCCAAGGCACAGGGCAAAGCACTGCAGAGCTCCCACAGACACGCTCCCCTCGGGACACGGGACAGGGCAGGGAGGGAAGGCACAAGGCAGCTGCCTGAAGGCAGCACTTCAGACAGGGATGACAGGGGCTGACTTCACTTCAGGCCTTACAGCTCCCAGCCCGGTCACTCTCTGCAGGCAGTCACTGAAAGCCACTGACAAGTGACCCCATGGCCAAACCAGCCATGAATGGATAAAAGGGGATTTTTAGTAGAAGCTTATGGAGTCTTCTTTTTATCAATTCCTTGTTGGCATCCAATTTAAACTGTACTAAATCCTTTAGGAGAAAATTCTCCATCCCTTTTAATTCAAACACAGGTTAGGACAAAGCCTTCCAACACCAGGAAGAAGAGCTCTGAAGCCATGCTCTGAGCAGCATCAACAGCAAAAGCACTGTCTGTGCTGTGGATTGTGCCACTCTGAAACCTAAAACCAGGCAGGCTCCAGAAACTGGACCCAAAACAGAAGAGGCATCATCCAGCCCAATATGCTGATTCAGGTACAATGTGAAGTGACTGGTTGACAAAAAATTTAAAAAAAAAAAAGGAAAAAAAAAAAGCTGTAAACACCAAACTGAAACTCAGCTCCTCGAGCTGTGAGACAACCCAGCACTGTCCTGAGCACGGGGCTCACCTGTGTCCTCAGCAGAAAGCTCAGCACAGCAGTGCCTGGCAGTGCCACAGGAGAAGTGATCCCTCCACAGGATGGCAGGGATTTGGGACAACAAACCAGGAAGAAAAGGAGGGTTTGCCCAGTCACTGCTGAGGATGGGAGTATCTATCTCCCCATCTGAAACACATTCACTGCTGACTGAAGTAGATTGCAACTGGTTTCCCACATCCTGTGATGAGGCTCTAACTCTCTCATAATTTCTTTCCAGCCCTTACTCATCCACTCCCTCCCCAGCTACCCCACCAGCAGGGGCTGGGAACACTGGTTTCCCCAGCTCTCAGCCAGCAGACCTAAACAGATGACTGAAACAGAAAATTCTGAAGGGGTCAGTTTGGGAGAAGGAACTCAATTGTGTGAAGAACTACAATGATGGTTTGGCAATAAAACTCCAACACTTTTCTTCAGAAGTCATATGGACATGGGATGGACAGAAATTTGCCCCTGGATGGAGTTAATATAATAATTTGTCATTCTGATGGGCCTTCATGGGCTATCAGGCATCCAGGTAAGGATGGAGGAATCATGAAGGTATAAATAAATGTTGAATTTCTGCTCTGAGGGGTATTTGATACTTAGCAAACCCCTTCAGCTGTGAGACTGCCATCAAGAAATCTGACAAAGTCAGACAGGAACTTCTGGGTTAAAGCTGTGGATGAGAGAACAAGCACTGACTACAGGGATAATGATGTACAAGAGACATTGTGCTCTGAACAAGAAACAGCTCCATGGCTTACTGGCTTCTCCAGGAAGAACAGGGATCTTTTACGGGTTTGACACCTCTGATTACCCAACTGATCCTGAAAATGCTTCTGATTTCCTTAGGACAAGTTTAGAGCAGAAGCAGAGCACGTCAAAAATATTGTTAAACTAAGGAGAAAGCAGGAAACCAGCAACAATGGCTGAGGACACTGACTGTAACTGGAGGCTGGACTAGGCAATACTGCAGTGGGACTAAATCAGCCAGGCTGAGGATATTGGAAGATAGAGAAAATTCTGGCCTACAGCTGAAAAATCACTTTCATTTGGGGTGGGGGAAAACTGAACACTGTGGACAAAAACACCCTCTCCCCCAGCTGGGTTACTCTCCCAGCTGTAACCATTTCTGACAGAAAAATAATTCAATTAAAAAGAAATGCAAGATGCTTCCATGGGGCTGTGACAAGAAGCTTGAAGGTCAACCAAAATACAAACCACTCCACTGATCTCTTGGTGATGTATTTCTCAGCCAGCTGAACTGGTTGAAACAAAACTGGCAGAAGCTGCTGATAGTGAACCCCAGACGTGCAAGGTGGTCCTTGCTGCAGGGCAGAAGAGCTGAGGAGCAGGAGGTGAAGATCTCCTGCCTGAGCCTCAGACATCACTGCCAGGAACACCAGATGCTCGGACACCACTGCTGTGTTTAGGCTCCTGACCTGCACAGGAGCCATCCAACACATCAAAGGTTGACTATTTTAAATACGTGCTTATTTATTTTATGAACTTTTCAAACAAGCAGCTTTCCCAGCCTTCCAGAGGCATTGTGAAGTACCTGGCTAATAAAACCCACACCAGGTACAGTATTTCAGTGCAAAGCAGAGCATCCTGCTCTAACTGGAAGAATGCTCCTCAGCTTTTATTCCAGTTTGGGCTATGTTTATTTTAATTTATATTCCAGGGATCTTTTAAAGCATCCTTTTTGTGTGAACTATCATCAAGGCTAGAAGGAAACCTCAGGACAGAAATTACAGCCCCCCAGCAGCTGGGTAAGTTTCCTAAGAAAACATTTCACCCAAATAAATGGGGCTTCTCTATGTGCCTGTAACTTGTGGTACCCTCATGGAAGAAGAGGCACAGTCCCTGGAGCAGCTGGGACACCACCAAGTGGTGATGCTGGAGGGCAAATACAAAAAGGGCTGGAGAATTGCAGATACTGTGGAGCCTCTCAGACAAAACCAGGAGCAACAGCATTGGAGCAGATCCTGAGGAGGAACCACGGCTCTCTGCACAGTCAGAAGCCCAGGACAAACAGTCACAAGTCACTTATGGACTGCCACAGACTGGGAAAAACCAGACCAACACAAAAACGAGAAACCAGAAGCAAAATCAAAGGATAGTGGGTAGAACTGGAAGCCCAACCAGGCAAGATCACAAAAAGCTGGTGTGGCAGACACACACCAGCCAAGAAAAGAGACTTCTCCAAGGAAAATGAGGAGCCAAGAGGAGAAACCTGACAAGGTGAGGATTTAGCATACAAACTGCCTTGCCATTATTAGTTTGCATAGCCAGATCTGGCACTGGACAAAACTGGGCTGTTCCCACCTGGAAAAGTCTTGACCTCATATGCCAATAAATCCTCAAGGAAAGGAAAAGGGTATTTTCAGTGACAGGAAGACTGTGATGACAATTGACCCAGAGCAAAAAGGTGCATCTCCAGGAAGATCTGAAAGGAAGGGACCTAAAGAATGAAAGGATTGCTTTTTATTTGGAAAAAAAAAATTGGAAGATTAGGAAAACATAATGCAACATCTTCCAGGGGCAAAAATGAGAGAGGTTTGAACACAAATCCTCTTGAGTTGGATCCCTCTTTCCTTCATCCTCTCCCCCTTCTCCTGATAGCTCCAGGAAGAGGCTCTCTATGGCAGAAAGCATAAGGGGTGCCCAAACAATTGCAGGTGGCAGCAACAGGAGCACCAGGTCCCTGCTCCTGCAGCCTTCAGCCTATTCCCAAAGAGGTACAGAGTATCTTTTTGTCATTGAAACAAGTATTCACAGAGAATGACCAAGGCTAAAGGAGAGGGAGGAGCAGCAGGACTCCCCAAGAGCTCGTCACCCCAGCCATGCTCCACCAGCTGAAGCTTTGCTGCACTGGTTCCAGCCAGCAACACAACAAGGCCCATTTCAGGCTCATTTTCTTCCATGGGCTGATAGACCAAAATGCATTACAGGGGATAATGAAAGAAAATGGTGTTTCCACCTGCAGATCTTAAGTTATTTTGGTGATATTTCAGCCCTCAGGAATTATTTTCCTTCAGTGGTAAGAAAAACTGGATGTGCAGCCAAAAAAGGCTGTGCTGGGGGAGCCCTGGGGGCACAGGAGCCACACACACCAAGCAGGGGAAAGCTTGGGAAGCTTCAAGGAACTGTTCCTTGGGCAAAGGCATGAGAGGCTACAGAAAGCCAGAGAAAGGAGCTGGGAACAGGATTTGAAGATATGCTCTGGCAGCCACACCTTTGGGGGCCTGAGGGCAGCAAGGATGAGTGTCCAGAGGTGCCCAGCTGGCCTGGCACAGCAGGAGCTGCCTTCAGCCAGAGGAAGACTCCAGCAAGGGGAAATGAGCAATGTTTCAAGCTGGACACTTGCAGAACAAGGAGGATTCGAATCTCCCTGTGGTAGAATGTGGTGAGACAAGCCTGGTCATGGTAACTGCAAGCAGGACATGGCCCTTGCAGAAGTGGGGTAGGAATTTCCTGACTGTGCTGGGAATTTGCAGCAACAGCAGTGGAAATTTGGGGAGTGGTGGAGAAGGATGGAGGAGCAGTTGGGACAGGTCCCTGTACCAATTTTCTCTGCATCTAGTGAGCAGAACAGCCAACGTTTGGCTTGCAGCCTCCACAAAACTGTTTCCTTATGCTGATTGTCCTTCCAAGGATGCTTGTCCTGTTGCACTGGTGCTGCTCTTGGGGAAGCACAGGAGGAACAGCAGCCCAACCAAATAACCAGACACTGGCTTCACAATCCAGCTGTGAAGGGATCCTGTCACCTGCCCCCAGCACGGTGCCACACCACAGAGCTGTGGGCGTCATGGAGATCATAGCCAAGACCTCACTAAACTGACACAGCTTCACAAAACACAAGTTCCCTTCTCAAACTTCTCTTACAGAAGAGCTTTATGCTGAAGGAGAACACATAGCTGAAGGCAACAGTTCCATGGTGAAGAGACCACAAAGCTTGACAGAAAGAGAGAGCAGGAGGGCAACAGTCCCCAACATGGACAGATTAAGATAGAGGAGGAGCAGGAAGGTTAATGCACAACCATGGCTGCCCCAAAAGCATCAGGAGGCTGAGAAAGGAAAGTCTGAGGATCATGGGATGAACTAATCACCAGTCCAAGCTTAGCCTCATCCTGAAACCTCATCTCCAAGAACTGAACCATCCAATCCGAGGAATTGCTGCTGCTGCCTTGGAGACCTCACTGACTGTTCCATCCACAGGTCTTCCTTTGCTCAATTTCGTGTTTTCTCCCCACTGGGACAAACAAAACAGTTGCTTACCACTACTGTATTAGAAATCATGCTGTTGCTCAAACCCTCCAACCTTTCTTCCCCAGCAGGCCTAGCCATGCCTACCCAAAAGAAATAGGGTCAGAGAAAAGAAGCTGGCACCAGCCCAGCCCACAACTTTAACATTTGACAGTTTAGTCACTGTAAACAAATCAAATTTACTTGTTTAAAAGTGAGCCCCCCAGGCCCAGAACCCCCCTGAGGCTCAGAACACACCCTGTCCCTTGGGAAAGGCAGCTCAACACGCTGAGCCATGCCACCTCCAGCCACGTGCTCCAAGGACACAGAACTGGTGCCTTCTGCCTCCCACATGGCTGTACCTGTACCATGGGCCCTCAACACCCACAGGATTCACCCAGGGTGCTGAAAAGCCCTTGTGCAAACAGTGTGGGACAGGAGAAGCCCTGTGCCAGCAGACACACCTTCTCCATGACACGAGCTAATCCAACAACGTGCCCCTCTCCGCAGGGCTGTAGCCAGCGCAGAGCTCTGGGACACGGCTCTGGGGCTGTGCCCCCTTCACACCCATGGGCACCCTTAGCAGAACTACAGGCACCCGGGTCACCCACCCTGGGTCTGAGAAGATGGAGGTGTCCAGGAATCATTGCTCTGTATCAGTGTTTCTCAACCTGTCATCTGCAAACTACATCTGTGAGTTCTACCAAAGGCAACTGAAAGAAACCTGTAGCCTTTAGCTACAGGCAACCTCTAGCTCCACTGGAGATTTTTAGGGATTCAAACCCAAGTTGAAACAGCACTGCATGGTGATCCAAAACACTCAAGAGACCTAACCAGTGATCCCACCACTGCAAGGAAGTCAGTGTTTACTGGAGAAGACCAAAGGATGGGGGTTACTCCAGTAACCTGACAGGAGAGACAGGTATGAATTATTCCAGAGCAGCTGGGGCTGGGGCTGAGGTATGTCTGCCTGGCACGTGAGACCAGCAGGGCAAACGTTTCCAGATGAGATCAGGGAATATTCTGAAGAAGACAGAGAGTTGGAAAAGACAGCAACACAGCCTCCTAAATAGCTCACTTCTGCTTTTTCCTGGGAGCCATGAGAGCCCTTACAGCTGATATCAGAGTTAAAAGATAGATGTCATTAGCAACCTGCAGTGAGAAAACAAAAGGACCAGAGAGAGAGAGAACAGCTGCTGCCCACCTCCATGGACAAGCAGCTCCTCAAAGATGCCAAGTGAGCAGCACTGCTGTGGCAATACAGATGATTATTGCCCAGCTGGGAGAGGAGGCTGTTCCTGGTTCTAAGGTGAGTTCTTGGGTAGCATAAAGTAGAAAATGGACAGTCAAGAAACCTGCTACACTTTCCACCTCCAGGAGAGTCTGACATGGTAAGCACAAAGCAGACACTCCATCATCCATCAGCAAGAGCACAACATTCCCTAGAGCACATCCACTCCATTCCAGCTCCTTCTGTCGAGGCCACACCATGGCACATGCTGACATAAACAGCTAATTTTAAGCCATTACCTTATTTCACAAAAGACACCAAGAAGCTATGAGATGTCAAGTTGTGCCTACCACCAGCCTAGGCTGTACCTGAACCAGTGACCCAGAGGTGAAAGGCCCGTGCCCCATCATCAGTCTCCAGAGACGTGTGATCCCCTCAGAACAGCAGGTTCCTGATAGACATTTTGAAAAGGGCACAGCAATTATGAGAACTTCACAAATCACCTGAAAACATGCCCATTATACACTGTATTTTCAGCAAACAGCAGCCTTTACACCAGAAATAAATAGAACAGAGCAGTAGATGGGTGCTAGATGGAAGAACCTTAATTCTCCATCACACTGCATCCCAACGGACTGAAGTACAAATGTAAGGATGGGCATCACCTACTTTAACTGCCATAATTTGCCCACTTGGTTTGTGGACCATTTTGTTGACAGAACCATAAGCGCCTCGTCCAATTTCTCCAAGGTCTTTCAAGTCCTCTGCTGTAAAATCCCAATGTTGTTCAGGGGAAATCTTCAATTTTCCTGATGATTCAATGCTGTGTGTTCTCAGTCTCTCTCTGTCAAAAATATTGGGAAGCAATTTTTCCACATTTTAAATAGTCTTTAAATGTCTCTTTTCAGCACTTGATTAAACATTAGAAGAGAGGGGTTCACAAAGCTACAGCAACAATCTGACTCCACGAAGGATTTTGGTTGGGGTGGGGGGTGGAGGGGTGAGGGAAAATGTTAAATCAAAAATGACATACACTTGCCCACAGCTTCAATTAAGGATAAGTTTCTCCAGCTGCAGCATAAAATTCAATATGTCTCATAGAGTCATTCTAAGCACTCATTGACACAGTTCTTTCTACTTTGCACAAAATACATCAGGCTGTGAGCAGGATCTGGTAATATGCAGCACCAAGAGCCTGAAGAGCACTCCCAGCCCCATCTCCCCAAAGCTCCTGCTGCTCTACACCACCACATCCCAGCACCTGCCTCCCTTCCAGCTGGGCTTTTATCAACACAGGCAAAGCTCTTCTGGGTGAACCAGTGAGACTTTAGGAAAAGTTTGCCCTTAATGGAAAACTGTGATTAAAAAAGAAAATAACCCAAAAACCCAATACATTTAGATAATCATTTAATTTATCCAAAACCAAATAAAGAGCCAATAATTTATAAAAACCAAGACAAATTCTTTGTGACATATGAAAACAAAACCTGCCTGTTCCAGTGTGTCTTCACCAAGTACCTAAATTAATTTTCTCAGGCAAACTCTGCCCCTACTAAAGCCACCAGGATTTGCCCAGGTAAGGAACAGATGAATGTCCAAAATTTGTGAACAGAAATGTTCAAAGGTGCCCCCAATGGCTCATTCACATGCAGCAATGCTACCATTGAATTAGTAGGAAATGCACAAGTATTTGCAACACTTTTCATCTAAAAATGCCATGCAAAATTTCAGTTTTTCATTAGTTAATTAGCTGATTCACACTTCTTGAGTCATAAAGTAGGCCAAAAGCCCACATTTTCCACTTTCAAGATGCATTGCAGACAGTTCCCACTGCAGAGCACACTGATCTCACACAGATTTTAAAGCACACAAGTACTTGTGACCACCCTGTGTACAGGGGAGATCTATCAAACTCACTGGATATTTGATCCAGCCCCCACTTCCCTGGCCCAAGGAGCAGAACACACACAGAGGATTCCACCAAACACATGGAGCTTATTGAGTTTATCAGCCAAGGAATAAACAGGTCACGGCTGATTCCACGCTGATAAATCCCATCTTGGTCACCAGCAGCTGCAAACACCACCCAGCTGGGGACCCAACCGTGACTGGGTTTTATTGGGATCCCAGGTTTTGTGAGGTTTTTGGAACCAATTGACTGGAGCAGCTACAGTTCCAATGGCTTCCTCTGCTGCACTCTGGGTTAGTGCTGCAGCATTTGGAGCAGCTGCACGTCCTGAACCCTTGACCCATTCCATGAAAGCCTTTGGGAGCAGCTCCTCTCCCCACTCCTGGGCTGGTGTTTCCTGCTCTCTAACCTGCCCAGCTCAAGATTTCCATCTGCTGTTCCCTACAGTGCTCCTACACTGGGCTTAGGAATGATTTGGGAAACCAGGTGATAGTGCTACAAGCACAGGTAGGACAGACATTCCATCTCAGAGCTTCTGTGCATAATAAACACTGCATTCAGTGGGATTCTCCATGGAAATTGCTTACTAAAAAGCAAGGAATGAAAAAAAAAAAAAAAAAGGCAGCAAAGTGACAAAAAAGAAAAGAACAGAGGGAAAAAGAAATGGAAAAAAAAAGGAAAAGAAACATGACCTCCACATGTGCCAAGTGTCTCACAGACAGCTTCTGTTGGGAGCTCCTGAACTGGTTTCTGTCTAACTGCTCCACCATCCTGTTTTGTCAGTGCCATAAAAATAGTTCTTGTTTTGAGGGAGGAAGGGAGGTGAGAAGCACCATGCCAAGGAGGCACAGGCAAACGGGCATTTCCTGCCTCACCTCCTGCCAGCTGGTGGGCACGAAGGAGCATGATCTTTGAGAGCTAAATCCTCTTCAAAAAGGCAGAGGAAAAACCACAGAGAGGTGGAATTTAACAGAGCAAAAAATGTTGAGTTTTGGCTGACTGAGCTCCTTTTCCAGATCTTATTTGAAAATAACATTTCATATCAAAGTCCTCATGGCGTGAAAAAATTTAAACATTGAGGTAATTTATTCAAATAAGCAATTAAACCCTTCTCCTCTCTTCCCTCTGTTTTTCAGACTAGGAAACTTTGCTTTTCTGACCCTACACCAGAAGAGAAAGCGAATTGGAATTCATTATTTCCTTGTCACACAAGCAGCCTGTGTGTCTCCAGCTGTGGCATGAAAGCAGATCTGTGCCATTGTTCTGCAGCTGCAGGATGGAGCCTCGAGCTGCCGGGAAGAAGGTGGGAGCTCAGGAATATCCCCTCCCCAGGGCTGCAGCGAGGGCTCTGCAGCTCCCCAGGGGCTTGCATCGAGACAGACCATTGCCATCCACCCCCAAAGCCTCCTGTCTTGGAGCTTGGCTTCATTTCCATCATGTATTTATGATGCCATCTGCCTCGTCTCGCAACCACGGCTCCTGCTTAGCTCTTCTCAAATACCATGGGAAATGGTCAAATAACCAAATTACCGGTTTGACAGAGTGACAGATATTTAAATAGAGGTTTTGCTCACTTAGCTGATTTGCCATATGTAAACAGGACAGTTTTCCTTTAAGCAGCATGGCCCACCTCTAGAGTCGTAACTGGAATGCAATAATTGCTTTTAATGTCAAAAAACCTACACCTTGTATCAGGAATTTTTCAGTGTAAATCAAAATCCCAAGGGATTCTCATGCCAAGAAAGCAGCTCAAAAATGCAAATCCAGAACACAGACTCTCTGCGTTGATCTAAATTGGGAATTTTTTGATGTAAATCTGAGTGAGGCAATAAAAACTAAACCACCAATGCACGACATCTATCTGTGTGTTTGTACTGCTGCATGTATATGAGGACATATATCCATAGGGTGGACATGCCTCCAAATGCAAAAAAGCCTGCCTAAACCCTGAACTGCATCCTGGTGCTTTGGATACTACAGCAGCCTGCTTCAGAGAACAGCAGGACAAGCACACAGCCAGGGTCTAGTGAAGGTAAAAAGTAATTAGTGCCCAGTCCCTGGGATTAGGGCTCATCAGAGTTTGCACAAAAGTGAGCAGACATGTGCCTTCTCTTACCATTTTGTTTTTAAGGTGTGCAATCTAGCCTTCTCTAAGGCTGGGAATGTTGGGCAAAATTGGACACACATTCTCCAAATGCTCAGGATGTGTAAGATGGACTTGTGGGGCTTCATATATGACTTTAAAAAATAATACAAATGCTAAAGTGGGCTACTCCTCAAACAGTTAAAAGTAGTATTTCCAAAAGCACCTTAGAGTGACTGCAGCTCCTGACAACTCATCCAGGGCTTGAGCATCCAACTCCCCATCCTGCTTTTGAAAACTTTTGAAAAGAGAAGAAAAAAAGGGGCTGAGGAGGTGGCTGCGATCCTTGCACTTGAAAGGCACCAATGAGTCGGTCTCACTGCAGATGGTTACTGTGCTTGTCACAGCAGTTATTCCAGGGATTAGGAGCACCAAGCAGGACAACAACTCCTCCAAACAGTTGTCCTTTGTCAGAGCTGTGTCCGGCTTGGCAGGAGGCGGGCGGGCGCTGGCGCCAGGCACCGCCGGCGGCACGGCCACGAGGCTGCTCGCCACAGGCTGCACAGCTGGACACGCCTGGGAGGGTCTGTGATGGTCACAGAACCCCAAAAACTCCTGTGCAGACCCACGGAGACCTTGGGAAGCTCCCAGACGTGCTGTGTAAGCTCCCCGAGCCCTGCTGTTAACAACCAAGTGCAGGGAGGCCACAACTTTTGAAAACAAGCGTTTCCTTGGAATGAAAAAGGACTGCTGAAAGAAGCAGAAAAGTTGGTGGGTTTCTTTAAGCAAAACTGAAAGTCAACAGACATGAAGCAAGGCCAGGAAGATGCTGTAGGTAGCTACCTATCTCCTCTGTTTCACTTTGCTGAGAGCTCTGCAGGACTCAGAGAAGCCCAAAAGTTAGCATATTTGATGGTACAGCTGACATGAATAAAATCTGCAGAAGCAAAAAGATCCAAGCAAACCAAGTGCTTCCCAAGCCTGCCTGGTGCTGGATTCTGCTCAGAAGTCTCTCATTAAAGCTCCTATTTACACTAGGGTTAATGAGAATGTATTCTACTTCTCCACAGGTTTGGTAAAAAGACTGGCATTTAAAAAACTGATTTGTGGTCCATCAGCCAAAGCTAAAATGTAAATCCTAACAAAAAAAGGATTTTTCCAGGCAAACTGCAGGGTTCAAATAACACTGTACAGCTTCAGAGTGCAAACACGGTTTAGGACTGCAGCTGACTTGTTCCTACCAAGATTCTCAGCCTGGAGAGGTTCTACAGAGCTTTGTTCCTTCTATCTCAAAGTCTGTGACACTTCTAAAACCATTTTCAGACCCTGCAGGCCAATGCTAATACCGTATCAGCCCTAGTTTGAATTTCACTGGAAAAAGTCTCCAGAAGAAATGTTCTGGTTTTTTTTCTAGAGGGGTGGAAATGCTGGTGCTGTCAACAAAGATTTTGGATTCTCAAAAGAAGAAATTTTTTCTTTTCATAAACAAACGGCATCCTTGCAAGAGGGGAAGAACTAATTTGGGTTTGCTCTGATCCATGTAAGCTGCCCTGAGGCTTCATTATATTCAGTAACAGATTCGTAGACATGAAGAAGAGATACAGAAAACGTGGCAAAGGAAATAGTTTTGCATCTGTGACCTACCCAGACTAAAGCAAAGCACATTTGCTCTCTTTCCTTGTGACCAAAAGGCTAAAATTCTCCCTAGCACTGCTCTGGCTTTTTATGTTCCTCCAAAACTTTAAAATAATCTTCCAAAAAGTGGAAGATTCCACAGCCCATGTGTCTCAGCCCAGCACACGCTCAAGGCTGCTAAGAGTCTCCCTGACTTCAATGGGGCTTGGCTGAGGCTTTTAACATGTCAATATTTTGTATTAAGCTCCCCTAGTAAAGCACTGATTTACAATGGATTTTGATTAACCCTGTCCTTGACATGGAGGAAACCTCTCCATCCATCGTGGTGAAGACTGAGCTGAATTTAACTGAGCACACTGATCTCAAACTCATTTTGACTCGGCCATGAGCCAGACTGCAGCACACCCACTGAACCCACCATAGCTGGGATTTCAAAGCTTACACTGGATTCAAGAACTTCAGGATAATACTGGAAAACTTTGAGCTAATTAATTTAAACAACCCTTCTGAGAATGCTGAGTCTTTTTATTTCCTCTCCTGGGTCATGGGCAGCTCCCTGAGAGAGAACAGCAAACAGAGACATGAGCACAGCCATAAGAATCAACAAAATAACCTCAGTACAGACCATAAATAGTTTAAAAATCATCATTACACAGCAATCACTCGATGGAATGACATTATTTCTGAGACAATTTCATTACTTTAAGAGATGCCATTTTTGTGGGATGGAGAAGATTTGACAATGGCTAACAGACAGGAAAGCTTACTGTAGCCTGCTGGAAAGTTTCTGGATGAGGTCCGCTTCTCTCCTTTTGAAACTGAACGGGACAATGTGATTACTACCCAGGGTTGCTTGTGTGTCACTTCAGCCAGGAAAAGTTGTGGAAATGACAGGAAAACATGGTGCTGTTATCACATGACACAATAACGTACAACACAATACTCAGCTAATCACACTGCCCACCGAGCACTCAGCATCACAAATTACAGCCAGACCTTTTTCTTCCAATTTCCACCTAAGCAACCTCCCCTCCTTGGGGGCAAAGCAGCACCTGGTGATTTGAACTCACTTTAACATATGAAGTCACAAGCAATTTGTTTTCTTAGAGCAATGAGAATTATTTCCAAGTGTATTATTACTACAATTAGAAGCATGCATTAACTTATTACCCAAATACCTGTATGTTAGTGACATGCTACTTCCCTCGAGGCACATTGACCATCCCTGCTCTGCTTTTCTTGTGCTAAGGCAGATCTTACTAACAACTTTTTCTCCCTTAAAAAAAATTAAAAATCGAGCTTCCATCCTGAATCCACCAATCTAGGACTGGTGGTCTCTCCCAGGTGGGCTTGCCATTCATCAGATCCCCTCTCCTAGATAAGCCTGAATGAATTGAACAACTACATACTCACTTATTTCCTCTCGTGCCCTACAACTGACAAGAGTTAATCACCAGTCTGCACTATGAGACTTTTCTAGGAACAAAAATTGTGTTCTGGACCTCGAAGTGCCTCAAGCTGTCCAGCTCTAGAAATCTTTCTCAACATGAGGACCTGTTATCTCAGAGCAGTTGGAGGAGCTTGGGCAAGATGGGGTTCTGCTAAGCACTGTGTGGAGAACAAGCCCTGGATACTTGCACCACTGACCACAGCAGACATGGACACATGGTCAGCAAAGGAACAAGGGGCTCTGCTCAGCTCCGTGTGGGAACCACCTGAGAGGGGCAGATAATGAGCACTGCTAATTCAACTACAAGAAATGGTTTAGTTTCAAATACTCTAAAGAAGTGAATTTTATAATTTAAACTTCTGTAGGACATAAAATTATAACCCTAGTCTGCAGAAGTCCAACTTCTCTTTGGGGATTTAAAAAAAATATAACCAAACATCATCCCACATACCTTGGGCTGCATCACAGCCTGAAATAATCTGAAATCCACTGCCAAGAATGCACCTGGTCATGTATTTCTTTCTGTGGCAGACAAGGACAGATGGGAGACACAGAAAGCACCTGACTGCAAGACAGAGATTGCTTATTCAGAGATGCAGCTACTTCAGTGTGGTGACCAAAAGAGCTTGTAACAAGACTAAGTAGACCAAATTCGACTCGTATGTAAAACGTCCCTTCTCTAAGACAAAAGACTTGTGCAGGCCAGGTGAAGACTCCCAGGCTCCAGTAGTGTGGTGAGATGTTCCATGCTGGGCTCCTCCATGACGGCTGCTGGGGCACGGTGCTCACTGACCCTCAGAGCCAAGAGCTGGTTTGCTGTAAGCTCTGCAAGAACCCTCACAGAAAGCTAAGGGTGCTGTAAGGAGCTAAAGCAATGTTCCCAGAGAATCACCTTTCCCCTCTCTCACTGGTATGAAACATCCACCTAGAATCTCAGAGAGAGAACACAAGCTGTGTTACAGCAAAGCCCCTACGCTCCTCAGAGAGGACAACCACCTTCACACTGCTGCAGCAAGAGATACCAGAAACAATCACTTCCCACTGATCCACACTTGTCTCTGCAAAGTTACGCCAGGCATGAAGGACCATTTGCTCACCTGGATTTATTCCAAGCATATCTCAGGAAGGAAGGAATTAAAACAGGCTCAACAAAGAAGACTGTTCAGTGTTGCCATAATCCACCGCAGACTGGCTCGGCCATTTAGATTAAGTTTGGATATCAGGATAAGGTTCTTGCCCCAGAGGGTGCTGAGCACTGCCCAGGCTCCCCAGGGAATGGGCACAGCCCCAAGGCTGCCAGAGCTGAGAACGTTTGGACAACACTCCCAAGCAGAGGGTGGGATTTTTGAAGGGTACAGAGCCAGCAGACTCGATAATCCTTGTGGGTCCTTTCCAACTCAGTTTATGCTATGATTCTATGATTTGCTCTCTCTTTACTGAAGTTTCCCATAATGGAGAGGTGTACGTGATATGAGGCAAGAACATCCACCTGATATCAAGGATGTCTGTAATTTTCACAGACACAATACACCACAAACCCAGATAATTTAAGTCCCTTTCAAAAGCCTATTCCCCAAACAAGGAGAATAGCAAAATCAGTTCAGTCCTGCAGGCCAGCCACGACCTCCATCACATCCACCCTGTCCACCACAAGGTACTTTCCATGACCACTTTGTACTGCTGCTGATTTTCCTGTGTGCATCCTGTCCATTCAGACCCGATGTCCTCCATGGCACACGCTGGAAGTCACTCATTTATACAAAGAATGAGGACAGAAGCTGTCAACAAAGATGTGTGGGGTCGATGCAGTCTCTGAATCTGAAGACTCTTCTCTCTTTACTCTCCATTCCTCCATGTGTACAGAAGACAAAAGCAGTGACCGATCCCTTCAGTTTGAACACGCAAAGCAGAAGAGTTGACTCACTTTTCCAAAGCCAGGGGAAAACACAAGACATTTTACTACAAGTATATTTATACACGTGTATTCAGAGATGTTACTATAGCATTCAGCTTCATCCCATTTTCCTCTCCAAACACCAGCACGTTCTGCATAGGAAGCCAGCAGTTATTGCATTTGCCCAAGAAGGAAGGGGGGAACACGAGGATATGGGCTCTCTTCAGCCTGAGGACTCCACCCAGGTGCCAGGACACCAGTCCCTAAAACATACAGGCTGTGAGGATGGGACAATTATGGCCCCACTGACCTCGGATCAAAAATAAAACCTCAAAATGCAGATTCATGGGGCTAGAAGAAAGGAACTACAGAAAGCCAAGAGGGCATGCCATGCTCTCAGGTGGTTTAGAAAGATGAGCAAAAGCATCTCCCGCTCCCTAGAAAAAATTTAATGGCAATGAGCTCCATCTGATGGGTTTTCAGAGCCTGCCTTACGAACTGATGAGCTCAGACATAGTGATGCTCAGTGTTCCCTCCTGGGCAGGACAGCAGCAATGCACTCAGCTCACAGGATCCCTGGGATGCCCTGGGATGCAGGAAACAGGTGGCTTGGGATCATTTTGATCAAAAAGCTCAAATCCCAAGGACTGCTCACAGCAGGAGGGAGAAAGGGAGAAATTTTAGCAACTTCCAGTTGTCAAATGGAATTCTGGATCTCACCTGTACTTCTTTACCATAAAAAGTTACTGGCGAATAATCAATCAGACCATCTAAATGCTCAGAGATGGCATCACATCTCACCTTTTCTATAAAGTATGAAATCCGAGTTCTAGAACAGCTTGCAGAATTTTCCAGATAAAATGGTAAAGGACAAACACACCAGCCTTTAAAAACTCTGAAAATACAACAGATCCAGATGTTATTTATTGAAAAGTCCAACATGAATGTAGCTGTGGTCTCCCACTTTCTCATGAGTCCTGCAGAGAAGACTGAGGTATTTTGGTGTCCTGAAGACTTTGAAAGTCTCCACACACCAAGACTTACAACCAATTTGCCTAGAGCATGTACACAGCTGTCCCTGCTGGCGGATGCAGCACCTCAAAATAAAGGAAAGGAAAGAAGGGGAGAAAATTTTGCTTCTGGTAACACAACAGCATGAAGGGAAGAGAAGAGCTGATACCAAGTCTGAAACTACTTGACCTACTTTCCTTGTTTTGAAACAACCACTGCAGTAGTTAGATCTTGGTGTGAGTTATGCAGCTGGGCCAGGAGCAGACATGTCCCTTGCATGTGTGGAGAGGGCTGCAGCTCAGGAGTCCCCAGGCTCTGCTGTACAGCAGTGGGACAGTTCTGCTCCTGCCAGACCCAGCGCTACCTCGGAACCACTGAGACACAGCCAGAGGAATTACATAAACCCAAAATTCTTAAACCACACCAAATCCTCCGTAGCCTGAAGCCCTGAACTGCTTTCAAACAAAGGCAGCACCACCCCTCATCTCATACACAGCAAGGAGAATGGGGGAAATGCCTGTTCTTCATGGCCAGGACCACAGACTTCCCTAAATCGTCTTCCTCAGCAGACTACACAAGGTATTATCAGAGCACTGACCTTCAGTGGTTTACAGACCTGTGCTTTTGGAACCAAGCTGACTAAGCAAGGAAAATGGTTACCCCCAGCCCTCCTTCAGGCTCTGGAGCATGACAGGTACCCCCAAAGCAGCAGCTTGGTCCTGCACAGGCTGCAAACACCAGCCTTTTGCCATGAGCGTGGATGGAGTCAAGGATGATGCCTTGTCTGTGGGAAGGACCTGGCCAGCCACAGGTCACCATCCATGGAGCCACGTTACTGCATGAAGGGGAGGCAACACAGCTCACCAAATGGCGTGAGAAGGAAATCCTGTAGGAAACTCCTACCCAAGGGAGACATCTCCAACTTTGCTCTTCTGTCCAGACACTCTCTGTTCCCAGCAGGCAGCCACACTGATGGCAATTTCAATGTCAAATGAAGTCAAGTTCAGTTTGAAAATGAACATTTCCAGTTCATTGCTCTACCTTTCTCATTCCTGCTGACCCAGAATCCTTCACACCCCTCCACACCATTCAATTCAGTAGAAAAAATCACTGCTCTTCAGGGACTTACCCCAGACACCACCTTAGTGTCCCTGGGAAAGTGAGGACAACACTACTAAAAATACCTTTACAGGTAACACAGCTCTGCCACTACCCCATCCCACCTTCCTTTGCCCAACATGCCATGGAAAACAGCCCTGAGGAGGCAGCCAGAGCATCAGCATCCTTGAATTAGGAACTGCAGGACGTTCATGCCTCGGTGTGTGAGACATCTGTGTCCCAGCTCAGTGGCCAAGGATGGCTGTGTTGCCACGAGGGCCCACAGGGACAGGCACAGAAGCCTCAGCTTCTCCCTCCTTGGATAACCCAACCCCTCTGCCACCACGGCTCCTCCACCACCCAGTACCCAGCTGCTGTCCCTGTCTGGGCAGGACAGGCCAGGTCTCAGTGCTTTGGAAGGTGACTTGCCACCAATCACCATCCTCTCACCCACCATTGCTCTTCCCACCATGGAAGGGATGGGTCTCCTCTGAGCCCTGAAAAAATCACAGAAGAAACACTGTTCCACCACTGAACCTACAGTGATGTTTGTACAAAAAGTGAAAGCCTGGTTACCACAGGCTCCCTCAGACACTGAGATGTCTCTGCTGAGGCCTTGGAGGTTCCATTTTACTTGTGCTGACTTGAAAATACAAGTGATTACATCCAGATACTGCAACTTTCAGGAAATGGGATAAATTCAGTCACAGAAAAAAATTCAAATTCTTTGTACCTTTGACTCTGAGTTCTGTCTTCAAGGCTTCCAGGCAGCATTCCCTGCCACAGGAAGGTATCACCCAGCAGGAAGATAACAGAAATCAGTAATAATAAAGATGTGAAATGACAGTTACAGAAATCAGGAAGAGACAGAGAAATATTTACAGGAAAATTCACACCAGTAGTAGGGAACATGCCAATTTAGGACATTCCCCTTTGGGGTTTAGGTTTTTTGGGTTTTTTTCAAAAATGGTAGGAACTCTCTCAGGTTACTTCCTGAAGAACTCCACCAGCTGCAGGCTATGCAGCTACAGAGCCTGACCCCACATGCCAGAAGGGTATGGGAAAGCCTAAGAGGAGATTAAAAGAGAAACAGACACCTCAGAGAGGCTTTGGAACAGCCAGAAAAAAAAATCCAGGAATAACAGTCCGTGAATTATACAGAAAAAAAGGAAGCAGCAGGGTCTGATGTGCAACTGGACCTCCACTGGCTTTTGAAGAATGCAGCCCTGACAGTTCACTAGAACATCCAACAGACTCTTGGGGCAGCTCCTGGAGAGCTCTCCAGGTGTCACACAGAGAAGGTCCACACAGGGCACCTCTGGAAGCTTAACTCCCAATAATCCATGAAGACACTCACATGCCATAGGGAGATTGTGGTTTTCAACTGGACACCAGACACTTCAAACATCAAGTCTGAATATTAAGAGAGGTCAGTTCATTTTGTCACCCTTTCAGGTGAAATTGCAATGCTCTGGTAATCAGGTTCTGAAGAGGTGGCACCTCTGAGAGTCAAGAGACTTCCCAGCCAGCAGACAGAACACTCAAGAAGCAAAATGCTGTGAACCAGATGCCCATCAATGTTCTCTGTGCTTTCATATTTCTTAGCAGGTCAATCTAAATCCTCTGAGTCAACATCCAGGCATCACTGCACAAGAATACAAGGCTTTCCAGAAAACCAAAAATCTCATCTACAGCCAAGTGAACAGCTTGGTTTCAAGAGCAATGGGCAGCACAGCCCAGCCAGAAATCCTGCCATGCACAGCCACAGTCACACCTCACCACATCACTCCTGTCAGTGTGATCTGAATCTCCTTTCAGCAAAGGCAACCAGCTGCAAGCAGCTCTGTAAAGCTTCCACATAGATAACAGAGTAATCTAATTCTGTTTGTGACCTAAATCCTACTTGGACACAGGACAGATGAGGTAAAAGGTGGGATGCTTTCCAGTTGGTATAATGGGTTGGAATTTGAAGAGCTCACCCTAACCATGGCTTGTGTCCTCCAGCCTCTGCAACGTCTGCTGCAGGGAAAACAAAGTTAGCAGCTGTTAATCTGGTCTAAGTAACAAGTTCAGCCTGAACTCACAAGAGACCTGGCAGGTCTCCACAGCCTCAACTGCTCCCCAGCCTGCACAGCATGGTAATCACACAGCCTCACTGCCTCTGACCAGGCATCAGCCATCAGTAAAACTCTTATCTTCTCTAGACTACATCCTTCCACCAGTAAAACTCTAACATTTTCTCTAGACTGCTCCCTTTCAAGTATGAATTATATTCCCCAACTACTGCCTGTAATTCAGGCTCTATTCTGCCTTACCCTGTACAGATCACATGTAAAATTATGTTTACAACTGTGCTGAATGCCCTACAGACAGGCAGGATACATGTCATGCCTAGATAAAAATCTCTTTGCACATCCAGTAGTGTTGAATCTACACTGTCTCCTCCTGGATACAGTATTCCAGGGCACAGCCTACGTATTAGCAAAAAGCCTCTAACCACAACAGCAGTGAAGCTCTGGAAACAGCCTCCAGGCACAAGTACAGTGGGAACAGAGGGTCTCTGCACCACAGGAGGCAAGGCAACTGGGAAGCACTGGGCAGAGTCCTAAGAATGCCACATTTTGTAATTGAGATTCCATGGCCTTGAAATTGTTCCTCCAGGTAAGATGCCATGAAAACCAAGGAACTAGCATGAATGGATGGAGTCAGAAATCACACAGAGATCACCTGGGAAACCTCCCTGTGCAAACCACAAGTAGTCCTGTCCAGCCTGCGTGTGGATCACCTCTGCTCACTGGAGTTGAACTCCACCCCTGGCTTACAGCAATTCCCAAAATGGTTTCCTCCACACTCCCCAACTTCTTTTCCAACACCCCTGAAGATTTCTCAGACCAAAAAACAAACCCTCAAAAGAAAGAACTTGCACCTTGGTAGAACATGGGCTCTGTACCCATTTTATCCAGGTAGGGAGCCTTGGCACTGAGAAGGAGCACAGTAACACTCAATAGCCTGAAATTTGGAATGCCACCTGTGGCACAACATGCTTCCTCTCCTCAACAGCCACGTTTCTGCTCCAGGGTGCAGTTTTCATGGATGTTTCCTCCCTCCTGACACACACACCAGCATGAGGAGCCCCATTTGCTCCTTTACTTTCTGTCTATGTAGTAGGAAATCACGCTCTTACTTAAACATCCAACAATCCAGCCTGAGCAGTTTCCCGACCAAAACCTGCTAATCAAGCAAAATATAGCTAACAGGCAATTCCCAACTCCTGGCAGCTGCGTGTCACCCCTGGCTGCCTCTTCTCATGCCCAAACCAGAGCTCAGCACAGGCAAGACACATCTGACAGCAGGACCCTCTGCCCTCCTGAAGGCAGAAGCAACAGGACACCCCTGGATGGGTGGATCCAAGCCACAGGAACCCCAAATTTCATGCGAGAAATTAATCCCTTTGTATCTTCAGATCCACCCATCTGGACCAACAGGGCCTGTCCAGGACAATCCCCAGCAGTGCAGAGCCAGTGCTCATTTCAGGAGGACACCCAGGCCGTTCTGCTCCACCGGGCTGAGGAGAAGGGGCTTGGTGAACAGAAACACACTCTGCATCAGGAACACGTCTGGGCGAGCAGGTCTGAAATATCCAGTTCACTTCCAAAGTTAGAAAAGGTTTCTAGCCCACTGAGGAAAAAGTCATTCCAGCATCTCAGGGAAGAAGGCAGGAGACAGAGGTACATCAGCTGTGAGACAAACACTTGACAGAAGCGTGCAACCAGAAAATGTCTACACTGCTTTTGAGGAACAGCATCTGCTACGGACACATAAAGGACACGAGGACAATTTGCTGCATCCCAGCCTCACCACGGAGAAAGCAACCAAGCTAACAGCATCCATCTCTTTCAAACAAGAAATGGCCATTACAGCTCTCAGTCTCCCAAGAAAGCTCTAGCAGAGACACATCACCATCAATTCTGGCACTTGAACAGCTATCCAACCCAAAACACTTGCAAGCCCTCAGACCTAGTAACACCATTAACCAGCCCAGGATCCAATCCCTGCCAACAACTGCAACTCCCACAAAGAAAGAGCAGCCTCTGTCTTGGACAGTGTTGACGGTCACTTGCACAAACATGAAACTTAAGATGTCATCGACTAACAGCAAAAGCTCTTCTGTGCTAGACAGGAGCCACTGTGACTTCCAGTGAATCCGAGACAGAAATCCACACAGATATACACAGAAAAGTCAAATCCCTATAGATGGCTGATGGTGGGGACTCACTAGCTGAGCCTAAGTCCTTTATTTAATGGACTAACAAGGTCAGAGAGAGGAAGGAGCCCCAGAAGGGGTTCTGCAGAAAATCTTTACAAGAATTTGATAATGTGATGAGACACAAAAAGTGAGTATCTAAATGTGAGCTCTACAACCAATATGAATACTCTATTTCAGAGAGGAAAAGAGAGAGAAGGAAAGAGGAGGATTTGCTGGAAAGGTCACTCAAGAATTCGAGAATCACCTGAAGTACTCCATAAAATTTTTCAGTATTATAATTACCATCAGTAACTCATCAGAAACATCTTCCTAACTCGATAAAGGCTTGTTTGAAAATCCCCAGCATAAAGAAGCTCCCAGGAACAGAGCCCAGCAGGTATGTCCTGGGGAAGCAGAAGGCACTGAGCTCCAGGAGAGAGGCAGTGCCATGCAGAGCCAAGCAGGAGCAGCCTATGACAGGGACACTCTGGAGAGCCCAGGCAGCAGGGAGGCTGCAGGTGCCGTTTCTGAGACTTGACACTGACAAAATTCCTGAGACCTTAGAGAAGAAAAATGTGGGACATCTTTTGCATGCTTGCTGCATCTGCCACAGGGACCGGCTGTAGAGCAGCACTGTCCAGCTAGATTGGTGGATCTGAGGATACAAAGCTGATCTTTTTGATGTACCCTGGTATTTACTGGAGTCAGGAACAGCTCTGTGCCACACTTGCTCTCAGACTTTGGACAGGGATATCCTGAACCTAAACTGGCTAGAAAACTCACTGATACCTAACCTCTGCATAGCTCCCCTAACACCTCCCTGCTGCTAAAATGATAATCCTCAACCTTAGTCTCTTTTAGTGCTGAAAACAATTCTATCACAATTATGGCTTTCACAAGTAACACAGAAACAAGAAATTCTAACGAAAAGTAATAAGCTGAACAAAGAGATAGGAAAAAAACAGTGAATCAGTCTGGACATTAATTATAGGTGTATCTAGCATTACCAGCTACAATACTCAATTCAATCAGTTCTGGAAGGCATTAGCTCCAGTGTAAACCAAGAAGATCCCAATTTAACCTTTTTTTTTTTTTTAATTCTGGAAAAAAATATTTTACAGTGACTCAAACTGAGTGATTCAAACAACTTACAAATAACTGATGTAAACTGCATTTAACTAACACTTGGTATTGGCTAAATTATTTCAAAGTTGTTCCACTAGTTGTACCGTCGGCTTTATACTCACATGTGTGGATTTTGGAAAGGAACTCCAGAAGTATTTAGAGTAAATCTTGCTGTGGACTTGAAAGGTGGATTTGCAAAATTTAACTTCAGCGCTTTGCGTTTACCTGGGAGACAATGAACATAAAGTAAACTTTTTGTCAGCACAAAATATTGAAAGCATCTGGAAATAAACAGAAAAAAACGACATATTGTAAGAAAAGGTTTTTACATTTTACAACATTAGCAAATCACAGCTTGTGTTAGGACATGGGGATGGAGACAGAGTCAGCTCTGTCGTCCCCACCTCATTCCAAGGCAGTTGCCAAAGCAAAGCATCCACGGCACCTTCTGTGACAGCTGGAGCACCTGGAATCACCTGCCAGGGCTCCAGCAGCCACAGCTCCTTCAAGCCCAGGGCTCAGCATCCTCCATGTGCACCCCTCCCACTGGGGGACAGAAGACCCTGTCTTGTTCCCATTTGCACCCAGGAAACCTGCACTCCTCCACACCAAAGGACCTGAAACAAGGCCTCTTCCCCTGCAGCTTCCCACTGCCTGGGTCATGTCTTTGGGTTGGAAAGACCCTAAAGATTAACTCATTCCAACACCTGCCACAGGCAGGACACCTTCCACTAGGTCAGGTTGATCAAAGCCCTGTCCAACCTAACTTTGAATGACGAGACAACCACAGCTTCTCTGGGCAGCCTGTGCCAGTGCCTCACCACTCCCAGTGTAACAATCCATTTCAAGCTGACCCTAAGGACACTGTCAGCCAGCACACACGCAGAGCAACCTGTACCTCGTGTTAGTCCCTGGAGCAAAGCATCCAGCTGAGGGCAGGTCTGCAGCACTGAGGAACCACAGGACCTTCTGTGAGAGCACAACCTGTCACACCACCAGGCCATGGCCTGACCGGCCTCCCACACCTCTTCTGACTGCTTCCCCGAGGGCATCTCCCCCCTCACACAGAGCAAAACCAGACTGAGTTCACGACTGCCAAGGGGCTGGAGGACACGACACTTATCCCTGAGAGCTCCCCGTGTTCATCAGCTCCCCCCAGGTCTGCACAGGCACAGGGGGTGGTGCTGGGCACACACAGAACGGGCGCACAGCCCCTCGCTCACCCATCCCATGATGGCAGCACAAATCTGCCTCAGACAGGGTCCAGGCATTTCTTCTATGATCCTTCGAGTCTATTTAATTCACTTGCCCGAAACCCCAGCCCTCTGTCAAAGGGCAATAACACTGTAAGATTTTCCCTTTCTCACAGTAACGTTTATACAACTCAGGAGAACATGGGACTGGAAGTGGCCCAGCATTAAAACTGACACAATTAACTACAAACCCTCATCAGAAAATCTCCTCACAGCCTGCTCCTATTCTTACTAAACTTTATGCACCAAGTTTCCTCCAGTTTTCCCACAGGGGCAGAACATTTTTTAACACAGTAAATGTTGGTCTATTGATTTCTACCTCAGTAGGTTTCTAAGGATAGTTTCAATTATGTCAATCCACCATCTGGAGCTGGATTTTCTACGATTCCAACAAATACAGAAGCTTAGGCTGCCCCTGGGAAGCAAACAGGATGGTTTGTTTCTGCTCAGCTGATGAACAAGGAATGTGACCGGGAAAAACGAACATCCTGAGAAATGCCAGGAATTTCCATCCAGCACAGATCACATGGAAACGTACTGTAAGTGAAACAACAGACTCAAATGAAGCAGAAGTCTGAGGAGAGCCAAAGCAAACTGTGTTCCCCTGCAGCCTTCCACAGCTTCAGCTGTGGACTCCAGGTCTTGAGTTTAATCTTAAAAAAGACTTTTGACTCCATGTCTCTATTCCTTGCAGACACATCATTCTAACTGGAGGCAAAAAAGCCTCTTTAGATGCAGGAGTTTTGCTGTGATTTTGCTACACACAGGTTCATTACAGACCACCCTGGCTCACTACAACAAAGAGGCATGGGGGTTATGGTGCTTCTGGAATTCACTAATACCCATCACCACCAAGACTGTGTGAGCAAAACTGTCCAAAAATGTGCTGCAGAAATATCCACCTTATATAAATTGTCTTTTAAAGGTTCCAGTAACTTGACACATAATTCTCATCATCGACTGTTATCTACTCCTCTGAGAACTTTTAGAGTAAAGATTATCGGACAGAGAATGACTTGGAAGAAACCAAAACTAACTTTGGAATAGATTACTTTTTCACAAATCCTCAACACCAGACCTGAAACTATGAAGTTTCTTGACTTACGGTCTTCCCAGTTGTGACCACTGGGTTTGTTAAGCTGCATGTTCATGGTTAAACCAAGTCCAGACTACATTTGAAATCAGGATGGCCTGGACTTCAGCTGAGCAGAAGTGGCAAGTACTACTTTATGTTTTGAGGGAATCTAAAGAGGATTGAATCCTAAGTTAGGCTGCTCTCCAAGAAGAAAAAAGACAGCCAAAAATATCTTTCTGGTTGCAAATAAGGTAATCTAACCGTAAGAATAGCAATCTTTATTGCAAATTATCCCAGCCTTAAAGTGGTAGTGGTCCTCAAAATCATTTTTAAAAGGATGTCATCATTCTGTCACCAGGCCTGTGCATGGAACTGAGGTCCAGGAGCGATATCTTGTGTCCCCAAATGCACATCCCTTGGCATTCCATAGACCACAGCCAAAACAGACACTGGGAAAAGCACCTACACAACAGCCCCAGAAAAACTCGGGCTCACAGCAGCACTTGTTCCTTGCTGCACTGGTGAATGAGTGCTAGGCCAAGGACAGAATTATTTATGTGCTGCTATCCGTCACCAGAATTAATCCAAGCACTTGGCTCTGCAGTTAAGTTCTCATCACTGTGAGGCCCCTTTACCATCACCACAGCCAACCAGTCTTCACACAACAAGAAACAGCTGTCTAGCAGGTCACATGAAGGCCAAAAGTATTCCTCCAGAGTTAGATGGTGTACTACTATTTTTATTTCACCTAAGACATCTATGATTTACAGAATCACAAAATCATTAAGGTTGGAAATACCTCTAAGATCACCAAGTCCAACCATCATGCCAGCACCACCACCTTGTTCACCACTAAACCATGGCCTCAAGCACCACATCCACACATTTTTACACTTCCAAGGATGGGACTCCACCACCTCCCTGGGCAGCCCCTTCCAATGCTTGACAGCTGAAGAAATTTTCCCAATATCCAATCTCAACCTCCCCTGGCCCAGCCTGAGGCCGTTCCCTCTGCTCCTGTCCCTGTCCCTGGGCGCAGAGCCCGACCCCCCCGGCTGCCCCCTCCTGTCAGGGAGTTGTGCAGAACCACAAGGGCCCCCCTGAGCCTCCTTTTCTCCAGGCTGAGCCCCTTTCCCAGCTCCCTCAGCCTCTCCTGGGGCTCCAACCCCTTCCCAGCTCCGTTCCCTTCCCTGGACACGCTCCAGCCCCTCGATGTCTGTCTTGTCCTGAGGGATTCAAGGTGCCTCAGCAGTGCCCAGCACAGGGGGATTGTCACTCTGCTGGTCTTGCTGGTACAGGATACCCTTGGCCGTTTCTTCAAGCCTCTGCTTTGCCTCCTGTTGGAGAAAGAAATTCTAACTTCTTCCTAGAATTTCCTCACCACCATTCCTGCCTGCCACCCCTCAACCGCACTGCTGACCATGTTCAGGTTACACAGAACAAAATGCTCCCTTTTCAAGCAGTAAGATTTTCAAAACAGTAGTAGTTTAATGGATTTTTCCAAGGTTTCTATCTTGCAAGGGTACAAACTGATTCCTGTCAAAATGTTTTCTGCTCAGTTCAACTATGCAGGGTCAACTTCTTGCTGCCACAGCCTGAGCACGGGTAACAGCATTCAAGTGAGTCACAGCACAGGTAAATATTCTCTCTGGTCATATGCTGAAGTCACTGTCTGTTTGTGGAGTGATGATACACCAGGAATCAAATCTGCACTCTCTTTCCTTACTGTAGTATAACCAGGAAAAAAAGAAATACAACCACAGGAACACAAGCTGTGACAGCAAACAGCAGGAAGGACAGTCAATGCATCTGTAATGAACTGTTCAACCTTTTTATCTCTCCCTTGTAAAATTAAAACACATCAACAAAAACACAGAAAATGAGGAAGAATGGATTATTTACTTCCCTTTGGAAACAGAGCTGAATGCTTGAGGTCATTTTCTTAATAGAAAACTATCAGTTCTGATTTCTTCCAAGGTAATTCCAAGCAAAGCTAGTGCAAACTCTGACGTGAGATGGAAAAAAAACCCCTACACAGATCTCTGTTCTTCCAACAGCTTTAAATAACCAAACTGCTGTATCTTGTCTGCTAACAAAATGCCTGCTTTGATGTAGAGACAGCAAAGAACATTTACCTGCGTTCAGAGCTGCAGCCCTGCAGTTGCTGACACCCTGAACGCTCCCAGGATTTCCAGCTGGTTACTCCTGCTGCTGCTAGCACAGCTCTGCCTGCCCACAGACTCTTCCAACCTACCATCTTGCACTTATATCTCCTTCCTTTCCAGTCTTGCTCATCATCTACTCAACACCAGCACAATTAATTTGAGACTAAAGTAGGTTGCCAGTCTTACCCTCAAGATAAACTATTTTTCAAAAAAAAAAACTAGTCAAATTTTGAAACAAAACCTAAAGAACTTCAGTATATCCTGCAGTTCCATTTGAGGAATCTGGATGAAAGAAGAGGCCTGGGGTTTGACTTAGTAGTTTTAAGAGCAGCAACTACAGAAATTCATTTTAAAGAGTACAAATATTTTCAGTACATTTGTCTGTTACTGACATTTTTAGTCCTTCAATAAAGCCTTCAATTTAGTATAATCCGAGAGCCAGCATTCAAATTTGAAATGATGATTTTGTACTGCAGGAGTAAGCTAAGTACGCTCATTTTTAGTAGTCACCTCATTAGAAAGAGGATTTATCCATAATTCACCCACAGTCCCAAGTGTGCTTCCAACCAGGGAGCACAAATACCCAAGCCTAGAGCAGCCAGGACTCTGGAAGGATTACTGGCCACTGCCTTCACAAAAACAATCCGTGGCAAAACAACTGAACTAGACAGTATTTTAGCAGGACATGTGCATGATTCGGGGCAGGGAGGAGGCTCACACCTGCACTGGCAGACACACACCTCCACGAGCAGCAATGCAGGATCCAGGCTACACCCAACAGCACGTCCACCATCTATAAATACCTCCACCACCACGTCTGGTAAAGTAGGTTAAGCTTAGAGTACAAGAAATTGCAATTGGATTAAGATTAGTTCCCTCAGACTGGAAACTCGCAGAAGCAAAACCTGAGAATGAGGTCTCTGGACTCTCCAAAACTCACTGTTAACCTTTAATATTATCCCTGATGCTATCCTGCATGGAAACACCATTTGTATGAACAGGGTTAGAGCTCCCTGGCCAGAGGAGAGTGCAGCACTGGGGTCAGACAGCAGCTTCCATCCCAAACTGGGCTTCAGGCAATTTCTAGCTGGAGAGCAGCATTTAACACATGGCTCACAGTCCCAGTCCAGTGCCAAGCCTGGTGAAACACTGCTGGAGGGAACCTGGAGTGCCTGGCTGTCCATACGGGAGGTGCTGCCAGACCAGGAGTCTGTGTCTGCTCTCACAGCAGCACTTTGCTTCACCCAAAATATTCCTGCAACCTGTGCTTGAGGCAGCCATGGCATAGCCCAGCAGAGCCTGTCACAGAGCAGCTGTCAGATACAAAGGGTGACACTGCCCTGGGAAATTTATTGTGCAGCACCTGGAGCCTCTCCTGGTGAACAACAATAATAAATTATCCAAAGGGCCATGCCAGGTACTTTTTCAATATGAAACAGCACAGCAACAATTATAAAACATACCACAGGAAGGAAGACTGGGGAGGGGGTTTCGTTGATTTTATTTCTTTTCTTTTTCATTTTAGGAGCCCCTAATCAGACTAAAAGCAAGGAAAAAAAATCTGCCCTTGAGGACTTTGCTTAAGGTCAATGGAAAGGATTTAGTTTCTTTGGATAAAGCAACAAGCATGTTTCCATCATCCCTCTAGATACCTGAGGCCAGCAAAGTGGCAACGTCAATCACAGCCTGCATCCCACTGGCTCCAATAAACACCCTGGACCCAGTGACCAGACTGAATCCTACAGTCACAGAACCAGAGAGTAAGAAATCCTCCAGATTCAGGGGAATAAGAATAGTTACATGTTGCCTGTCACTGACTAGTTAAATAACTAGAAAGAATAAGCAGAGAAAGTGTGTGTATGAAAATGTTCAAGCTGCACAAACATGCACAATTAAAATGTTGGAAACAAATTGTACTACAGTGAGGAGACTCATACTGCAGCTGGCTTCTAAAAGGCTCCAGACTCTCCTGAGGAGGGATAATGCTCTGACCCCAGCACTGGGCTGCTTTTCCACTTGACCACTATTACCACAAGAAATAGTCCTTTGCGCAATGCAAGCACAGCAGATCTTCATGCCTGGATCCAAAACTCTGTAATATATAGGATTTTTTTCCAAATACTACCAGCCTGGTATCTATGCACAGCTAAAAATACACTGAGCCAGTTTTTCAAGTTTGGATCTGCTTCACATGAATTGGTCTCTTGCTTGTGAGTGCCCACGTGTACTGTTCTCTCAAACATCTGATCAGCATCTACACAGACTTAAGAGTGGAACTGAGCCCTTCTGAAAACCTCATCTCAGCTGCAAGGGTGTTTCTGCCCTGTTACACTGGGAAAGATTTTTATCTGGATCTTAAGAACACCTAGGAACACATGCTCCCAAGAGGCATTTTTTGCTTAATTCTGCTGAATTATAATGGAGGTGTGTAGAGTTGCTTAAGCAAGAAATCAAACTCCAAATCTACAGAGCATATAAAGCTTTTAGCTGCCTTTGAACGCACTTGGTTGGAGAACTTTTAGACACTAAATCCAAGGCAATTTTGTGCTAAGCTTTAGAAGTGGTATCTCTAGATACATCTATCTATCTGATCTATTTTTGTACTTCTTCAATCTCGATTACAGAAGATGTTCTAATTCCAGAGGTAAGGGCTAGATCCAAAGATGAAGAGCCTAAGAACAGCTGCAGTGGTCCATCTAGCACAGCGTCCTGCCCTCCACCAGAACACTGAGATGCCACTGAAAAGAGCGATCACCAAAGCCACAACATCCTTCCTTCGGATATTCCTTCATCCTCCAACCACCTCCAGCTCAAGGCCCTCCTCAGTCAGCCATGCTATCTCTGTATTTAATGACTGTTGCTGGGTTTCACTTCCCAATCATATCCCAACCTCTTGTCGCCTTGTGAGCACCAGACCCCAGAACACCAGGCTGGCAAGAGCTCACACAACTCAACCAAAGCCCTCAGACTCAACCTGAGGTTGAACAACACAAACCCAACACAGCAGCTCAGCTGTGTGCAGGCTGTCACAAGAGACACGACCTGTCACCTCTGCCTGGTGCCCTGTCACCACCCACCCTCTCCTCTCATCACACAGGACCTGCCCTGGCACTTGCACTTGAGACACAACCCGAGTTTATTGAATTTCCATGACTCTGTCCAGCACAGCAGCAGCACAGATCTTCCCATGGCCACGCAGCAGGCCTGGGTGTTCCCACGGGATCCACTCCCTGTCTGCAGGACAGCAGATCCTCGATGCCACAATGGATGTACACAACGCAGCACCAGGGTTTGCCCAGCACACCCCCACTAGGGCCAGGAGTGCCCTGCTGCCATGTCACAGCTCATCTCCCAGCACTCGAATTACTCTGCTTGCCAAGGAACTGCATAGGGAAAAATGAAGGAAAATTCACATAGCAAGGAATTAAATAGAAAAATTTTAAAAATAAAGAAAAAAAAAAGGCAAAAAATCTTTAAAAACTTACTTAAATGAACTTTGGTTCACTTCCATTACTTTGTTCAAACCCTTCCTCATGCTGAAATCTAGCAGAAACACCCAAAGGCCAGTTATTTCTCAATACCAAAATAATTTAATGAACACTCAGAGGCTTTGCTAAACATCACACCACAACTCTGTGAACACCAGCTTTTCAGGTTATGTTTTTCTTACAAAAAAAAAATATCTCGTGCACTCATAAAAATTCTGGCTTTGTACTGTTTTGTGAAGCATTCAGTACAAATTAGCAATACACTGTAGAGCAGGACGAGCACAGGAAGGAGTCCCCGATTCCCACTGCCGAGACATGTCAGGCATTGCCTAATGACTGGTATTTCCAACAGAATTTGCAGCTTTGATAGCTTGGCAGCAATAAACCCTCTTTAGAAAGACACACGGTGATAGCACTCTTGCCCAACATTGTCATTCAAGTGACAAAACACTCAGAATGCCAGGAATGAGCTGCTGCTCTGCTGCTGTGCTGGAAGGAGTGAAGGCAGCAGGTACCAAACCCTTTCCATGCCTCAGCTGAAGGCTGGAGTCATCCAGGGATTTGGGCACAGGGCTGCTGCCTTCAGGAGCTTGGAAGATTGCAGGAGCTGCCTCCAACAGCCAACAGCTGGCTGCTCTCAGCAGCCTTGTGGATATTTACTTATGTGGCAGAAATCTTCACTTTCTTGTTAGCGAAGGTAATACTGATTGAAGTGTTCAACAATTAAACTTCTTCCTGAAGGAAGAACTGCACAGATGGACACAGCAACTCTGACTCCAAACCAGCAGCCAAGGGATCTGCAGCAAGATACTTCTGCAGCAATGAGCAACAGGCTGGCTTTGGTACATCAGCTGATGCAACTCTAAACAAAGACCTTGCATCCTGTCCGTGAAGAGAGAACAGATCTAAAAATATAAATAAAATTTTAAATAAAGACCTTAATACAGTCATTCCTAATGCAAGCAAACACTGCAGAAAGCGAAAGTAGAAAAATGAGGAGCTGCAATCACGTTACCTGCAGAGCAGGAAGCTGAGGGTTTTGTGGTTTTCCTTTTCTGTGTGGTTCCAGATGAGTAAAACCCCAGCGTTTCCAGCCAGGACAAACCCAAGCCTCTGCTGAGCTTGGCTCCAGCATATGGATCACAGTCAGGAGGTGAAATTTCTGTGGAGAGATCTGGTCTCCTTCCACCACCCAGCTCAAAGTGTTCTGCTTCCCTGAAGGACACACAAACCCTTTCTTTGCACAGCACAGAACTCCTGTTGCCTTTTTATGGCTACAGCTTTTATAACTAAAAAAAAAAAGTGTTTTTTAAGATTTTGATTTATCTTGCTGCACTATTTAGAGGCTCTAACTGGCCAGGATGCGCCTTTGATCCCCAAGACCTTTGAGAGCAGCCAGGGCAGCAGGTATGGCAAGGGGCACAGTGGTGCTGCTGCTCAGCACCCATAACCCAACTGCTCAGAGGTGCAAGGGTTCAGCATCCCTGGAGAAACAAAACGGCTCCGGAGTTAAAGCTACTCCAGCTGGTAATTCCTGTGGCTTCCCTCTCCAGTAGAGCAAAACTTGCTAGGAATGTTATGAAGCCCCAATGAGGGTACAAGCCATGTCCATATGCTGTTCCTGAATTTTTATTTACCTACAAGTCCCATGTCCAATGAATTCATGCAGGATCAAGCTGCCATTCTCCTCTTCCTGGTATAATCAGGTTTTTGCACTCTTAGGAGGGGCAGGAGTACAAAATCTGTGTGGAGATGAAGATCCATTCAAATTTTTATTCTTTTCTTTTGAAAGTCTCACAAGAAGCAGCCAGTGCCTGTCAGAAGTAACATTTACTTGTGCAAGTCATAAGCCACTTCTGGTCATCCTCCTTCTACTGAAACTGTTTGCTTCTAAAGCTTTCAGACTAAGAAACACCTTCAGTCCCTGTCATATCTACGAACAAGCCATGTTATATTGCAAAATGCTGTTTTGCCTAAATATATATGTATTCCTGTTACTGCTGACACCTCTGAACACCAAGAGAAAGAAGCTATTTAACTAAAAGAGTCCTGGTTTCTCCTCAGCAAAAGGTCCAGAGATGTGAATCCACAAAAAGTGGAAAAGTTGATTGATTATCAAAACAAAACCAGAGAAAAAAGCTGAAGGGAAGCCTAAGAAAAGCCCAGCCCTTGCTACGATGGAAGTACAATGGCTGTCACTCCATGAAGTGTCACTACACACATGCATAGAATTTTTTCTTAAAAGTAGCCAAAGCCCTGGAAGAGCCAGCCTATGAAAATGCACTTGTTCACATTTTCTTGGTGTTCCTTTAACTATACACCACTTCTTAGGAGGAGAAATGAAATTACACTGGGAAGGGATCTTCACATCAAAGTCTGGGAAATACGTTTCAAACAGTTTTGAGGTTTGCAACCCTGACAGAAACAGAAAAAAAGAGAAGAGTCCCCGACCCTTTCATTTTCTTTATACAGACTTGTCAGCAAAACATAAATAGGAAGCAACTACCCCTGGGAACAGCCCTCCCCCCAGACAAGACAGAGCTGGGCACAGGCAGGAGCCCAACACACGAAAATGGAGAATGGCTTGGGCTGTTGCCTGGGCAAGGAATGCCACGGGAAGTTCAGCGCTGCATCCTGCTGCTCCACAGAGCTGCATCCCAGAGCACAGCTTAAAAATAAAGCTAAAAGCTGCAAGCTAAAAGCTGCTCTCTCTGGGCCAGCAGGAGTCAGTTCCATTACATATCTCCCCCCACATTTCACCATTAATTAATACACTGACTGCTCGCTGTCAGGGTCTCCCAAATCTAGGTTAGCAGAACATCAACACACCTCATTTCTCACCTGACAGCACAGTTTTGCCAAATTATTCACTAAGGCAAAGCTGCCATCCTGAACTGAGGCTTGCTGTTGTTTTCCCATGAAAGGGAGCACTGGGATCACATCCTGCCACTTCTCAATGGCTTACAAGAGAAATTCAGACACCTGTGTTACATTCCTTTCATTTACAACAAGCAGAGGATCTGCAAAGCATCTCTCTCCAGTAAAAAACCTTTGATCTTCCAGCATGGAGAACAGCAACTGCCTTTTCCTTCTCAGCACAAAATAACCCCCACTTTCAAATTCAAGATGTTTTTCTGGAGAAAAAGAAGTGGATGTCACCTCCTCTCTGGAAGCCCTTTGGCAGCAGCCTGGCCCCATGTCACCAGCAGCTGTGCTGTGCAGTCCCCTGCCACCAGCAAAGCAGTTCCCATGTTTTCCTACACTTCCAGGTAGCCAATACAGTGAAGAGGACTGGACAGAAAGGATTCACTGGTTATCAGTCCTCAGCTTGCAGCAGCAGCTTCAGAACCTCTTAACTCCCGCAATGGCAAAACAACAAATTCCCTTCCCTAAGACCCCATTCATCACCAATTTGCTGCAGGGGCTACCTATCAATTAGGCCCAGAGGCTGAGCTCTGGAAAAACCTCATTATATTGCAAAACCCTCTGATGACAAAACCCTTTTATTTCCTTTTTTTCTGTGGAATATCTCTTATTCAAGATTTTTTGTTTGGTAGCAGACTTCAACCCTTCTAACACTCTATCCCCGACAGAAGATCTCAGCTTCATCTGAAAAGCACTGCTGGGGAAGTAACTAAACTCCTGCAGAAGCATTTCCAGCCTTAACATGCCAGACAACTGTGAGCTGGCAGAAAGTCTGACACAAAAGCAAGCCATTGTCCTTAATAAATATTAAACAACCTTCTTGGACTGCCATAGTTCATGTGAACCATCAGCTGCCAGCTGTTCCCAGCACGTCCCATCTCTAACTCAGTCTCACCTGCAGAGCCACTGACACAGCTCCATCCCACAGTCACCAGCAGGTCACTGCTCCCTTGTGCCCACAGGCCACTTCTCCCCATCCAGACACCTCCAGGCCACAGCTCCCTGGGGCAGACGCTTCCCTTCCAGCTCTTTTCACACCTCACTCACTGTCCTCTCAGGTATTCACCGAAAAGGTCTATAAATCTACCTCAACTCCTGCCACACAGCTCTAGCTTGCAAAAGGTTTGAAATTCCAGCTTCAAACACCAAGTTTCCTAAATGTCTGTATAACCTGAGCTAATAGAAAGTTATTAAAGAGTAAATAGGTGCTGTGCGACTCCATCCTAGGGGAGTAATTTTGACACACAGGCTCACTCTGTGCTGGAACAGTGAAGCATAGCCCCTTCTCAGCTCTTCCAAGACAGAAAAACATCAGCCTGTGAAAAGTAATGGACAACAAAGGATTTTCTATATACAGTATCTCAGAAGAAATGTCTCTGTCACAAAACAGCAGTCACAAAATATACTGAGATAAAACCCAAAGACACCATTTAAAAAACATTAACAATTATCTCTTCAGATATTAGAATTGCTGCAACAAATTTGCATACTGAGTAAAAACAAAAATATCTTTATGCAAATTGAAAGAAATGCAAAGGCACAAGATTTCTACAATTCAGATTCAAAAAATAAACAAAACCAGAAACTGAAACAACCCATGTTACCCTCATGTCACAGGTAAAGCAGAAGGCACAAATCCACCTCAACAACTGGTGACCTTTTACGAAGTCTTAATTGAGTTCTTGCTGCACTAGCACTGTGAGAAACGGTGGCTCTCTCAGGAGTAGGAATGCTATATCTGGTTAGTTGCAAGAAAAAGCAAATTCTCAGTACTGATATTGATAAAAAAACAAGGATAATGCTAAAAAAAGGCATCGCTTTCTCTCTTTGTGGTTTTTCACGGAAGCTTATCTGAAAGCCTAAAGTAAGAGACCATTTCTCATTCATTCACTCAAAGGAGAGCATCAGCATTAAGAATCACCTTTTATCTTTCAAAATTTACTCTAAAATCATAAATAAAATGGATTTTTTAGATTAAACTTTAAGCTGAACTGTTTGAATACAGAGCAGTCCCATCACCAGGATCCAGGGGACAAACACTGGCACCTGGCAGGAAAGGAGTGGACCAGGGTACCATACGAAGCAACAAACTTTAAGACTGAAGAGATTGTTTTGTTCCAGGAAGCTGAAGGTTTGGAATAAATCTGCCCATATTAAGCAATACTTTAAAACAGATGGTCCAGCTGCTCATGCCCAGGTAATTTCCCACAGAAGCCCAGCCCTCCAGCGTTGCCACCACAGTGAAAGACCAGAGCTGGTCAAGCACAGCATTCCACATTTTCATCAAAGACACCTGCCCAGAGCAGGGGAGGACATGTACAGTGGCTTTTTGCAATATTCCCCCAGAGGTGCTGCTAATGACAGTTCATCTGTACAACTGCAACCCGGGCAAGCAGCACTGCACTTGCCTGCAGCCCCCTCCGCCCTTGCCGGCAGCCAAGCCAGACTCACAGCATCCCAGAATAGTTAGGGTAGGAAAAGACTTCAAAGACCATCTCATTCCATGCCCTGCCATGGCAGGAACACCTTCCACTGTCCCAGGCTGCTCCAAGCCCCAATGTCCAGCCTGGCTTGGGCACTGCCAGGGATCCAGGGGCAGCCACAGCTGCTCTGGGCACCCTGTGCCAGGGCCTCACACCCTCACAGGGAAGAATTTCTTTCCAAGCAGAGAATTTCTTCCTAATCACACAAAGATCACACCAGATTACCACACTACAGATGTGGGTACAGATCCATTGCTTGATATAAGGGACAGGTCATGGCAAAGCTCCCACTCCTTGAGCAGTGAGAACACTTGGAAGAGGCAGGTGTGATCCAGCAGGCTCTGGGATGCAGGCACTACAGCAATGTGCTTGAGGAATTTAGCACCACTGCACCCTCAGGAAGCAGCAACCTTGCTGTTTACCTTTTTACTAGGGTAAATAACTAGGGGCAAACACAAAATTTCTCTGCTAAAGAAATAAGCACCATAAAATCTCTCAATAAAAATTCCCCAAGTGCGCTGGATTTTGAAAGTCTGTGGAAAAAAGCTCTACTGTTGTGCAGAGGGCAGGCGGGCCCTCAGTACGGAAGGAGCCTGAGAGTCTGCCCAGCTAATCCCCGCGGTCTCACGCTGGGTAACAGAAGACTGTTGCAAAAATACCAGCCAGGAGCCCCAACTCAGATCCAGCTATCTTCTTCCCTTGCCCTTGTCCCCATTAACTCCTTCTCCCCCCAAGCTTCCAGTAAAAGGAACGCGGGCACCAGCCCTGCATACAAGACTGACTGTCCCACACAGAAGCACCAAGAGCCCCTCCTGGCTCCTGCGAGGTGTCCGAGCACCACAAAGAAGTTTTGCACCCTCGCAGCCGCCCGTGTGTGGCCAGAGCCAGCGCTGCTGCCCGCCTGGCCCACGCTCACCCCGGAGAAAACTGACCCACCACGCCATGGTTCATGATGCTGCAGCTTCTCCACTACAGCAGGGCTCCCTGTTTTTTGCTGAGAAGGTGGGAGCTGCATGGCCTTGTATCAATGATGCAAGAGTCATCTCTGCTCGTGGCACCAGCACAGCTTAGGTCTGCTCCTGGTGCTGCTGCCCTCGGAGGCATCTGAGAAAGGGGGAAGCTGAGGTATCAACCTGGCCTTGCTGCCCATGTTTCCTGCTCCATACAAGACCATCAGCAAATTCCAGAGACAATGTGAACTTCAAAGATACCACATATAACATCCCATCAGTGGGAGAAGAGCACCCATATGGCAGAAAGGGGAGAGGAGGCTGGTTCCATGCCTAACCCAAGGCACACCAGGGCAGGAATACCATCACACTCTGAAACACCTCTGAGACACAGGCATGACAGAGGAAGCAGCACATGCATGCTGAAGATGCCAGATCAACAGCGACACAAGTGCCATGAAATCACCAAGGTGGCAACAGCTAATGACTGAAATCATCTACTGAAAGCCAAGAGTCCTAACTGTTTTTAAAGAGGAGTTTGATATGCTTATGCATGAGGTAGATAGGGGTAACTAGTGGACACAAAATGTAAAATTTGTCATAGGACTCGCTGGACACCCAGCTTGCCAGTTCCCTTAGCAGGGAGCAAGGGCATTAGCTGGGCTCTGGCTGATCCCAGCAGAATGTGTGTGCCCATGTAGTGCAGACAATTCTTTCACTGTGTTGCTATATGTGATTATTTTACTTCTCTTTTCAAAGAGATGTCCAAGTGTCTTTGCATTTCTTCGAGTCCTAACATGCACCAGATCGTATCAAACCCACGGTCATCTAAAACAACTGCCATACTTGGGATTGAATCATCAAGGTTGGAAGAGCAGTCACTTTTCTCCCGGCTCATGGTCAATGTCCCCGCTGGGCAGTAAAGCAGCAGCAACTCTTGCCAGCTTGGATGAAGATGACCCAAACTTCCCCTTTACCAGCTCAGCTGCCATGGAGCAACCTGTGTTGGCTGCTAAACCCACAACTCTTGAACACAATGCCTGAAGGGACAGCAAGATGTTGACCCCAGTATTATTAAACCCTCCATTTCTGCATTGTTCAACAGCATGGACATCAACCTGTTGAAGAATGTTGTCACAGAACATTACCTGTGTTTGGTTTGGGTCTCAAAGAGTCAGGACATGCCAGCACAGGATTATTCTGAGAACACCAGGCAGTCAGAGCTCTGCTGCCGAAGTCAGAGTATCACTCAGCTCTGAGAGGGAAACCCAACACAAATCTTCCCAAAAAGCTGCTATTTACTACTTGGAAACAACACTGTGGACAAGTGGCTTCTGGACTGCGTCCCAGGTCCTGAGAGAGCAGCACAGTGCCCTGGTATGGGGCAGGGTGCAGCTCAGAATTTTGGCAGCTCAGCGATGAAGCAGGGTCCCTGCAGCCAGTTCAGTTCCAGGCTCCCGTTCAAGTCAGCCCTGACTAAGGCCTGTCTATATTAAAGCAAATGACCAGACCTAGAAACATTGCAGGGCTTCGTTGAAATGAACTGTGCATTCACACATTCTTCATTTCCCGTATTTTTGTAGGGCAAGAAAAAAGCAGCCATACTGACAAATCAGACCGGGAATTTCTTTCACGTCACAGAAGATTCCAAATCATGGCCCTGCTGGGAAAGACAGCCGAGCCCTCCCACACGACCATCCAGACAGACACATGGGCCTCTGACACCAGCTCCCACCGCTCCTGTCTCCATCTTTGCCACTTCCACACTTGCTGAGAAGATCCTTCTCCCACTTGCTCAGCTGCAGTCCTCATCAGCAGGGATAAAACCACAGAAACAGGCCAGAGAGTAAATTTTTGCTCTCAGCCCCAAGGACATCCAGCACTGATGCACAGTAGCAAAGCTTAACCCATAAGAAGACTATCTGCCTATGAATGGCATAACCAGCTGGGCAGATAAGCTCCAGGCTATTACTCCAGTTCTTCTCGAAAAGAAATAAATTAATTAGAAACATATTTTAAAATAGATTTTGCATTTCCAAGAGGATGCTGGCAGGCTTGTTCAGATATTCCACAACATGTAGCTCCAGTGCAGAAAGAACTCAACTGCCAAGCTGCTGCCTAAAGCAGCACATATCTAAACCTTAGCATCCAACCCCTTCTTCTTCCAACAGAAGTCTGAGCTCATTCACAACTCTTTTGTATAAACTTGCATACCAACTTACACCTCAGTGTCACACTTTCTAGTGACAACAGCTGGGCTATATCAGATCAGAAAGCAGAGAGCTGACCTCTTCCCCAAATCACGAAGGAAACCAGCTCTAAAAGCTGACCTGCAAACACCCCACTTTCCACACGCTGATTGCTGCAGCTACCCCAAGGCAAAAAGGACCTTGAAGAACATCTCAGCTCTCAGCCAGCACTGTACAAAGCTGTTCTGACCATCCTCCCCCCTCCTGCTTTCTGCCCATGCAGGTTTCTGAGTGGGACAAGAGGAAAGAAGAGGATATCAAAGGTAGGATGAGGTTTCCAGTGTCTGGCATGAGACCAAGTTCTGAACTGACAGTGTTCAGGAGAGGAACTGGTCTTTACAGGAAAACTCGGACATGGTCCCACTGCTCCCCAGAAGAGATTTCCAAACGCAATGCTTTTATCTTAGTCCACAACCCCTCCCAGGTCAAACAACACAGCCATATGTTTTTAAAGGAAACTGTTTTATCTCTGTCCACAAACCTCTTCAAAGTACAAACACTTTGCTTTCTGGTCCAAAAGCAAAGTGATAGCTAATTCAGTTCAGAAAACTACTTCCAGAGAATTAGGTCCAAAGCAAACCACACAACCCTTTTGGTCCACAGAAAAAAAATAAGCCTAGACAAAAACGGATAAAGGATAAACTCCCATTCAGCTCAGCTGTCTGCTCCCAACAGCTGTCCTCCTTACGCCACAGGGAATCTCCTGAAGCACCTCAGAAAGATCAGATAAATTATTCAAAACACAGACTAATTCCTGGTGCTTGGACCTTTTGTTCACTCCAGGACCAGCAGAGCTGTCTGCTTCCTGGAGGGCTCGCCCTGCCTCCAGTAAAGGGCAAACACCAAGGCTTTGATTTGCAGAAGAGGAAATCAATTTAGCAGCTAATAAATACACAGTTTGTGCAGTACACATGCTCCCATCTCCCTTGATGCTCATATGGAAGTTAACGGGCCACACCCGTAAACACCGTCACTACACCGCCCATGTGCACGGCAGTTCAGCTCACCTGAGAGGAGAAACAGGAGGGACAGTGACACCTGGCAACTCCGTGTTGTATTTCCTCACTAACAGCAACAGCAGAGATCTCGCCACTGAGAGTTACAGCCTGAGGAGTCAAGGCCCACATTTTGGAAGATGCTCTGCTGCATCACATGATACTCCAAAAATTATTTTGTCTTGTTCAGACACTAAAAGAACCGTGAGTAAAAACCAAAGCTCCAAGGCTGCAATCTTGTCCCAGGAGAAGGAGATGAAACCCACTCTCCCTGCATTTCACACTTCATGAACAAGGGCTTAACTCCTCGGCACCTTCAGGATAATTCTGAGCACTTTCCTTCTCATTGATTTTGATAATCAAGTATTTCAATATTTTGACAGCCCCCTAAACACCCAAGTCAATGCCGACTGTGAGGGGTGAGTCTCACACTCTTGTTCCAGACATCCTCCAAACCAGAGGGACATGTGCAGATGGAGGGATAATGAACATGCAGTAGCTGTTCCATTCTCAGCCTAGCAGAGACACAGTATTCAAGTTATCTATGAGCTGAACTAAAGAAACACAGGTGAAGCGTCTCTCTCCAGGGATTTACCATGAGTAACTATTGCACATTAGCTAATCCAGCTATAGTAACACACCTTTTTGAAAGACATTTTTCTGTGCTCAACAAGCACTGCACTGTCATTTATCCACTGCTCACACATCCCTTCTGCAATCAAACAAGTCCACAACATGAAAAGAAATCGGAGTACGCAGAAGACAGACAAAAGCCCTTTGCAGGGAACACCAGCAGCCTGGAATAACACGGTGCAAGATTCACATTACTGAAGGCACTGGCCAAGGGAGCAGCAGCAGAACTGCGCAGGGAGAACCAAAAACCAAAAATCAACCAAATCGATATAAAAAGTTTAAAAATGCAGGAACTCCTAGGCAAACAGACCTAAAAGACACAGATTATTTTGAACTAGTGTCATCAGGGGGACTCTTTCTCATTGCAGAAGAGATGCTACAGCCCAGCAACCATAAACGACCGGGATCAACATAGGAATCCCTAGAACATTTGTTCATCTCTCCAAAGCCAGCAGACAACATCGTACAATAATAATCCATCCTGACCAGAATATCCATGAAAAAGCCTATATCCCAAGGTGATACCTCTTGAACTACAATGAAAAGGTTCAACTGCCAGTACCAGGCAGGTTTTCCTCACCCTGCACAGCACCTGCAGCCACGTCCAGCCCCTTCCCATCCCACCCAGAGCCCACGCAGGTGGCGTGGCACCACGGGTCCTCCTGGGACGGCGTTTCCTGCAGGTTCCAGGAACCATCACAGCCACAGCAAGCAGTGAGTATTTGGAGAAGTCCCAGTTGCCTCTAGTCTTCCTGAATGCCCCATGTAGCTGAACTGATTCTGTAACAATCAGTTTTAAGTGGTTCCAGTTCCTGTTTGGCACTGTAGTTAGGATGAGTAACTCCACAGGTTGTAATTAGAATCCGAATTCTCCCTATGCCTTGGAATTAACTACATTTCTAGATTTCATACCACTATTCTTCAAATGATCCTTTTCTGAATAATGTTAGCAGCAATGACTATTACTAATTTTGGCAATGAGAGAAACACAAAATTGCTCCAATTACAGTTTGGGTGCTGGTTTTCCTTAAATCACTGTCAAAGGTATCCTATTTCCCACAGAATCTGTTTCCTCCACAAAACATCCACGACACTAAATATTCACGACTGTTCCTGAACTTTAACATTACATATGAGTAAGAAGGACAACAACTTTTCACACCAGCAGTCACCAACATCCGGACAGACTTCAGTGTGCATGCAGCAGACATTTAAAAACTATGGAATAGGATCTATTTTAATACTCAGAAGCCCAGCTCTCCTTTGTCTCCAAGCTGTACCTTGAACACAGCACCATGAACTGCACTGGCCAGGAGACTCTTGGGGAAGAAATGAAGCTCCAGGTCCTTTGGCATGGGCAGCTGAGCCAGGTAGCCAAGAGAGGACATCAGCATGAAGCTGGGGCAAGGCAGAACAGTAAGGGTGAGAAGGCCTGAAGCAACCCCTTGCTTGACACCAGGTTTGAGGGTTATGACTGCACAGTGAGCCCAGCACACGGACAGAGCAGTGTCCCTTCACCTCTGTACTGTCACCTGCAGGACTTCAGCTCGTGTGCATCAAAAACGGTGTAGGCTACAGAATGAAAAGCAAAACTGGGTGGCCTGCAGAGACCTTGATCTGCTGCCCTTGCCCCAGACACCAATGTGATGGGCCTCAATTTCTCTGAGGACTTCTCCCCTGTACCACCATCCTCACAACTCTTCCCTACCCCCAGGCGCTGATGAATGCCCTGACAGCTGACACTCCTTATAAAACTGCTGGCCTTGACACCAAACAGAAATCCCCTGCGAGGGACTCTCACCTCAGGCGAGCTTTCCCAAGCACATGGCCTCTGGGCAGAGTCTCCAAAAGCAACAGACTGCTGTCCAGGGGAGCACTGTCACAGTCCCTCTGTATCAGAGTTCCACCCTCTCCCACCTCCCTCACAGCACAGTTGCACAAGCCAAGTCAGAGTGTTTCTGGCTGAAAATTAACTGAGCAAAACTTTTTTTTTTTTAATATAATTACTTGTTTCCAGCTTAATGACTTCCCTGCTCCACCTTGTCATGCTGTTTAAGCCAATTAAAGCAACACCGATGCAGTCCTGCCTACTCTTCTCCCCACCCAGCAAAGCATTCCTGCACCTCCCTTGCTCCAGTCCTGCCCAGCCCCACCACAAGCTGGGCATCCAACTGAGGAACACTCAACACTTTTGGGGGATTTTCTTCGTTCAGCTCAGCTTGGCTTGGCATCAGCAGGAGCACATGTTGTGGGCAAGGCCACTGTGCATCTTGGAGAGCCACCTCCCTCACAGCAGCAGCCTGCACAGCACCTGCAGGCACGTCCAGCCCCTTCCCATCCCACCCAGAGCCCACGCAGGTGGCGTGGCACCACGGGTCCTCCTGGGACGGCGTTTCCTGCAGGCTCCAGGAACCATCACAGCCACAGCAACCTGCTGCTCCAGAGCCCACCCAAGATCCCACACACAACTCCTCCTGGGACACCTAACACCCATCTGTTACCTCAGGAAAAACCACCAGCACTTGGGCATCATCACACTGGCCCATAGTCCTGAATCGATATTTAAACAGCTACTTTAACCAGCTACAGCAGAACCAACTGCCCTTCCTCCACTGGAAAGAGCATGCAGATGCTAAATCACCACGAGCTCACAGGGCATCACAGGTGCCAGGGTGCAAAACCAACTCTCAGCCTTGGAGACACAGCTGATTCAGAGGAACGACTCAAATATGAAGAATGGGTCAGGTGGAAATACAAGGAGCAACATCAAGGGTTGTAACTGAACTACAAGGCTAGTTCTTATTTAATCACAACTGCTTTGGCATATCATGGTCAAGTTTTTAACCCATGCATTCTATTCATAAGGTCTGGGATTCTGGTTTTTGAAAGATGGATACTACTACTTTGACAAGGCCCAAAACGTAATCCTTCACGAAGTAGAAGGTACAAGGAGCCAAAATTCACCTTTTTACTCTAAATATATCAAACTCTTCCTTTTAACCATCAGTTCTTTGCCCAAACAAGTCCCCACCAGTCTCAGCACAGTCCATACCAGTAGGACAGAACACAGAATACAGCAAATAACTGTGACAAACGTTATTGCATGACACTAGCTGCATCTGTCACAGAGAGAGCAACCTTTCCTTTTTCCTGCTCCCAAAACAGGGCAAACTACTCCTTTAATATTACCATCCCTGTATTTAATTAAAAAAACCAAACAAATCAGCACTGTGCCACCTCAGCCTAATAAGGCCTACAATGTTGCTCAACCAGAGAGTATTTTCAGTGGTCTAACTTTAAAGGAGAAACTCGACGGGTTTCCTGAGGCCTTTCTGAAAAACAAATATCCACTGTTTTTGCAAGGCTGCTCAACCATCAACAAGTGCCGGTGGGAACCAACACGACCCGCTGCAGCACTGTCAATTTCCATCGGAACGGAACGAAACTGAACCGCAAGTTCGCGTTGAACAGATTTCACTCAGACGCTCGTCTCGAGAAAAGCGCACGCCGGAGGCGGAGGGCCGG
>VZRO01000984.1:0-54333 GCA_013397915.1 Daphoenositta chrysoptera | reverse complement strand
AGGGAGGGAGCGCGGGCCGGGCCCCCCGTGCCCCCCGTGCCCCGAGCGGTCACCAAGCCCCTTGTCCCCCGCAGCTCGTGTCCTGGCGGTCGCTGGCGGCCACCGTGATGCTGGGCGGGGGGCTGCTGGCCGGCATGAAGGTGATGAAGCGGCGCAAGGAGGAGGGTGAGTGCGGGGCGAGGGAGGAGCGGCGGGGGGGTCGCGTTTCGCGTTCGGAAGAAGCATTTTTCCTGTTCAAACGATGTGGGTTTTGCATTCAGATGTATTTTACCTGCCCGGGCGTCGTCACTGTATCACGGCTTTGCACAGGGCCACTCCGTGTCTGCGTTTACGGAAGTGCCGCAGAAAATTTTCAAAAATTAAAAGCAATTAGAGCTTCAGCGTTTTCAGGTTCCTCGGTTGGAATGGTTGTGTTTGGCTGCACGCTGTGCCGGCCTGTGCAGCGCAGACACGGAGCCGGGTGTTTTGGGCTCCTTGGGCTCCTGCCATGCAGCACGTGAGCTTTGCCCTCCTGCAGGAACTGCCACACGTTTCCTTTTCATGGATTTACTGTTGAAAACAGAGATATTGCAGCTTTTAGGGTATGTTCAGCTTTCAGTGGATGCTGGTTTCCGTGTTTCACACCAGACCAGATGTCTGTCTTTATTTTTCCCTTTCTTTTTAAACAAAAATGAAATTGGATAACAATGAAAGATAATGTCACTTTGCAAAGGAATATTTGATTTTGCTCAAAAGGAATGCTTTCTGGAAGGCACGTGCACGTTGGGTTTCAGTGTGACGGATGTTGGTGGATCTTGACGTGACCCTGAGCCGTGTCTGCCGCGCCTGCTCCCAAGGCCTGCCTGGGAAGCACTGTGCACTGTGTCGTGGCTGTGTTTGATTCCCACTTGTGTTTGTAGAACTGGAGAAGGAACGAAACCGGGGCATTGGGAAGCCGCTGCTGGGAGGGCCCTTCTCGCTCGTCAGCCACGAGGGACAGCCCAGGACCAGCAAGGACTACATTGGCCAGTGGGTGCTGATCTACTTTGGCTTCACTCACTGCCCTGACATCTGTCCTGATGAGCTGGAGAAAATGATTGCAGTGGTAGACGAAATTGGTATGGGAATTCAGTTGGCTTAGGGGTCCATAAACAGGGTTTTCAGGAGGTTTGGGTTTATTCTGATAAAACACCACAAATGGTAATATTTTTTTCAAAATGCTGCTGGCTATTATTCAGTATTTGAATTAATTGCTAAGTGGTACGTAGATCAATCTACCTGTCACTCGGGTCTGACATGACAGCACTGATCTTTCCATAGCAGGGGACTTGGGAATAAAAAGATGGTGGCAGGTTACAGGAAATATATTGCATTGTATTTTTGCCAAGAAGTGACTGTGAGGTATGTTAGGATTTTTTCCCCTCTGTTTTGTTCACCTCTATGAGATTCTCTCCTGAAGCAGAGTGGCTGTGCTGTGGAATGGAGAGAGGGGGAAGGCTCTGTGTTAGGGGTGCTTTCTTAGCCTGCAGGCTCTGAACAATTACTGAGCAGGGGTAATAGTAACTCAGCATGGGGAAAATCAGACCAAAATGAAGGCTTTGGCTGGAACATGAAGGAAAGAGCCTGGGTTGTGTCTTCACGTTTCCTCCTGCTCCACCATCCTGGCGTGCTTTCCTTGTGTCAGCCAGTGTTCAACACATGCATCACACCACAGCATCTTCTGCAGCAGAGCCAGGCTGTCATCCCTCCTGAGCAGGGCAGGGCTTCTGGCTGGGGGGCTGGAAAATCCCAGCACAGACACAGAGCATCGTATCTCATGGCATTTGCTTCCTTCACGAACTACATAAATAAAGCTGCACAAAATGGTCTTTTTTTAGTCACTTGAGGTGGGCTTGGATTGATGTTACATGGCTATGAGCTTGTTTGAAGGGAGATGAAAGATGATTTCTGGTTTTCTAAAATAAATAATAATTGTTAATGTCACAGATCGAATTCCATCCTTGCCTAATCTGACCCCACTCTTCATCACCATCGATCCTGAGAGGGACAGCCAAGAAGCCATTGCCAGATACGTTAAAGGTATTCCTGCTTTCTTCCTCTATGTCTCATAGCATGTAACACAGAGCACTGAAAAGGAGCCTCTTGAAGGGATTCTTTTTACCAAAATGTGTAAATATCTTCTTTCTACGTAGAATTTTCTCCGAAGCTGATCGGGTTGACTGGTAGCAAGGCACAGATTGACCAGGTGGCTAAAGCATACCGTGTGTACTACAGCGAAGGCCCCAAGGATGAGGACAACGATTACATAGTAAGTAAAAGGAGCCTTTGCTTACTGAAAGACTTGTGGATAAGAGCAGTATATGCATTTTAAAACCAGCTGTTGGATATTTACTGAAGTCCCACGTGCACTGGTATGTTAAGCTGTCAGAACCACGATGCCCTCTTACAAGCTCAGAACCTCTCCAAAGTGTGTTCTAAACAATCCCAGAAATGCAAACAGTAGCACGGGAGCTAGCAAGCTTGGCAATCGTTGAACTTTCTGATCTGTAACGTATTTGACTGGCTCTTCTCCTAAGTGCTCCAAACTGAAAATGGAACTGGGAAATTAAGGCAGTAGGAAGAGAGAGAAATTAAAATTAAAACTGAGTAACAACTCATGCCCTGCCAAGCTGACACCAAGGAGTGGGGTCTTCCTGGCAAGAGACGCGGATATCTGCCTGCAGGTACTGTGGAGATCTTCTTTTTGTGTCAAACAACCTGCAAGAGCATGTTAATCTATGCCAAATTAAGTGGGAATAAAATACATAGAGTAATAGTGTGAAGGAGGAAAATGAGGTTTAAGTGAGGCTGAACTTGGTAGCCAAAATCTTACTCTCTGGAAGTGATTGGACTGACTGCTTGTAGAGCTCTGAGCTGCTGCCAAGGCCTTCCTGCCTAGTGACATTCTGAACAGGTACAAGTGGTAGGGTGAGTGAGGATACACATTATATGATCTTCATATTTTTTTCCCTTTACAAGGACGGAGGGCATCAGAGTAAATGAAAAGCAGTTCAAAAGTAAAATAAGTGAATTAAAGCCACCAATTAAAATTTTGAGAACCATTATTTCAGTGATGGAAATGCCATTAAATTTAGTGCATCCTTTTAGCTTGCGGTCCTGGAAATGTCGCTGTGATTCCTCATTTCAAAGGCAGCTGAACTCAGAGCACGGCTGGATTTCAGTCCTGAGCAATCGTGGCTTCCATCGCCAGAACTTTGTGTCTTTGCTGAGGGAGATGTTGTCACAGTTAGCTGCAGGCAGTACTTGCAGCAGCATTGAAATAAATGTGCAGTGGAGTTAATTTTGATATAAATCCAATTGGAATATCCGGGATGTGCATGGGTGAGGCTGCTTCAGTGCGCCGGCAGGGGGAACCCCCGTCCCGCATTTCCCTGATCCCACTGCCCGTCCCGATCCCACAGTTCCCTTCCGAGCTGGTGCTCTGTGATTTTGTGGTCTCTCTTACGAGCCGTGCTGTGCTCTCCTGCAGGTGGATCACACAATAATTATGTACCTCCTCGGCCCTGATGGGGACTTTGTGGACTACTATGGCCAGAATAAGAGGAGCGCTGAGATTTCGGCTTCTATTGCTGCACACATGAGAAAATACAGATCCTAAAACATAATACAGATCCTAAAACACAGTACCTTCAAAGACTGCTGTGAACATCACCTGCAGGTTTGGCTGTGACTGGACATTGGAGTTAAAGCAGAAGCACACAAGTGTAACATTCTGTCGAGCAGACCTCCTTTCCTCCAAATAAGAAAGGCAGCCATGTTTCTGCAATTTCCCGTAACCAAGAATCTCTACAGAGCCTTCCCCATGGATAATATCTCCACAACATCATGGGTACGGAATGAAATTTGGGATTTCTCTGAAACGTTGTTGGGAGCAAAGAATGGAAAGCTCTTTTCACTTGGGAAGAACGTGTGTGTTGCTGGTAAAATATTGCTGGTCTGGCAAGACACAAGCACGGACAGCAGTCACTGCAGGAGGGTTACTTGATGCAAAGCCGTGGGGCCATGGCGTTCTCAGAGGAGCTCTGCCCTCTGGTTTCTCTGCACTGTTTAGCCTTCTGGGAGAGGCAGTTGCACTATTATAAACAGGGGAGCCTTGAGAGTGCTTCTTTATCCAGGTGAAGAAGGTGAAGAGCACTGAAAGCACCGGCAGCTTCCACGCATGGGACCAGCCCTGCAGCAAGCCTGACCATTTCACTTGAATGCAGAAATGAAATGGATTTTTCTGGTGATTTTTTTTGCAGGTGAACACTGTTCACTTGTAAGGAAAAGAGAATTGGGTTGCAAATAGGTTTTTCTTCTGGTGTAAATGATGGTGTTCGTAGTTGCTCTGCTTGTGCTGTGCTGAGCGGGGAAGTGGGGAGGGTGGAGGGGAGCTGTGTCCCTGCACAGGGCTGGCAATCAGATACATTTTATACAGTGCAGCATTTGAAAATAAAGATTGATTTCTATGGGCAATAAATATTTTTATTTCCTTAGTCAGAATAGACTAGAATATCATCAGAACTTTGTGGTCAAGCTTCATATTCTTGTTCTGCTTTCCTTCTTTTTAGAAAGCAGTATTTATTTCTAGTCACGCACATCAGGAGCTGAATGTCCTTTTTTAAGCTGAACGTCAGGGAATAGCCCACAGGTGACAAACCAGAACAGTTCTTGTGTGAGTTCCAGGGAGTCTTAGACTGAACTCAAGTGTTCCCACAGGTAGCACTGGTGTTCTCCTGAGTGTGGGGGTTGGAAGAGAACTTTCCCGTCCGAGGGAAGGTGCAAAGCCAATGAAAATTTCTGTATTTCCAAAATTGTGGAAAACACTAAACTTCACCTGTTTCAGAGCAGTGACATCTTTCATGCATTTTGGCATATATTGGGTACTTGCTCTCTTTTATAGGTTTCACCTTCAGGTCTGTATTTATTTGATCCCTTGTGACTTGTTCGTGTTTGTGGAGTCTTCAGGGCCAAGTCTGCCCCATCTCTTACCCTTCTGTGGCTGTGCTCTGCACAGGAGCCTTTTTCTGCCCTTCTCAAGGTCTCTGCTGTCCCATCAGGCCTGTATTTTAAATATTGCAGCACTGTGTTAGGGCCAAATACCTTTTCTGCACAGAGGACAGTCTGGAAAACCACGATTGTATGAAGCAATGATAAGTAAAAATAAAACAAATTAATCAGAAGCACCTGCTCAGAAGAAAGAATTGGTGATACAGCTGAGCCAAGTTAAAGCAGAATTTGGATGAGGCAAACCTCTGTCCCGAGGCTTTGCAAAATCAGCTCATGAGCTGCAGCCTGGGAAGAGTCACCTGTTACACTGATTTCTCTGAAGCTCGTTTGCAGCTGACTCGTACTAGAGACAAATACAGGATTCTTGTCTTCTCCAAAATGTTTTGGCAGCAGTGTTGTGACCTTTACCTTGTTTTTCTGTGCTCTGAAAGGCAGAACCAGCTGACCCAAGAAGCTTATGGCAGACTGGGGGGAGCGTGGCAAAGGCCCAGAGAGATTTTGGATGGAGGGACATGTCTCTTGCCTCATGGCAGGGAAAGCAATTGATGTCCTCCTTCTTTCAGCCCCTCAAACTGACCGTGCCCATCACTTTTTCCTTGGCCTTTCCAGGAGGGAGAGTTTCTTTGGAAGGGGTTTTATTTTTGTTGTTGTGGTTGTTTGTGGGGTTTTGTTGTTGTTCTTTGGCGTTTGTTTTTTTTTCTTTATTTGGAGTTCTTGTTTGTTTATTAAAAAAACAAAAATGTTGTTAGGATTTCCCTGCCCTGTTCAGTGACAACAGGGAGCACAGATGTGTTCCCTGTGTGTTTAGGAGGCCCAAGGTTGTGCTAAGTGCTCACTGGGAGGAGGCAGAGCTGGTCAAGGAGGGGAAGGGAATGTGCTGGCCTGGGCCTGCGGGTGCTCCACGGTTGCTGTCCCAGCTGTCACAAACATGCTCAGCTCAGTGCAGATTTGTACCAGCACCTTTTTTGAGACAAAAACAACCTCAGGAGCACTTTGAAGCCACGCCAAAGCACAAACCAGCCAGCTTGACTCGGGGGCCAGCTGCAGTGCCAGTGAAGAGGGCAGGGAGGAGGCTGCAGCGCTCAGGACAGCTCTGCTCTGCCTGCTGCAGTGGCTCCTGGACTGGAAGCTGCCTTCGTGTCTCAGGTCCCTGTTCCTGGATATTGGGGGTACAAGAAGGTGGCAAGGGGTCTGCTGCAGGGACAGCAGACTTAAGGACAGGTCAGGGCAGGTTGTGCAGAGGGCACCAAAACACCTAATACTGAGGCCAAGGGATGGGACAGAGTTGGGGGCAACAGTGGGGTGCCTGGAAGAGGGAGGGGTGCCCCTGAGCTGACACCCGGCCCTGTGACTGTCACTCTCTGCTCGTGTCTGCTCTGGCTCCCATGCCCTACATCCCTCCAGGCGCTTCCCAGCCCTGCTGCTTTTCCCTGACCTCCTTCCCTGGGGTGAGCAGCGTGGTGCTGCTGACACAGGGGTTCAGCTGGGGCACACTCAGGGCTCAGGCTCCTTAGCACTGATAAAAACGCCACAGCCAGCCCTGCTTGGTGGCATTCTGGCAATGGCAGACTGGGCATCATTGCTGGCCAGCCCTGCAGAGCACTGCAGGCTGTGGGGCAGTGAAGCTGCTGTCAGGGGAGCCCTTCAGAAACTGCAGACAGTGGCACGGAGCTTCAGTGATGAAGTGACCTGTCTGAAACTCAGCATCCTCCTGCAGCCACCCAGAGCCACTTCATCCTTGTTCACAGCCTGAGGAAGAAGGCAAGTCTTCCTCATCCCCAGCTTGGGTCAAGGTCATGTGTGGTTGGAGATACTGTTGCTCTTCCTTCCCTTCTCCAGTGCCTTTGAAGATACCAACATTTTCTGGGCCTCTTCTCACTTGATCAGACTGGCATGGTCACAGCACTGACCCGGCTTTCCGAAGATGTGCTCCCATCAGCCCACAGCCAGGATCTGGGATGAATGAAGGCTCTCACTTGGTCTGCAGTGAACTGCAGGATGGAGCTGGAGGCTGAGCATTGAGTTGGGCCCTCTGCAAATCGGTATGTGTTTTCTGTCAGGTAGAACAAGTGATGCACGGACTGCTGAGGGGTCAAACAGAGCTGGGAGCCGCCTGTCCCGATGCACTGAGGTTGCTGGTAGCAACCAAGGCTTTCCAGCCCCTGCTGCTGAAGCAGTGCACTCACCTGGAGCATCCAGGAGCTGTGGCTCCAGCACAGTGTGTGCTGGGGCTACCCAGGAGCTCCCCAGCCTTGGGGTAGCGAGTCTGTACTCAGTGAAGCAGATATTCTGGTCTCTGATGCAGGGGCAATGGCCACAGTCTGTCCTTTAGACATGAACTGACAAGTAGCTCAGTTTTACTGGACTGCTCTTAGGTTTGGTGGCCTAAAAAGAAAGGCAAAATGCTGACTATTTGCCTCCAGAAGAGTTTTAAAGGTTGGTTTGGTTCAAATGGAAACTGATGTTTTTTAGCAGAAGCTGTGCTGGTGGTGGAGTGTCTAGCCCCTGACTTCTAGCAGCTCTACATCAGTTGTACATGTTGCTGGGAGTGTGAAGATTTGTGCTGGGTAGACCTGGGCAGGACTCACTGCACCTGTCTCTGTGCAAGAGCCAGCTCATTCCATGTTTTAAGCTGTGTATTACTAGTTTAATAAAGCAGGTTTCTTCAGCGTGCCAGGGAACTTACTCAGCTGCAGCTTACAAAACCTCCTTGTTCTCCCAAAGTTCTTTGTGCAAAAATAGATAGATACCAATCAGTAAATCCACCTTTAATTTGCAGGGGTATATTGAGCTGTGAGTGTGCCCTTTTCTGAATGAAGGGCAGCAGTAAAAGCTCCCTGGCAGCACCAGGATGGGATGAGAGAGCCTTGCAAGGCAATGTGGCTCGTGGTGACAGCACCCTCATGACCTTCACCTCAGGACAGCTCTGTGTCTGCAAGGATGTTGGCAGCACAGAGCAACAGATGCACCTGCAGCTGCCGTGGGTCATTGCTCGGTGCCACTTGTTCTCCTGCACTCTGCTCCCACCTGGGCACCTGAACCAGCAGGAGAACACCGGGAGAGTGGCTCTCACTGCCTGAGGGTTCTCTTTGTTCTGCTTCCACAGCTGGGGTGGGGACTTTGCCAACAGGGTGGCCAAGAAGGCAACAACGGCTGGGTCTGTACCAGCCATGGTGTGGCCAGCAGGACCAGGAGAGTGACCACCCCCCTGTGCTGGCACTGCTGAGGCACTTCAAGTCCCCTGTCCAGTTCTGGGCCACTCATGGCGAGAAGGACATTGAGTTTGGTGTCAGGACAAAGCCCCAAACTGCTCACTGGTCTGGTGTGCCTCAGCTTTTTGCTCTCAGTACATCCACTGTGCTGAGTTCAAAGGGCCGATCACAAGGGGTGAGTGCTAAAATAAGCTTTCCCCTCATCCTCCAGGCTTAGGGGGATTCTAGGAATTCATGGTTCATGAGATATGTGGCTGTGGTGTCCATTTTTAGTGACCTTAAATGAAATTAAGGGCAACATGAAACATGTTTTTCATAACACTAGTGACAGTGACTCTGCTGCAAGCCCACAGGGCCAGCTCTCGTCAGGCCAACACAAACAGGGTCAGCCACTGTGTCCGAAAGACAGGGTGACATCCCCTGTGCTGCAGCAGCAGCTGCAGGTGTCCCAGGGTGCTCCAGCTCAGAGTGGTGCTGTGGGAGGTGGCAGGAGCTGTTTGAAGGGAAGGGAGGGGGCTTCTGGCTTCACACAAGTCCTGTTGGCTTCGTTCTGCTGAGGGAAGGCTGGTCTTGCAGCCCTGGGTGAGCATCCATGCAGTACAGAGAGCAAACAGAGGTTGCTGAACAGTGACAGATGACAGAACAGCCAGAAGGGCTTGGGATGGAGGAGACCACTCCTCTCCTGCACCGGGAGCTCACTCCACCTGTGCATGTAGGCTCCCACCGTTCCTGAAAACTGCTGTCCTGCCAGCATTGCCTGGCTGCTCTGTACCAACCAAACAGTGTGTTTGGGACTGGGAGACCTCTGTTCACAGCCTGCTTTCCCAGTATCCTTCTCGTGTGGGAATTGTAGTCACACTTGTCTAGGAACCTTCCCAGCACGGTGTGATGGGGCTTCTGCAGCTCCTTTTGGCAGCAAGGGCAGTGAACGTCGTGGGTAGCTGAAGTTGTATTTGAAGCTAACCTTGTGTATTCACGATTTGATGTTCATGAACTGTTCACCCTTGGCCAGGTTTGGGTGCTGTTCTTTCTGATTAGTCTCTATTTTGCCATGGCTTGTCACATCGTATTTCAGTCATGGCCTCTCATCCTGTCCTCCCTGACCCATGCAGTGGTGGAAAGCCACAAGAATTGCCATAACTGATCCTACATGAATTCTCATCCTTTTTTTCTTTCCTGTGGCCTTGCTCTCCACCCTATACAGAGCTGGTTTGGGTTCCTTCACCACTGTGCAGCTCTGCCTCGGCAACCCTTGAGCAGGAGCAGTGAGGCAGGTCCCTTCTGTGCTCTCATTTGTTTGACCTGTGAGAGTGAAGTGCTGGCTGTGGTCATAGCTGGCAGGAGAGCATGTTCCCAGTAGAGGAAATGCCCACCAAAGAAAAGTCTACAAACCACAGACAGGCCCCAGAGTTACTAAAATTGGGAGAAAAGAGCAGGCCCTTTCTTTACACACTGTATATGGCAAAAAATGAACGTGAATTGGTGAGCAGTCGGGAGTGTTGATCTCTTCCTTCCAAATATAGGGAAGGGGCTGAACCAAGGGAACTAAGCTGAGCCTATAAAAGCTGTTGGGGAGAAAGCCCTTGTTGGTGGCTCCTGATGTCCTGGCCATGCTCATGGCCATGCTGTGACTGACCTGCAGAGGGACAGAGGGCTCCTACCACAGGTCCTGTTCCCCATGCTTGGAGCCTGGCAAGGCTGTAGCACTGTGGTCGGGATTCCGCTGTAGATTCCCCTCTGGGCCACTCCTTGGGCAGGGAAGGAGTGGTCCCATGTGAACTTTGCTGGCCCTCAACGGGCACAGTTGCAGGGAGAGGGGCCTTTGGAGAGGCTGTGGCTCAGTTGAAGTCTGACCTTTGACTGTTTCTCTTTCAGCCATCCGAGATGTCAGCCGGTTCCTTCCTGCTTTGTGTTGACTGATTGTTCAGGTGAGGATCTGAGGCATGAATACTAATAGGTTGCCCAGGCTGGCATGAGCTGGGTTTTCTCCTGTACTCACTGTGGGTAGGTCCCTGGTTTTGCCTCTGCATGAGCTCCTTTAACAAGCCACAGCACATGTCCATTCCTGCCCACTGTGGCTGCTCACCAGAGGACTAGGACAGGTTCCATGTTAACAGAGAGTGTGGGAAGTCATAAATTAAAAAGCAGACTAAAATAATGAAATAATTAAAATAATAAAAAACAGATTAAAATGATCTTCAGGGCTTCACTTTTTCTAAGGACTACATGAATCCTTCAGATCTGACCACTTTCCTGGGGAGCCCTCCTCCTTCTCTGGGGCCATGAAGGGTGGTAGCTCTTCTTCACTGCCTTTGTACCTTCCAGCTTGGAAAAGCAAACCTCTCCCTCAAGACCTGGCCTCACACACATGAGAGCTGGGAGGGGTGAGCTCGGAGCAGGGAGCTGGGGAGTGCTGGTGAATCTTCAAGTCTGCCCTAAGTTCCAAACAGGGCACCAGCCCAGCAGGGTCTGTCTTTCAGAGCCATGAGCAGAGACGCTGGCATGGAGGTTTTTGGTGAGGCCGCGCCGTACCTGCGCAAATCCGAGAAGGAGAGAATAGAAGCCCAGAACCAGCCTTTTGATGCCAAGACCTACTGCTTTGTGGCTGACCCCGAGGTGGAGTACACCAAGGGGAAGATTAAGGCTGCACAGGATGGGAAGATAACTGTTGAGACAGAGGATGGCAGAGTAAGTGCATTCCTTCTGGCCTTTCTCCCAGCCCTGCTGAGGGACCCACGGCATCTGCTGGGGATGAACATGGAAAGCACTAGGCTAGCACAGGCAAGAAATCTGCCCTGCCCTCCCCCCTGTCCTCTGACTGGGACCAGCACAGCCTCCACAGGAAAGTATAGCTCTGGATGGTGGGATAAATGTATTCATTGGATAATAATTCTTGGTTTGGGCTTTAAAAATCAGGCAATGCCCTAAACCAGGTTGGATTGTAGCCTTGCCTGTCTTAACTTAGTTTTTAACACTTTCTCAGCTAACGCTGTCATATCCACTCATAAATTCCTTCCTTTGCTGGTAGCTGAGCAGACAGATACTTTACAAGTCGCCTTTGCATATGAAATTGTCAGTGTCACTGGCTGCAGTTTCCCAGAGGAGCCTCCAAGGTGTTAATCTTCCAAAACGCTGATATGTCTTAGCAGCTCATGTCCTGATAACGTTTTTAAGAATAACTGCAGCAGCTCAAAGAACCACCATGACCAACATCTTGGCAGGAGGTGCTACAAGGCTTTGGGAAAGCAGTGCCTGAGTTAAGCTGCTGCCAGCTGTGAACATCTGCTGCCCCCACAACATATCCACAGGCTCTGGCTGTGTGACAGATGGTCCCCCATGGTGTGAGCCCAGCAGACGATGCCATTTGGTAGAGACAGAGCCTTTAACTGGGAATGGCCACAGGCAGGAGTGGAACAAGTCTGTCCCTAGGATGGATTTGCTGTTGATGAGCTTTGTGCTGTTCGTGTCCCGACTCTCTGGCACTGTCATGGGAACCCTGGAGGCTGGGAGGTTTTCTGGCCAGCAGATGTGCCACAGACTCCTACAGCCATGAGCAGCAGAGACCTAAAGTTCATAAGCAGCGATAACATGTTGAAAGATCTGGTCCAGCACAAATCAGGTCTATGTGGTCATAGCAATTCCAGTAAATTTACATCCTGTCAATGTACCAGTGTTTTAGAGTTCCTGGCTGGCTGCAGTGTTTGCCCTGAAACAGCCATATCTTGTTTAGCACAGTTAAACAGAAAGAAAAATAGGAATTAGAGCAGCCATAGAGATATTATTACTTCTCTGAGGGTTGCAGGGAGAGGTCAAGAGTTCAAGAATCAAGAGTTGCTGAATCAAGGTTCCCTCTTCCTTCCTGAATTATAGACAGTTGCTGTCAAACCTGATGATGTGTATGCCATGAACCCACCTAAGTTTGACAGAGTTGAGGATGTGGCCATGCTGACCCACCTGCATGAACCTGCTGTCCTCTACAACCTCAAGGACCGCTACAGCTCCTGGATGATCTATGTAAGTTCCTTCTTCAGGCAAAGGAGAAAATACAGCTGCAGGAGCTGGACTTCAGTGACACCTGTATTTTTTTCCTGCAGACCTACTCGGGGCTCTTCTGCGTCACTGTCAACCCCTACAAGTGGCTGCCGGTCTACAACCCCGAGGTGGTGTTGGCCTACCGAGGCAAGAAGCGCCAGGAGGCCCCTCCACACATCTTCTCCATCTCTGACAACGCCTATCAGTTCATGCTCACTGGTGAGCTTTTCTATTTTGACCAGACTCAGAGTAAAAACGTGTGTCAGAACCACTGCTTGTGCCAAGTGCCTTTCCATACTGCCATGGCTCAGTCACCTTTGCCATCTCTTGCAGGGTGCTTGGTCTGTGTAATACTGCAGACTATCTGCTTGGTCTTCATTATCAACCCTAACTGATGCAAAACCAGCTCCAGATAGTTTTCCCCATCTCCTGAAATATTTTCTTTATTTTTGAAGCACTGTGCTGTTGTGCTGCACATTCTCTGTATTTCTGGTCTAAGTACTAAGCTAAGCAGCAGAACAGGGACCTCTGCAAAGGACAATTGCACTTGGACAGGACACTTTATCCGGAAAGTCCCTGGGCAGCACAGCTGCATGTGGCCTCAAGCAACAGGAGGTAGATCTAGAACAGAGCTGGTAGAAATATTGTCACCAAAATACATGGTTTTAATTTGAATAAATTAAATGTAATAATTATTAAATGTAATGAAGAATGGTAAAAACAAAAGCAAAAACAAGTGCAGGATGGGGCACAGGTAGAGGAGAGAAGACAAAAAGTGGAGTATAGGGAGGGAAAGAGAAGAGGAGAGTAGACATGCACCTTTTCAGTTTCAGCTGCAGAGATTTTGTTTCATTCCCCCAATGACCACCAGGTCGCCGTTAGCTGAGAACCAGCACTTCCCCTACAGCTTCTCTGACTGCAGGTATTTTTTCCCTTTGACAGATCGTGAAAACCAGTCTATCCTGATCACGTAAGTGCATCTGCCGCTTCAGACTTTGCCTCCAACAGAAAGCGGGCAGATTATCCTTCACGCTGGGCTTTGTTTCCGCAGCGGAGAGTCGGGCGCGGGGAAGACGGTGAACACGAAGCGCGTCATCCAGTACTACGCCACGATCGCAGCCAGCGGGGACCCGGCCCCCAAGACGGAGTCCCGGATGAAGGTGTGAGGAGGAAGGGCTTGGTGAGGGGCAGGTCAGGATGTTATCCCCTTGTGGCTGCAGACAGCGCTGGCGTGACACACATTTAACTCAAAATACCTTTTATTAGCTTCAGCCACTCTTCGAAAGGCAGTAGAACCAGGGGCTGCTGTGCAGTTAGGACCACAACAAATACAAGCCACCAGAGCTGCCACTGACATTGCCCAGGTGTAGCTTTACCTGGACTGAAACCAGGTCTGCAGGATTGGTGCCCAGGAAGAATCAGAGGCTCGTTTCTTAACATGGATCAATCTGTCCCTGTGGCTGAGACCTGAGAGCTCTGACTGTGGGAGAAATTCTGAATGAGAGGAAAACGAGTTATTTGTTGTTTACCCCCAGTGCTAGTTCTTGGTGCTGGAGTCGAGAAGGTGCTGCAGTAGCACTGTACAGCTGAAATGAAGGGCACATGGCTGCACATGTAATCATGCCATCGAGCCTCTTCTTTCTACCACATAACTCACGGTGTTTTTCAACAACTGTTCAATTATTCCTGCAGGGTACGCTCAAGGATCAAATCCTCAGTGCCAACCCACTGCTGGAGGCCTTTGGGAATGCCAAGACCGTGAGAAATGACAACTCCTCACGCTTTGTGAGTCATCCTGTGTCTGTCTCTCTGCCCTCCTGTGTTTCCAATGCTCTTTGCCTGCTTGTTAGCTGTGACTGTGAGCCCCGTGGCTGGGAAAAATGTTCTTGCTGTTGAACTTCTTGGTTGTTTATGAGATGCTGATGTGTAAGCAGCTGTTTCATGCTCACATCGCTGCAGCAAAGTGTTCCCCTTTATCTATCTTTATATATCGAAGCAATTCAGACTGGTTTGGTGATGCTGTCACTAAGACTGAAGAGGTAAAAACACTCTGAGATTGCTGCACTAACCACCACCTTTTTTTGTCTGCTTGCCAGGGTAAATTCATTCGTATCCATTTTGGAACCTCTGGAAAACTGGCCTCCGGTGACATTGAGACCTGTGAGTAACTGAGGGGGGCTGACAGCTTCGCTGAGAAGTAAAGAACCTGAAAAATATCTATGTGCATACATGTTACAGACTTGCTGGAAAAGTCAAGAGTCACTTTCCAGCTGAAAGCTGAGAGAAGCTACCATATCTTCTACCAGATCCTCTCCAATAAGAAGCCTGAACTGCTTGGTAAGGACAGCCCTCACCTGGTGACACTGAGTAAAGTCAGTGTGGGAAACATTTCCCTCGATGTGCCAGCTCAGTGACAGAGGGTCCAGTGGCTCCAGGGCACGGTGCCCTGTGTCACATGCCCCCAGGTGCCCCTTTGGCAGTGCCCCAGTCTGTGCAGAGCAGGGATACTTCAATCACATCCTGATTTACATCCTCAGCGTTGCAGCATCGGCCCTGCCAGGGTTCCCCAAGCTGCACTTGTGTCTCTGCATAACAAGCTCACACTAGGGCTTTATTCCATCTCCATTTACCCTCCCTGGGTAAGCTCTCATACAAACTGTGTGCAGGTGAGATGCAGGGGTGGCCAATGTTCCGTGCCTCACACCTTGCTATTCTTGATGGTGTGGAAATTCCAACTTAGATGGGCCTGATCCTGTGAATATTCTTCAATAGAAAGGTAAGCAATTCTGGGTGCAGGATGGCCAGATACCCTGATCTACAAACCAAGATCTGAGTTTTTCGTCATACAGGCAAAAATTATTTCCTGTTTCCAAATAGCCCCTCTGACCTTCTCCCCCTTCCCACTGCCACAGCATTCCCTACCCATGCCCCTTATCTGTCCCTTCAGCCACACACTCAGCTACTGCACTCATCCTCAGTCCACTCAGCCCAGCCCTCCCAACTATCCACAGAACATTTCCCAAGGTGGAGCTTCTGCTCCCATCCTCCCCCTCTGTGCCCTCCAACCATTTACCACCTCACTCTGCCCTCCCCAGGGAGATTGCCTTGTCTGTACAAGGACAGACACCTTTACCCTCGGTGTACAGAGGGCTTCCTCTTCTGCACACAGCCCCACCACACAGCTGCACGCCTGCTCCTCTCCTCTCACTCTGCCATAGGATTCAGGACTGAAAATTACTTGGGAATTTTGGTCTCAGTTAGATGGAGATGAACACACATGTATGCATTACTCATGTGCACCACAGCACACAGCCCTAGGGGGTGCAAGTGCATGCAGGATGGATTGGTGTGTGTCACGTATGAGGATAAGCACAAATGAGCCTTTAAAGCCTCTTTCTTAAAAGCTGTTTCTGTCGATGGCCTGTGTTCTGTCTGCCAGTGCTGAGTGCTCAGCTCTGGGTTCACAACATTAAATTGGAATGGCTGCTCAGCCAGGGGAAAGCAGATGAAAGGCTTTACTCCGTCTTTCTGGTCTCTTAATAGACAAGCAACAGTTTGGGATGCAAAAAGAAGGAGATCTTGTGAAACCTTGCTGAGCCATTGCTGCATCTTCCGTGCCAGGCTCTGGCTCTCACTCCTGTGTTTGCCTTTCAGAGATGCTCCTCGTCACCCCCAGCCCATATGACTATCCCTTCATCAGCCAGGGGCAGATCTCTGTGGCCAGCATCGATGACCAGGAGGAGCTTGTTGCCACAGATGTGAGTACAGGTAGCAAGGAGAGACAGTCTCACCTTTACTCTCACCACTGTTCAAACCAGCTGATGTGTCTGGTGTGCAGGCAGCCATCGACACTTTGGGCTTCAGCCCCGATGAGAGAATGGCGATTTACAAGTTGACGGGGGCGATCCTGCACTATGGGAACATGAAGTTCAAGCAGAAACCACGTGAGGAGCAGGCAGAGCCCGATGGCACAGAAGGTAAGACCTGCATAGCTGGGAAGAGAACTATTTCCAACTGTTTCCATAGTATTTTTCACTAGAAATGGAGGGAGTCTTCCAGGAGAGATGCAGTTGTTCCTTGACAAACATAAAAAGGAGGTTTGATTTTCAACTTACCACCTCAAGTAGAGGCACTTTCTGCATCCACTTTATTCCTGATGACTCTGCTGTAGGACCCTGTGCCTGGGGCACATTACTGTAGTGTTCTCCAGTTTCTGGTTACACATACAGACTTGTTCTGCCTGGGTGACATTGTGGAGGAGTGGCTTGAAGGGGAAAACTCTGTGTTGTCCCATCAACAGTGCACTCATGGGTTTCACCACATCAGCTGGGGCTGCTGTAGCCACTCCGTCATAAGGACAGTCCTGCAAGGCTGTTCAGAAAAGTAAATGAGAATGTTAATCAAGATTTGTGGATGGGGTAAATCCAATCAGGCTGCAGGTTTCAGAGTGAGCTCTGGTTGGTTCCAATGCCCTGTGTGTGTCCAAGCTAAGAAGAAGGTATTTCAAGGCATTGTTTTGTTTTCCAGAGGCTGACAAAGCAGCATATCTGATGGGCCTGAACTCAGCAGACTTGCTGAAAGCTTTGTGCTATCCCCGGGTGAAAGTGGGAAATGAATATGTCATGAAGGGCCAAACAGTGGACCAGGTGAGTGTCAAGGGGCAGCAGGGACCATCCTCTCCCTCGGGAACAGGAGTGGGTGCAGGTCACAGCTGAGGATGGTCGGCGTTAAGGCCTGAGAGTGCAGGGGGTGGGCTGTGTACCTGGGCTTGGCGAGGGGTGTGTTGTTCTGGGCATGCACTGGCAGTGCCCTGGCAGGTGTGTGACCCCCTCCCTGCAGGTGCACCAGGCAGTGAATGCCATTGCCAAGTCTGTCTACGAGAAGCTCTTCCTGTGGATGGTGATGCGCATCAACCAACAGCTGGACACGAGGCTGCCGCGACAGCACTTCATCGGGGTCTTAGACATTGCTGGCTTTGAGATTTTTGAGGTTTGCTTTTACACAGTACTCTCAGACTTCTGCCTGTCTCTAAATGCTTTTTTCATTTTGTTTGACTTCTCTGGCCTTTCCTCCTCCTCACCCCAGTGCTGCCTTCAATAACAGGGCAAATCTGTCTGAAGCTTTTGCCTTTGTAGATCCATCACCCACTTTGTAAGAGAATAGACATAGCCTTGAAGCTGCTGTCTCATATTCCACAGAATATGTATTTAGTGACATCAGGGCCACCCAAACCATGGCCAATGCAGGCTGCAGCAACCGTGTGCTACACAGCACAACTTTTCTGTAAGCCTGGACACCCATGGTATATTCTTTACACTGTCATCAAAACCCTTCTGGGACAGTCTGGCTGCCCTTGCCATGACATCTCTGTGAAAAAAATTGGTCAGAGGGAGTTTAACACTATTAAAACACTTACTCAAATGTTAGTTTAACAGCTTTGAGCAGCTGTGCATCAACTTCACCAATGAGAAACTGCAACAGTTCTTCAACCACCACATGTTCGTGCTGGAGCAGGAGGAGTACAAGAAGGAGGGAATTGAATGGGAGTTCATTGACTTTGGCATGGACCTGGCTGCCTGCATTGAGCTCATTGAGAAGGTGAGTTTCTTAAGCATCGTGTGCAATCACACAAATTGGATCTGTGAAGGGTTCTTTAGAGTGTTTGCACTGAGTGCCTTCAATACAATCTCTCTGGGAAACTTCCAGGTCTCTTCACCTCCTCTGTTTCTTTAAACATTACCCTTGTGATTAATTAATTATCCACTTCTGGGAATGTATCCTGTCTTCTAAAAAAGACATTGCTTTTATTTCTCCTTTCTTCCTTCCTGTACTGTCCTGTCCTGTCTTTGCATATGCGTTCTATCTCAGGTTTCTCTCTCAGTTAAATTCAAGTGCCAGAAAGCCTCATGTCTGGTTGCTTTTTGTTTCTTCTGAGTAAGAAGCCACTACTGTATTCTAAGAAGTTACTGCATAGCTTTTTTTGTTTTCCACACACTGTCTGGGGAGTTCAAAACTGTATATAAAAATCTAATGAGATCTTTTAAGTATCTTGCTGGCTGTTCACAAAAAATCTTGCTTACCTGCTCCTCCCAGGATAATTCTCTATAAAATACCTCCAGTACTTCAATTTTAGCATCTTTCACTCTGTATTATAGCTTGAATTCATCTTATTTGGAAACACCATTTTTCTATTCAGCCTATGGGCATCTTCTCCATCCTGGAAGAGGAGTGCATGTTCCCCAAGGCAACTGACACCTCTTTCAAGAACAAGCTCTATGACCAGCACCTGGGCAAGTCCAGCAGCTTCCAGAAGCCCAAACCTGGCAAAGGCAAGGCTGAGGCCCACTTCTCCCTGGTGCACTATGCTGGCACAGTGGACTACAACATCACTGGCTGGCTGGAGAAGAACAAGGACCCCCTGAATGAAACTGTTGTGGCGCTGTATCAGAAATCATCTATGAAAGTTTTATGCCATCTTTATGCCAATTTTGCTTCCATAGATGAAGGTAAGATCAGAGGATTATGTTTCCAGTTTGGGGTTTCCTACTGTACCTCTTGCCTGACGTGGATCACTGTTGAGTCAGTGCTTGTGTGCTGTGCATTAGATGCACAATTATAACACTGCCAAAGGGATCTGCAGCAGTTCCTCAGCTGGACTGTCATCTCATTTTCCAGCTGAAGATGGTGGAAAGAAGAAGGGAACCAAGAAAAAGGGCTCTTCGTTCCAAACTGTCTCTGTACTCTTCCGGGTAAGTGTGTTCTCTGGCAGAGACTGCTGAGAGGGCAGTCCTGTCACACCCGGCTCCACAGCCATATTTTCATTTTAAGACAGGAGGGAAGTTCTTCAGTAGTAGCCATTTACTTTGGTGATGCATACACAGGATTGTAGAATATTCACTAGAGGAGCAAGGAGAAAGTTCTGAATTTTTACTTTTCAGCAGAGATAAATCACTTTGAGAACTGAGATCCTATAGTGGTTTGAAATTATCTCTGTTTTACAGGAAAATCTAAATAAGCTGATGTCTAACTTACGAACAACTCATCCTCACTTTGTGCGTTGCATCATTCCCAATGAAACAAAGACCCCAGGTAATTCATAGAACACAGAATAGAAAAGGGCAGGAAGAGCAATGCTAGAACAATCAGTGTGTCCCCATGCTGCTCTGCCCTAGGCCTGATGGATCACAGGCTTGTTCTGCACCAGCTGCGATGCAATGGTGTTCTGGAAGGCATTCGGATCTGCAGGAAAGGGTTTCCTAACAAGATATCATATGGGGATTTCAAACAAAGGTCAGTTATAACAATCTTGTGTCTGCATTGAGCCCAATTCATTTGAAAGAAGAGTCTTGCTAAACCAGCCCATGATAGAGTTGTTAGGAAAAGACTATTTTAATATTTAACATTCATGGAAAGCTGAAGACACATCTAATAACATGGTCTGTGTATCTTCAAACTGTCAGCTGTTCTTGTGGCATCCTGTGCACTAAAATGGAACTGATGGGCAAGCTTTTTTCTTTATTTTATCAGATACCGCCTTCTGAATGCCAGTGTCATTCCAGAGGGAATGTTTATTGATAGCAAGAAGGCGTGTGAAAAGTTGCTGTCTTCCATTGAGATAGATCATACTCAGTACAAATTTGGACACACTAAGGTAAATGTTTAATTTTGCCACATGATAAGAAATCATTCATTGCATTGAAATGTAAGCCCAGCCACGAGTGATGTCTGTTCTTTGGCTGCAGGTGTTCTTCAAGGCAGGTTTGCTGGGTGTCCTGGAAGAGATGCGAGATGATTGCTTAGGACAGCTGATCACACGGACCCAGGCTTTGTGCAGGGGATACCTCAGGAGACTTGAGTTGAAAAGAATGTTTGATGGAAGGTGTGTGTCCTCTGCCAGGTCTGGTTGCTCAAAGACGGGCTTTATTCACAGAAATGATGGATCACTTTGGTTTCAGGGAGTCCATCCTCTGCATCCAGTACAACATCCGTGCATTCATGAAAGTCAAGCAGTGGCCCTGGATGAAGCTGTACTTCAAGTTAAAACCCCTCTTAAAAAGTGTGGAAACTGAGAAAGAAATGGCCATGATGAAGGAAGAGTTTGAGAGAACAAAAGAAGAACTGGCTAAATCAGAAACCAGGAGGAATGAACTGGAAGAAAAAATGGTGACTCTGGTGCAAGAGAAGAAGGACCTACAGCTTCAAGTACAAACTGTATGTAATTTAAATCATTTTTAGCTCTTCAGATTACATCCATTTTATCTGAGTGTTCAGGAAAGGGCTGAAAGGATATTCTGTTATTTCATGTTCCAGACACTTAATAAGCAGGTGATTTCTGCAAGTGTCAGTGCCAATGTGTGACAATGAAACACATTTCTGTTCTCTATAAAAAGGAAAATGAAAATTTGGCTGATGCTGAAGAAAGATGTGACCAGCTGATCAAACTAAAATTCCAGCTGGAAGCAAGAATAAAGGAGGTAATGGAAAAGCTGGAAGATGAAGAGGAGATGAATGCTGATCTGGCAGCCAGAAAGAGGAAACTGGAGGATGAATGCTCTGAGCTGAAGAAAGATGTTGATGACCTTGAGTTAACATTGGTCAAGGCTGAAAAGGAAAAGCATGCCACCGAAAACAAGGTGTTTTTTATTTCTGCAATGTTTAATAACAGTTGCTCTGCCTATGTATAGGCTGTAAAGGTTCAGTAAACTTGAATGCTTACACGCTGCTGTGTAAGGAGATATATGGGCCTGGTATTGAATCTGGGCACCTCTGTTGTGCAGGAAAACCAACCCATAAGCATACAAAAATGCATTAAAATTAAAGTTCAGCATTGCTTTGTGACTTCTGAAGGGTTGATACATAAGCAGAGAGATTGTAGAGCTTGACCATACAATGCAAGTAATTAAGCCTCTTTGGGAGTCTAACAAGTTCATTATCTCTGTTCATTGCCTATGTGAGGGCCAAAATTATTAGTGACCTTTAAGTATTTTGCCTTACAATAGGTGAAAAATCTGACAGAAGTAGTGACGGGTTTGGATGAGACTGTTGCAAAGTTAGTCAAGGAGAAGAAGGCCCTGCAAGAAGCCCAGCAACAGGCACTGGATGACCTGCAAATAGAGGAGGACAAAGTTATTACCCTCACCAAAGCTAGGACCAAGCTGGAGCAGCAAGTGAACCATGTGAGCATGTTCAACACAAGGAGAAGGAGCAGATTCTTTAGTTGTTCCATCAGTCATGTTTATATATGTTTATATTGCAGGTTGAAGGAGCTTTAGAACTCGAAAGAAAAGCGTGTGTGGACCTTGCACGAGCAAAGAGAAAGCTTGAGGGAGACTTGAAACTTGCACAGGAAACCATAGTAGATCTGGAGAATGATAAACAACATTTAGATGAAAAATTAAGGAAGTATGAGAAAAAAAAATAGTGAAAAAATTATTATTTGGCTTTAACTGGATATATATTCTTTTTATTAAAAAAAACTTCTCCTTCACAGGAAAGACTTTGATTTTAACCAGATGCAAAATAAAATTGGAGAACAGCACAATTCAGGTAGTCATTTGCAGAAGAAGATCAGAGAATTGCAGGCAAGAGACTTTATGTACCTACTTCATCATTACTGTTTGCTTGTTTTAATCTGTAGTACCACAAATAATGCTTGTCCACAGTTTGGCTCTATCAGACACGGGGGAAGCTTCCAGCAGCTTCTCACAGAAGCCACCCCTGTATCCCCCCACTACCAAAACCTGGCCATGCAAACCCAATACAACAACAAAAGCCATGATCTAAAGTTAGAATGAGTTGATCCATAGGTCCTTTCCTGTCAGTAACTCTTTACTTATGATGCCAAAACAGAGAAATTCGAAGGAAGTTTGTTTTGCTTATAGCCTCCAAAACAAGGTGCTTGGTGTTCTACAGATATGCATTAACCTGAGCACTGAATTACTTGTTCCCCATTTAATTCCTGATGTGCTATTACCTCGTTATACAGGCCCGTGCTGCAGAGCTGGAAGAGGAGACCGTGAGTGAGAAAGCGGCGCGGGCAAAAGCAGAGAAGCGCTGCGCTGAGCTGGCTCGAGAGCTCGAGGAAATCCGTGGAAGCCTTGAAGAGGCTGGAGGAGCCACCACAGCTCAAACAGAACTCAACAAGAAGCGTGAGGCAGAATTCCAGAAGATGCGCCGTGACCTGGAAGAGGCCACGCTGCAGCACGAAGCCACGGCTGCCGCCCTGCGCAAGAAGCACGCGGACAGCACGGCTGAGCTGGGGGAGCAGATCGACAACCTGCAACGCGTCAAGCAGAAGCTGGAGAAGGAGAAGAGCGAGCTGAAGATGGAGATTGATGACTTGGCCAGCCGTACAGAGACCATTACCAAGTCCAAGGTGTTTCTTCAAAAGTTAAATGCTTCAGTTGCCAATATTTCTGTCGGATGGGAACTTTACAAATGCACCTTCACAAATTCTATTTTCTTATTCTCTTACAGGCTAATCTGGAAAAAAGGTACCGCACCCTGGAAGATGAGGTGAGTGAGACGAAAGCCAAACTTGAGGAGCACCAGAGGAATGTGAATGAGATGGTGATGCAAAAAGCCCAGCTCCAGACAGAGTCTGGTAAGGAAGGCACAAAGATGTGCTGAGAGGATATTTTTTCCCTTCAGTAACAAGCAGATTCTCTCGTGTACCATTCTCTGACCAGTTTGTTGTAAGGTCACTGAGCGTAGTGCTCAAATGGCTCAGGAAGTATCTGAAAAGGACAATATTGGAGGGCTGCAAGAAGTACTGAGAGTTCTAGAGATGACGGCATAAGCTATAGGCATCTCTCCAAGAAAGGGGAGAGGCGTACTTCAGCCCACAGGACAGAGGGTGATATGGAATAAATGTTTTCCAATTACTGTAAATCTTATGAAATAAAATTTTAGGGTTTCTCTCTTGCATCACAAGCCCAATGATGGGAAATTGCTACAGCATTTTGTGTCAATTCAGCCAGTGTGACAGTATAAAATCCTATTGCTTCAAAATGAAAATCAGGCTTTAAAAGAAATAATTAAGCAAATTTTCTAAAGCAAGTGTCTTCAGGAAAAAAATAGCATCTAGTGGATCAGAACTGTAATAAGAGATACAATTCAAATTAGGGAATCAGGTGAATTTAGATAAAGAACAAAATCAAAAGCATTTTGAAGGATTAAAATATAGTGTGCAATGGTAGACATATGTACATAACAGGAGCAACTGATAAGGTAAACAGTGCTGTGTGATTCCACTTACCTATTACTATTATTATAATATATGAGTGTTTTCAGGATGCTTGATCTGGACAGTATTGAGAACTTGTCCTCTCTTGTCATAGGTGAACTAAGCCGTCAACTCAAAGAGAAAGAAACTGTAAGGCTGCAGCTGTCCAGAAGCAAGCAGGCACTTACACAGCAAATGGAAGAACTCCAGAGGCAGCTGGAGGAAGAGATCAAGGTAGTGTGAACCACCAAGCACCTGCTAAGGCTTCAAAATGTATCAGGGTCTCAGTTCATTTGAAAAACACTTTTGGAAGTTCCTCAGTATTGTCTATAGTCTAACACAATAAAATTACTCCCAGGAAGGATGTGTACAGTAATTACTGTGTGCAGTAAGTTCTTTGCTAAGGATGACTCTGGCATGCTAAAAGTGATTTAACTTTTGGTGAATTTTTTCATGTCTGTAAATTTTAAAGCCATGGTCTATTTGATTTCTTTAGCTTCTGTAGCCACAGGGAAGAAAAGTTACAGCATATGCCAAGGTGAAAGCGTCACTTTGGGTCTTTTCTAGTGGTAGAGTTGAGAAAAGTTGGTGACAGGTAAAGGTAGCTGCCTGAACACTCACAAAGCCCCAGCCCTTTGTCTTCTGCCCAAGCTGCAGTGATCATATTTCAGATGTGCAAGGTGACGAGGTCTCCTGCTGGTCACAGCTAACAGAAATACATGATTTTGTGGGTAATTTTTAGGCCAAGAACGCGCTGGCCCACGCCCTGCAGTCCGCTCGCCACGACTGTGACTTGCTCCGGGAACAATATGAGGAGGAGCAGGAGGCCAAGGGGGAGCTGCAGCGAGCCCTGTCCAAGGCCAACAGCGAAGTGGCCCAGTGGAGAACCAAATACGAGACGGACGCGATTCAGCGCACGGAGGAGCTCGAGGAGGCCAAGTATAGAACAGATGAGATGAGCTGTCCAGATGAATCTTGGGCAGAACATGGACTCACTTTTAGTAGCCTGACTTAAATTATTTTTTGGGGGTTTGCATATAGTCTTAATTAAAATGAGACACGTAATGCAATGATTTTTTTAAATTAAATGCTTGTTTTATTTATGTGCCTTAAGGAAAAAACTTGTTCAGCGCCTCCAGGAAGCAGGGCAGCAGGCAGAGACACTGAATTCCAAGTGTGCCTCCTTGGAGAAGACGAAGTTGAAGTTGCAGGGGGAGGTGGAGGATCTGACACTGGATGTAGAGAGAGCAAACACATCAGCAGCTGCCCTTGACAGGAAACAGCAGAGCTTTGATAAGGTGATAAGTGAGCACAGTATCTTTCAAGTGTAGCCTTCCTAGACAGCCAGACTAACACTCTGTACATCAGTCAATGCTGAAGTCAAGGTGGATCTAACTGGAGCCACTAGGGCATGGCAGTAGGAATTTGTCCTGGTTTCAGAGACTGCAGTATTTATCTAGTACAAAATATAGTCACAGATCAAATAACATTTTCAGTACCAGCAGAAAATGAAACATAATAGCCTCTCCTATGAGGAAAGGCTGAGACAATTGGGGTTGTTCAGCCTGGAGAAGAGAAGCTTCAGGGTGACCTAATTGTGGCCTTCCAGTGCCTGAAGGGAGCTACAAGAAATATGGAGAGAGACTATTTACAAGAGCCTGGAGTGACAGGACAAGGGGGAATGGCTTCCCACTGACAGAGAGTAGGTTTAGATTGGATATTAGGAAGAAATTCTTCCCTGTGGGGGTGGTGAGGCCCTGGCACAGGGTGCCCAGAGCAGCTGTGGCTGCCCCTGGATCCCTGAAGTGTCCCAAGGCCAGGCTGGACAGGGCTTGGAGCAGCCTGGGACAATGGGGAGTGTCCCTGCCCATGGCAGGGGATTTGGAACTTGGTGATCTTTGATGTCCCTTCCAACTCAAAGCGTTCTATGATTCTGTGATGTCTTCCAGGTCATGGCAGAATGGAAGGGGAAGTTTGAGGAGACCCAGCTGGAGCGGGAAGCCGTCTCTAAAGAATCAGGCTCGCTGAACACAGAGCTTTTCAAAGTGAAAAATGCCTATGAGGAAACCTTAGATCAGCTTGAAACAATCAAACGGGAGAACACCACTCTCCAGAGTACGTGTTTGGTTTCCCATTAGCTTTCACAGACCAACCACAGCAGGGTGCCCTCCACGAGCACGCCCATGTCTGCAGGAGGGCACCAAGTGACAGCACTCTGTCCTTCCTGTGCTCTCCATCTTAATGCAGAATATCAGTCTTACCAAAAGTTGTCAAGCATGTTTGTAAAGTGATGAAGCTAATACAGCAAACGTGTCCTGGCTCTCCATTATCTGCTGCAGAGACATTGAGGTGCCATTCCCAGGTAAAGGTAGTGACCTCAGGAGACTGAACAGCTCATGAGTTTCACAGATGCACTGAACACAATGACAGGGCCTGTAGTTTTAGACCCTGATGGCCTGTCCATAGATGTAACACATGCAGGGCTCTCCCAGGCTCGCTGTGAGGAGGGCTGTGAAACCACACTGATGCCCCACTTAGCCTGCATGAGTTGGTTGTGTCCGGTTTTATCTGTACGTATTTACAGATTATACAGATATTTATACCATTGTGTACACATGTACATATGTGTGTACATATTTATGTGTGCAGAAGAGGTGCTGAATGCAGCAGCAAAGCGTAGAGTTCAGCTCCTCTGGTTGATGCCATTCTTCTCTCACAGAGGAAGTAGCTGATCTGACAGAGCAAATGACTGCAAATGGCAAAATGATCAGAGACCTTGAGAAAGCCAAAAAGCAAGCTGAAATAGAAAAAAATGGTCTGCGATTAGCTCTGGAGGAGGCAGAGGTGAGTTAGTTTAAATATTACTGTAAATAGTAAAGAGCCTGCTTAACAGATTTCTGTTCCCTTTTCTTGCAGTAGCTGTGTGCAAGGTTGATTGCCACAAACTTTAGGAGTTTCTGTGAAGTCACTGAGTACCACCACAATAATCATGTTCTCTGAAATGTTACCTTCATCTTTGTTTTTCCCCTTTTTCTTTTAAAGGCAGCTCTTGAGCACGAAGAAGTCAAAATCCTTGGTGTCAACCAAGAACTGACTCAGATAAAGTCAGAAATCAGCAGAAAGATTGCTGACAAGGATGAAGAGATCAACCAGCTAAAAAAGAACCACGAAAAGATTGTGGAGACAGTGCAGGGTGTTTTGGATGCTGAGATCAGGAGCAGAAGCGAATCTTTAAGGCTGAAGAAGAAGATGGAGGGAGACCTGAATGAAATGGAGATCCAGCTGAGCCATGCCAACCACCAGGCTGCGGAGGCACAGAAACATCTGCACAGCATCCAGGGAGCTCTCAAGGTCTTGCTTTACCTTCTGGTTGGTTTATTTTTAAGCACAGTATTCGAGAAATTCATTAGGACAAAACTGGCTCTTCAAATACAGGACACCCAGCTGCACTTGGACGATGCTCTGAGGACACAGGATGACCTGAAGGAGCAGGTGGCCATGGTGGAGCGCAGGGCAAACCTGCTGCAGGCTGAGGTTGAGGAGCTCCGGGCAGCCCTGGAGCAGACGGAGCGGTCGAGGAAAGTGGCTGAGCAGGAGCTTCTGGATGCCACTGAACGTGCACAGCTCCTCCATACCCAGGTTTGCTAAGACTGATGCATTTTGGGGTCCAGAGACTGATGGAGGAAGAATGAGTAGTAATTGATGGTCTCTATGTGTAACAGTTCAAAGACAGACACTCAAAGCCTCTCTCTTTCTCCTTCACAGAACACCAGCCTTTCTAATACAAAGAAGAAGCTTGAAACTGATATGGCACAACTCCAAACAGAGATAGAGGATGTTACTAATGAAGCAAAACATGCAGAAGAAAGAGCAAAGAAGGCAATGACAGATGTGAGGATGTTACTGTGGTTTTTGCTTTGAATTTTCAAGGCTTCCAGTGGCATTGCTGCTGGGGTTAATGTAAATATTCTTGTCATACAGTGGACAAGGAACCAGTCTGTGGGCCTGGTTGAAAAGGCCACAGAGGAGGATTAGAGCAACAGGGAACATGTCCTGCTGACAGATGGGGCTGTTGCCATCATAAAGAACTAAACCTGTATTTAGTCAGTTGAAAACAAAATAACTTTTTTCAGTGCTGCAGGAAAACGTAATCCACAAAGAAATCCTGCAGTATTGAAACCAGTAAAGTGGCTAAGGTATTTGAATAGTTATGTCTGCAAAATCTCATTTAACAACTTTTTAAATGAGAATTGTGAATTTCCATTCAAAATTGGTGCTAAGTCCTCCTATGGAAGACCTGTGAAGCTCAGCCAGGCAATAGGACTGGTGAGTCATGGGACTCAATCTGCTAATGATTTTTGATGCAGAGGATCAAACAAAAATCTAAACACTTAGACATAGTACATGGAACTAAAATAGAAAGAAAACCTTTCAACTTGCTCATTAAAGAAAAAAAAAAAAGAATCTCAGAATCATTAGGATTGGAAGGGACCTCTGGAGATCATCTACTCCAACCCCCAGTCCAGGCAGGGTCACCTGCAGCAGGTGACACAAGAATGTGTCCAGATGGGTTTGGAATGTCTCCAGAGGGAGACTCCATGCCCTCCCTGGGCAGCTGTTCCATGCTCTGCCACCCGCCATGGAAAGAAGCTCTTCCTCATGTTGAGGTGTTCTTGTGTTTTAGTAATTTTTATTCTGTTTGAATAAAAGAGAAAGAAAACATTACAAGGAATTATACACGCATATACATATATATTTATATAAAACTTCTGGTGATCACATTTTTCAATTTAGACCTTTTCAGATATTTTGCTGTCAAAGCAATTTGTTGAATTTTACTTTAATTATGACTAATGTCAATTACTCTCAATATTACACCAAAGTGCCTTATTTTATTGTGTAGGAATCCAACATTTGAGAGCAAAATAAATCTTAGTTTGTCTTAAATAACATAGATTAGTCTGCAGTAAGGCAGACTTCTCCCATCCTTTTTCCTACTATTTCCTCTCATGTTCTTGCCATTATCACGTCATGGAAAAAAAACAAAACAGGGAATGGGGTGGCAGGAACGGTCAGCAGGACACAGGAGTTAATCCTCTGCTGGTGCACAGTGTGTGCTGTTCTTTCACATTCTTCCAGTTTCTTGTGTCATCTCCCTTCCAAGGCAGCCAGGATGGCAGAAGAGCTGAAGAAGGAGCAGGACACCAGTGCCCACCTGGAGAGGATGAAGAAGAACCTGGAACAGACGGTGAAGGACCTGCAGCTTCGTTTGGATGAGGCTGAGCAGCTGGCCCTGAAGGGAGGGAAGAAGCAGATCCAGAAGCTGGAGGCCAGGGTGGGTACCAGCACTGAACATGGGTCTCAGAAACATCTTTCTTCTCCAAGTCCTGTGTGAGGGCTTAAGCAATTGTTGATTAATTCACCAGATCCGAGAATTAGAAGCTGAGCTGGAAGAAGAACATAAACAGTCCTCAGAGGCTATGAAAAACATCTGCAAATACGAACGGCGTGTCAAAGAGCTCACTTTTCAGGTGGGTAAAAATAGAAAGCAATTCTGATGTTTTGTCTCCCAAGGACATATAATTGCAAGTTGTCTTTCCACAGAGTGAAGAACACAGGAAGAACATGATTAGGTTACAAGATCTAGTAGATAAACTGCAGATGAAAATCAAATCCTACAAAAAACAAGCTGAGGAAGCTGTGAGTCACTAAAGTGAAGCAAATACTTATTTACCAGTTCATAGGACTGTCAGTTTAAAAGTTGGCTCTGTGCCCCAGCATGTTGCCAGATGGTTTTAAATTTCTTTTTGTTTTGCAATTTCAGGATGAACAAGCCAATATTAATCTCTCCAAACTGAGAAATGCACAGCATAAGATACATGAGGCCGAGGAAAGGGCAGATATTGCTGAGAGCCAAGTAAATAAGCTCAGAGCTAAGGCCCGAGGAGGCCCTGCTACAAAGGTAAGGCTTTACTGCAGGTGTGCAGTTGTACTGTTTGCACAAGCGAGTCCAGCAGCAGATTTGTGCCTTGCCAGTGGTACAGGCATCATTTGGAAAGGACAGCTCTGGAAGGAAAGGCCTTTTAAAAACAAGCTGAGTGGGTTGGGGTTGTTCAGCCTGAGGAAGAGAAGACTCTGAGCAGACTTTATTCTGTGACTCTGGCATTTCAGGCTCTGGTGCTGAGCATGAGCCTTCTGGCCAGTTTCATCACATTCATTTCAGATTTAAGGAGTTGCCTCATAAAGTGAAAGTAATGAGAATCAACCTAACTCTTAACATTTCTAGAGCAGCCGTTCTCTGAGCCTCAGGCAGAACTAGCATTCTGATTGAGAAAAGAACAGAAGCTCTGTATCCTTAGCTGAACTTCCTGGGCTGTTGTCTGTCTGCAACCCAAGAGTGGTGCAAGATCTAGAGCTGCCTTTCCTGGTGTGATCCCAGAAGGTGTAACGCCTTTTGACTGCACTAGTCTAGCTTAGTTTGTGGTTGGGGGTAAAATACTCTCAGTCCATGTTTTGGAAGAATAACTAGTGCCTAGAGCATGTACTCAGAAAAGGGAGAACTTTGGCTTCAGGCTGCCTTCTGCAGCATCTGCTTATTCATAAAGCATTTTCATACTCAAAGAGACACCTGCTTTCTCCCAAAGGATCTGGCCTGAGACTGAAACGACAGTGTTGGTTCTTCCAGAGGCTGGTCTGCAGCTTTCAGTGAGTCACAGAATCACACAATCACAGAATTAACCAGGCTGGAAAAGAGCTTTGAGATCATCTAGTCCAAGCTGTGCCCTAGCACCACCCTGTCACCCAGACCATGGCACCGAGTGCCACATCCAGGCTTTGTTAAACCCCTCCAGGGACGGTGACCCCACCACCTCCCTGGGCAGCCCATTCCAATGTCCAGTCACCCTTTCCGTGAAGAAATCCTTGCTGGTGTCCAAGCTGAACCTCCCCTGGCTCAGCTAAAGGCTGTGCCTCCTGTCCTGTTGCTGGCTGCCTGGGGGCAGAGCCCGACCCCCGCCTGGCTGCCCGCTCCTCTCGGGGAGCTGTAGGGAGGGACGAGGTCTCCCTGAGCCTTCTCTTCTGCAGGCTGAGTGCCCCCAGCTCCCTCAGCTGCTCCTCACAGGAATTGTGCTCCAGACCCCTCACCAGCCTTGTTGCCCTTCTCTGGACACACCCCAGCCCCTCAATGTCCTTTCTGAACTGGGGGGCCCAGAACTGGACACAGCACTCGAGGTGTGGCCTCAGCAGTGCCGAGTACAGGGGAGGAGTCACTGCCCTGGTCCTGCCACACCATTCCTGATCCAGGTGCCAGGTGCCATTTGCCTTTTTGGCCACCTGGGCACACTGCTGGCTCATGTTCAGTCAGCTGTCGAGCAGCATCTGCAGGTCCCTTTCTGCCTGGCTGCTGTCCAGCCACTCTGTCCCCAGCCTGTAGCATCCCCCTGCAGGTCGCTGTTGTGACCAAAGTGTGGGACCTGGCACTTGGTCTTGTTGAACCTCGTGTCGTTTGATTTGGCCCCTCAATCCAGCCTGTCCAGGTCCCCCTGCAGAGCCCTCCCACCCTCACCTGGTGCCATGCACCAGTAAAAGCCTTTGACTCCTCACTGCTTGCCAGGCTATCTTGCCAACACCCCAGGGGATGCACCAGGATGGCTGAGTCCAGGTTCCTGAGGAAGTCTTTAGACATGAGATTACCTTATAGAGGGAATGCTCAATCTCTAATAGAATTGGAAGCCCAGACAGAGGCAAGATTTGAGGTGTCTTCCACTGGATATCCCCAGGTAAAGGCTGGTTGAACACACTGACTATGGGACACTCTCTGCAATATCCTCTAGGTTTAGATCCTGCTTTGAGGTGCCTGATACTCCCTTGCACCTAGATGATGTTAGAAAATACTCAGTGTGAGAGAATTCACATATCTGTGTTTGCTTTGGGTTGTTTTCTGTGTGCTGAAGAAGAAATGGGATTTTCTGAGATCATGTAACAGAATGTGGTTGAAGACTTGAAAGCGTTCTTCCCATAGGCCTGGGGACTCTTAGTAAGGGGGCAAGGGAGATAAGAAGTTCAGAGATTGTAAAACACAGCCTGGTGACAGAGTGTGCCTGCTCCAGGCCTGTAATTCAAGGCTTAGGCCTCACTGCTTTTTGCCCCTGCAAAGAAGGAATAAGCCTAGCAGTGCCTGTGTCCCTGTTTTGCCAGTGAAAGAATTGAATTAATCTTTTCTTTGTGCTTAAGCTGTGGGTGGTGGCCATCTCGGTGTTACCTGCATATTTTCAACTCCCACAGTGGTTTTAAGGGTTCCAAACACTGCTGCATTGGCTCGGGCTCCACTTGCACATCCGAGATGGATGGTGCACTGAGATGGATGAATTTAGGGATCAAAAGAATTATCTTGGCATGTGTAGACCTAACAAAGCCTCTCCTTTCCAGGTGGTGTTAGGAACTGAAAAATGAGCTTCTTCTGGGATAACTAGAACTTCCACAGAGTATCTCTCCAGCTGTGGTAGAAAGTAATTTTCCCACTGTTTATGAACACAAACATTTTCTGTCACTGCTGCTGTACCAGTGTCAATAAAATAGATATCAGCAACTTCAGATGCTCCAAATGTGAATGTTTAAATGAGAGTAATTTTGTTACTAAGTTTAGTCAAAACTGTGGGTTGGAGTCTTACTACTTCTGTAACCAGTTTGACCAATTTTATTCTGAATTTAAAGAGGTTTGATAGGCTTTTTGCTTTCCCAAGGGATGACTTCTGTTTCAGCTCCTGTAGCCTGGAAGCAGCACATTCTCAGGAGACCACCTGCACCTTGTTCTCGGCATCTTATGCCACAGTGCTGTTCCTCAGGATGCACTCCAAAGTCCTACTGTGCTCCTAGGCCGTGCCACTGACCTTAGCCCACCCTGGCCACTTGTTCCTGCCTGCTAACACTGCTGCTGTGCATCAGTCCAGCTGAATATGGAGTCACAAGGGAGACCAACTTGGCTGGCTGATCCAGCTGGAAAACTTTCTCGGGAAAGTGGTGATTTCTGCTCTGACAGCTTAACGCGCAACTTTTCACAAAGCAGTGTAAATGAAACAGAAATAAATGAGACATTAAAAAGTGGAATGAAAGAAATCCACACCAGAAAAAGAAAGAGGATCTTAAAATGATGGGAATAAGTTGGGGATGGAATTTGTGATGCCTGGGAAGAGGGAAAGGGGTCTCTCAAACATTCCTGATGCTGAAGAACCACTCAGAAATTGAGGGCTTCAGGTGGAATGAAGTGAATACCCTCCTGGATGCAAAGGATTTGTGTTTCAATGCACACTTTCAGCAAGTTGTTTGGAGGCTTACAATACTCTGTGGGATCTCTCTCACTCTCATGGGTGTGGTTGAGAATAAAGCAGAAGCCCCCATGCCCTGAGCTCAGGGACAGATGCACACCCTCAGGCAGGACCTGCCCTAAGCACGGCTGGGCACTGCTGATGGCACTGAGGGCTGGCCCTGCACCCCCAGCAAACTCTCAGCTCCTTCTGCCCTCACCTCCCAAGCTCCAAGGCCACACCAAATCGCCCCTCAGCCTTCACAAGAGCCATTGCTAGAGGAGGGGACAAGGCTGCAGGGAGCTTCGGAGGAGGCCCGTGCCAGGAGGATCAGCCCCTCACGTGTCTCCTTTCATCCTCAATGTCAAAAGCCCAAAATAGCCCCGCTCTCCCAAGACTCCTGTGCGGGGTTGTGCCTGTTTGTGGGGATGATTGGCTTCCACTAATAGCGCCTGAAGACATTCCTGGGCGGGCAGGCTGCCTTCTATGTCGCAGTGCAACGTGGGGCCCTGGAGGAGCTGACACGTGTGCTGTGTCCCAAGGCAGCAGCTGCTGTTCTTCCCCCAGAGAGACTTGCTGCAGCACGGCTCCAGTGCCAGCTGAAAGGTTAAACATCAGAACGGGGCCCGAGCGTGCTCTCTCTGCTCGGAGCCTGAATCCAGACTGTTCCCCTTGGGAGCCCGTGCAATGGCCCTGTGCCAGCCCAGCGCCGTGGCCATTCCCTCCTGGGATGTGCTGTCCCAAGGGCTACCCAGCAGCTGCCCAGGTACTTCCAGCAGTCAGTCAGGGCTCCGTGGGGTGGGTGGGGCATCCCCTCTCTTTTTAACCAACAAATAAATGTAATGCCTGACCACCCAGAAGACCATCTTTTGCTTCGCAGATCAGCAGGAGGCCCCAGTCCATGAATCCCTTCCCTGGTGAGGAAGGCAGAGGCAGGGCTTGCTCCCGGAACAGCAGCATTGCAGAAAGTCTTGTCCCCTCTCTCAGTCAAGTGGACCAGGAGCAGCCTGAACAGGTTCAGATCAAATAGAGCTGGGCCCCAATGCATTACGTGTGAGAAGCTGAATCTGATATATTGTGACTGTTGTTGCAGAAAAAAAATTAGTAAGAGGGAGTGTGGAAGGGTAACCACAGAACTGAGGTGGGGTTGAAACCGTGCTGGGGAGTTCAGAAAGTGTCTGGGAGGAGGAAAGCAAGATGGATGTGTTCAAGGAAAAAAAAAAAATGATAAGATGGTAGAGGATGTGGGGGTGGAAGAAATGAAAACTCAGAACAGGTCTGGGGACAAAAGGTCAGGAGAAGTTTGAGGGAAAACTGCTGGGAAACACTACAATCATAATCTGCAATTGACTTCCTCATACCCCACCTCTGAATGTCTTTGTAAAGCCTAATTTTAGTCTTGAAGAAATAATTTGCTGTATTTATTCTGTAGTTTCATTACTGCTGAGAAGGCACAAGGCTCGTCACTCATGTCCAGGCAGTGCTGAGCAGAGCTGTCTGCACCACAGAGAACAAACCCGCAGGCAGTGTTTCCCAAACCTGGGATCACAAGCTGTATGGGGAGGACAGAGTGAAAATCCAGACCTTCCCAGAGGGCTGAAGAATTCAGGGGGAGCCTGGGAGCCCCCAGCATGGCCAGAGCTCAGCTCCCCAGGCAGGGCAGGCAGCTCGGGTTGGGGTCAGCAGCCTCAGGAGCTGCTTTTCTCCCTGGCAGAGGGTAAGGGAATGGAGGTGGTGCAGAGTAGCCCAAGTTTTGAGCTGCTGCTGTGGCCCACCCCACAGGGACCTGGCTTGTCACTCTTTCTGAGCCCACCCTGTGTGGCATATGTTTTATGAAGAATCATCCAAGAAAAAAAACCTGGAGCTGTCCTGCTTTGCACAACTGATTTGCCCTCCAGGAGAGCAGGGACTTCTATTCTTCCCTTGGCACATCAGATGAAGGCAGAGAGCAATTAAAGTAATGTTTAGCCTGACCCACAAGGGAATGTCTGACAATATAAAATAATAAAGTTGATAAACTTCTTAAGGATGCAGAAGGAACTTTTCTGCAAGAACAAGTTAGTTCAGAAATGTCATTACAAAATTCTGCTATCCTGCTGGCAACTTCACTGCAGTGAGTGTCACTCAGAAAATTCTGTGGCAATCCACTGGGTTGTCTTAGCCTTGAAAAGTCTAATTTTCAAAGTGAGCAGATTAATAGAAATTCCATACCAGTATATTTCCATTTACAGCACTGATATCTGCCCAGAAGTAGGATTTGTGCATCTGTCCCAAACGAGTGCCAACCAAGGAAGATACCACCTCATTGCTGTCTTTTTTAGGATACAGTTGCTGCTTGTGCTAATATTATGCACCTAATCCTAGTTCTCCTTCCCTCCCCCTTTTGCCACTTGCCGTCTTTTGACTTTGTCTTGCCCGGAGGCGTCTTAGCCTGCCCACCCCACTCCCCTGCTCTGTAACAGGAGCTCCTCAGCTGCTGTGGTGGGTGACAGAAAGGACATCCTGAATGTCACCTCCCAGGCCAGCTCTTCCGCTGGTGTTTGCTGGGAACATGAGGAGTCTGATTAACAGCACTACTCTGACAGTGAAGAGTTCTCACCCCCAAATGAAAGTTTGCTGCTTTGCCTGTCTCCCCACTGCTCTGTGAGCTGGGTTGTGCCACTCTTGAGTCTCACCCACTGTCACTGAGAGGAGCCCAGCTTCAGAAGCACGCCCAAGCACAGCTGCCTGTCACCAAGTCTGTTCCCTGTGTGACATCATGTGAAGAGAGCTGATAACATATCAAATGTATATGTAAACAATGAACAGATATATGTAGACTCTACGTTACGGGATATCTACCACAGTTCATCAGGGTCTGGGCACCAGTCACCCAGCAAACTGATTGGGTTGAAGTAGGGCAGAGTATTCACCAGGAGAGACCTACCACATACAGGACTGACTTCTTTTCCCCTTGGCTGTGATGTGTGCTCAGAGGAGCAGCACATCCATGCAGATCCTGCTCGTTCCTGGTGCCTCCCATGGCCCTGAGCACACCTCAGTTCCTGGTTGGGGCATCAGGGACCCCAGTCCCCAGAGGAGGAGCTCCAGTGACCTGTCCCCAGGCACAAGGACACACCTCTGTCTATGTAAGGCACCTGAGCCTGCTCTCCAGGCCCTCGACCCACAGCAGGAGGTTCCTGCTGGAGCAGAATCTGAGGAGCTCTGAGCTCTCTCCAGCCTCCCAGGGCTCACTGGCAGGGTGTGCACGGGGCTCCCTGATGAGGAGGATATCTGCTCTATCCCGTGACCATTACAGGCTCCACGTGGGGGTACAAATAGCTCACTGAGACCTGAGAAGGCCAAAGGCTTCTTGGGCTTCTTATAGAGATAGCAGGAATGTGCTTGTGATTCTGTCTCCTATTACTAGCAGGGACACACAGAACACATTGCCATTTTCAGTGCAGGTTCCCACGTGGAAGTTACTTGTTTTTTGCTCCATTCAGATTACATTTTTCACCATCTCGAGGTGGTTTGTTCTCTAGAAGGCTTTGCCACCTGGGTGGAATGTCATGCAGAGGGTGGGTGTCTGGGGAGATGGGGATGATGACAAGTGTCTTGGGTGTGAGAGTCAGCCTGTTCCTTTGAACTCACCCAGAGCAGCCGTTCAGAGTCACAGGGATCACAGAAGGGTTTGGGTTGAAGGGACCCTTAAAGACCACCTAATCCAAACTCCCTGACATGGGCAGGGACGTCATGCAGTCTTATTTCCTTCAATGTTATGTTATGGTCAGAAATAACCCACAGAAGTGATGTTAGTGCTGTTCACTGTATCATACAGGTATTTTCTGAGAAATGGTGCCAGGCAACTCAGAATGAAAAAAACGTTTGTACCACACCTCTAAATTCCAGTGATGGGCCTGGGGAAATGCTTACTCAGTTATTACTGAGATTATGTCCAGTCTGTGGTAATAAGAGGAATCTCCTATACTCTGCCTGCCCTGCAGGGCCATCTGTCTTAGGGAATCACAGAGCAGATCGCCTGAGCGTAGCTCCCAGGGGTAAAGGCTGCAAAGAAACATTCATTTTCCTACTGCAAAACCTCCAGCCATACGGGCCATTCTCGTGTCTCCAGTTCATGAGCTTGATGAGTCTGAACAGGCAGGAGGGGGAGGTTCCCAGTGGCCAACACACGGCACCTGCAGGAACTTCCCCTTCCCCTCCCCAGCCTGGCTGCTGCTAAAAAGTGCCTTCTCACTGCTTATCTCCCAGTTAACCACTGGGATGGGGAGAAGAAAATTAACATCTCAGGGGCTGGCAGAAAGGGAGCAGCTGCCTGATAGCTGTCTCAAGAAGGATCTATTTTCAGCACAACTGAATCCTTTCTCCTCCATGGGGAATGTGCACCTTGACGACACGGCATTGCTGTGCAGAACAGTCTGTATCCAGAGATGGCTTCCAGCCTGCCTCTTCCCATTTATCAGTGCTGTGGTTTGCTTCTGGTCCCAGTGAAGTTCACCCTGCAGAGATGGAAATAGAATTGACATAATATTAATGGCTCCCAGGAAACATTGCATTCTTTTTTTTTTTTGCTTTGAGGTGCTTGCACTTCTTTCAACAGATTCCTTGCTGTGCCTGGATATAGGAAACATGGCAAAGTTTACCCTGAAGTAATTTTTTGGGATCTAGAGAATGAAACTACAGTGAAATCTGAATCATCCATTTCAGATTAGAGACTGCTTCTTTGTAAGAAACCACTATACCAGTGTCATATATATGATACCCTGGTGAGAGAGATGAGCTTTGGTTTATAAATTAAACCAAATCCAAAGCAGATGCTCAGTAGCTTAGACTGCTTTCCAGGGATGCTTATGACAGCTGACAAACACGTAATTTTTCTTTTCATGAGCTTTATGTCATACACTACAACACGTAATGCTGGGTTATTTGCCCAACCCTTTTTTTGCACTTGCTCCTGTCTCCTCTTCCAGCCTCCACAAACACAGTGGCTTTCCCCTATAGACATTCACTAAGAGTTTATATACTACCTGTATTCACAATGCATGCTCTTACAGCTGCCATTGCTTTAGCCCTAATTTCCATCAAAAAGATATTTTAAAACAATAACTCAAAACACTGAAGGAGAAGTTCTTGTTTTCTCTTATTTAGTTAATGCAAAAGAGGAAAAAAGGAAATGGGTATGAATTTAGAGCTTTCAAGTGAAAGTAGTTGATGTTTTAACATTTTATCTTCTTTTTATAACTTAATTAGCAATCCAGATAAACATGGCAGTAAGATTTGAGTCTCTGCGATTCTACAGTTGCTGTGGCCCATTTAACATCAAGTGTTTTCTCTGTTAAGGACAGCGTGCAGCTGAGTACTGGTGAGGCAAAACCCTGAGGTCAGTCTGGGACCCAATAACACAAAGCAAGTGCAAAGCCCTGAACCTGGAGAGGAGCAAGCCCAGGCACCAGTATATGCTGGGTGCTGCCCAGCTTTGCAAAAAAAGAACCTGGGGGTCCTGGGGGACACCAAGTTGAACACGAGCCAACAATGTGTCCTTTCTGTGAGGAAGGTGAGTGGTGCCTGCATTAGGAGTGTTGCAGCAGAGAGAGCGAGGTGATCCTTGCCCCTAATTCAGCACTGAGGCCACACGTGGAGTGGTGTCCAGTGCTGAGCTCGCCAGGATAAGAGAGATATAGAGCTACTGGAGAGGGTGCAGAAAAGGGCCAGTAAGATGGATGAGAGACTGGAGCATCTCTCTCATAAGAGCTGGCTGAAAGAGCAGAGACTGTTCAGCCTGGAGAAGAGAATGATCAGGTGAATCGTACCCATGGATAGAAATACCTGAAGGTGCACAGAGGGTGGATCCAGGCCCTTTTCAGTGGTGCCCAGTGACAAGACAAGAAGCAATGGGCATTATCTGACACACAGAAGGCTCCCTGTGAAAATCTGGGAAGACTTTTTTTCTGCAAGAGTGACTGAGCACTGGCACAAGTTTCCCAGAGCTATTGTGAAATCTCCATCCTTGGAGATACTAAAAAGCCATCTGGATTAAGGAATCTCTTTCATTGCTATGTCCTGCTTCACAACCCTCTTCTGAGGTTTGGACCATTTTCAAAAAAGATTTTTTGTTCTACCACTGGGCTGCGGGGACCTACTGACAGTAAATTCAATCCCCAAATCACTGGTGAGTGTCAATACCTGGAGACACCTCAACTCACTGACGGTTTCCCGTTCAAACCACACCTTCCCGAGCTGCCTGCCCAGAGCTGCTTGCCCGTGGGCCTCACTCCTGCCTCTTGCACAGCTGGGTCCGTGTCCTGCACAGCACAACATCAAAAACCCAGAAGAGCTCTCTGAGTAGAAGGGCATTGCTGTTGGCCACTGGAAAGGCAATGTCCCCAAAGTCAGGAGATCTAGCCCAGCTCTCTCAGCTATAGAATCATAGAATCATGGCTCTAGGTGGGGTGGGGTGTGGGGAAATGCAATGCCTTGGCCCGACCCTCCCTTCCCCCACACACATGCATCCCAAAATGTCTCAGGACAACAATCTTTCCAGTCTCTCACACCTGGTTAGCCAGGACTGATGGTAAATGATGGAGAGTGGCTGGGCAAGTTCTTCCCACAGGTCTCTCAGTGGCCTCAGGTGAATCCTGTTTGGCCTTACAGACTTTTGTGAGTCTAAGCACAGCAGGTCGCTAATTCATCCTGGATTGTGGGGAGTCCATTCTGCTCCCCTCCCTGACTAACAACTCAAGGGGCTGGTTGCCCTGAGGATAACCACTCTTTCTGTTGATGACTGAGGCAAAGAAGGCGTTAAGTACCTCGGTCTAAATGTGACAGGATTTAAATCAGCTCACATGACTGTGCTCTATTCCTAAAACAAGACCAGTCTCTCTCCAGCGCTACCAGCAAATCCCCTTCCCCCCCTCCATCAGCATTGCACAGGCATGTCTGCCACCCCCAGTGCTCTGGTATACCCGGGGTGTTTTGGACTATCTAAGTGTGCAAGATATTTGTGATGAAATGGAATTTCTGGACTGAGGATGTATCAGGTAGAGAGCATCTGGGACTGCATGCTGACAATGATGCATTTGTGCAAATGCCCAATTATTTGTAAAGGTATGACTGAATAGAGGATTTTTCTATCATTTGTAAGTAGGTGTGCTGGTTTTAGTTGGAAGGTATTTTAAATCAGAGTTATCCTTCCTAGGGTTACAGGTATTAGTTAAAGATAAATTGACAGCAAAAGCAAGGAGCATCTTGCTCACTGTCACTAACCTGCATATCAGGAGTCTCAGCAGGTATAACTCATCACAAGGTTCACAAGAACAGTTTTTACAGAATCTCCCACTTATTTGCAATCTGAAGTGTGTGCAAAGAGACACACAGGCACACGCCTCTGTGTGTGTGTGTGTTTGTGTGTGTGCACACCCTTCCTGACACCCCTAAAGCTGCCTCACATGTGTCAGAGGCATCAGCTTAAAAGCCCAGGTAGAACCCAGCCTCTCCCTGCTGCATTGTTAGGCTGAGCACCCTGCTGTGCCTGTCACCTTCCTCACCTCTTATACATCTGCACTTTGGCTTTCAGGGTTAAACCAACAAAACTGCCAAAAGGTTTCAATAATGCTGTTTTATCTTTTAACGTCCTGTGTTATCTATTGTACTACTGAGATAGCTACAGCAGACATACCAAGCAATCCATCCCAGGTCGTGCAGTGAGTCGGTGGGAAAGCCAGCAATAAAATCCATAAGTCCTGAATCCAAGTTCTTTAAGTGCTTTGACTAGTCCAGATTCTCTCCTTAACACCCTTGGAAGATTGTTTATAGGAGATGTATTCATATAGCCACTAAGACATCAAAATTTTCTAATTATATCTAGTCATGTCAAATGACAATTATGCCCTTAGTTCAGTTTGCCAGACAATGCTTTACCAAAGAGGGTTTGCCAAAATATTTTTGACCGAAGAAAGAGTAGGCATCTGTAGCATCTGCAGATGAGATCGTATAAAACGTCCCTGCGACACGTCTGCCCTGGCTCCACAGAAAGCTCCAAGGTAAGAGCCTGGGGTCTGCAGGCTGGCAGGAAGGGGATGGCAGCCTAACGTGCCACAACATTCCTGCTGCCTCCGGTGCTCCTGCCCAGGAGGGGACTCCATTATAAACCTGTTTTCAAGGCACCTGCATGTTTTCACTCTTGATTTCTGTGCAGCAGCAATTTGGGAACTGCCATTTCTGTTTTACAGAATTACTGACCAGCTGCCAGCCCACAAGCCACACATCTGGTGTCACAAGAGGTAAGAACCTGATTTACTGATTCTGTGGGGCAGAGACAGATCCTTTTGGGTGGGGTGTCAGGAAGGCTCACTGGTTCACCCTATGTACAAACCTGGTGGGACTGCAGTAGGAAGTGGTGAGGGTGCCCAAGGCTGCGTTTGAAGCCTCTGACCACTGATGACAGAACAGAAAATCCCCATGGGGACATTCTTCACTTCTGCTTCACTGACCTGACATAAACCAAGGTGTGCTGTCTTCCCATCTTTGCTATGGCAGGAGGAGAATGGGACCACATAAGCACAGCAAGAAAAAAATGGAAAAATCCTGTATTCTACCTAAGAATATATTAATTATTAAATCATCTAAACAAACAGACCTTCTAACCACCTTTGTAAAGTGCCAGAATTCTCAGCTTTCTTAGATACCCATTTTCTTACTCCAGACAAAAATATATATTTATTACCTAAAGAATAAAGAGGGAATAAATTTTACTAAAGTAACTAGAGAATTTTTAACTGCAGTTGGCTAAATTTAGGTACCCTTCATGTTTAATAAATCATTTAAAGAAATACTTTTTTTAAAAAACTTTTTAAACTTTTGAGAACTCATGTGTTCCTAGATTTTTTCAGAAAATTTTTATTTGAGATCTTAATATAGCCTTGGAAATGCCAATCTCAATGCTTGAATTTTATTTCACCTAAGTCAGAACTTTGGGACTGAAATTATTTAGGCATTGTAGTGAAGGGTGACAAATGCATAGAGCAAATTAAATCGTAGCAGGATATTAAAAGGTCACAAAGCCTGCACTTCTTTTTTTTTCAAGTGGACAACTTCATTAGCAAAATTTATTAATTACCCACTGTCTTTTCATTGCCACTTAATAGGTAAATGCCCCACAGATTCATTTTTTCCAAGACTGTAGGTCACCTACACTACAGTTTTTCTGTAGTTTAATTTCACTATTCATCCTTTTAACAAATTCTTCTATTTCCATTCCTAACAATGATGTCTTAGTGAAACTTTTTAAAGTTTTTCAACAATTCACTCTTGTGTTACAGGCACAGTATTCCTAAAGCACCAAGTCCACAGTTCCAAAGAGGTCATTAATGAACATTTGAAGACCTAGACTACATCCATGAAAGCCTCTTATTTTCGAAGTTGGCATAAAATTAAGCTTTCAGTTATCTCAAGTTAAAATACCCAGAGTATGAAGAGATACCAAGGCACAGGATAAAATTTCCCCAAATCTTACAGAATAAATAATCAGTACCATATTTTTCTCCTCAGAGTTGTCTGCTGATATATCCTCAGTAAAGTGCAAACATGGCCTCTGGAGATGCTGNGTGACACATGTGGATCTTTTGTTTCCTTGGCAGACCCTGACCGTGAAGGAAGATCAAATCTTCTCCATGAACCCCCCCAAGTATGACAAAATCGAGGACATGGCCATGATGACCCACCTGCACGAGCCCGCTGTGCTGTACAACCTCAAAGAGCGTTACGCAGCCTGGATGATCTACGTAAGTGGCAGCAGCAGCTTCCTCTGGGCAGCGGCAGCAGCTGCTGGGCCCGGCTCAGGGGAAGCCACCGCGCTGTGTCCCTTCCTCGCAGACCTACTCGGGGCTCTTCTGCGTCACTGTCAACCCCTACAAGTGGCTGCCGGTCTACAACCCCGAGGTGGTGTTGGCCTACCGAGGCAAGAAGCGCCAGGAGGCCCCTCCACACATCTTCTCCATCTCTGACAACGCCTATCAGTTCATGCTCACTGGTGAGTGCTTGACCTCTCTCACATTATTCTAACCAAAAAAGCTCTACTGATCTCACTGGAGCATGTGACAAACCAGCTGGAACCACCAGAAAGCTACATGACTGTGAACTTGGTCAAGTTATGTAGCAAAAAATTTCAAGTGAAACTGGTGTAGGAGCATTCATGGACTAACCATAGTGAATTATTTGTACTTTATTGTACAAAATTCTACACTCTCCTACTGCAGAAATAATACTTGACTCAATTTTCTACATTTTTTCACTGATAAGAAAGAAAATGTTATTATTTCTTGTATCTTGAAATCGGGTAGGTACTTTCGTTTCATTCATTTAGGAGAATTATGTGAAGGGCAAGTGATACACAGCTTGTCTCAGGTCCAGATGCCTCTGACTGTTCATTAAATCCATTTGGGCTTAGGCTTAATACCGTTAGAACATAGAAGGGAATTGGGTAGTCTTGGACTTTCTGAATAATCCCCAGCTTTGGTTTGCAGTTTTACTTCTCATTCAGCTTAGCATTACCCAGGTCAGCTGCTAACGCGTCTTTCCTTGTTCCGCTTTCACAGATCGGGAGAACCAGTCCATCCTGATCACGTACGTACACCCCCTGCGCGGGTCCCTGCGGGGCTGCCCGGGGCCAGGGCACCTCCTGCCTGACCACGCACCCTCTGCTTCTCTCTTGGCTCTGACAGCGGAGAATCCGGTGCCGGGAAGACTGTGAACACCAAGCGTGTCATCCAGTACTTTGCAACAATTGCAGCCAGCGGGGACAAGAAGAAGGAGGAGCAGACCTCAGGCAAAATGCAGGTGAGGTGCCAGGGGTAGAAACCTGCAACTATCCAATTTCTTGATGAGCTAGATCATGACAAGAAGACTTCCATTTTAGGGGACACTTGAGGATCAAATCATCAGTGCCAACCCACTGCTGGAGGCCTTTGGAAACGCCAAGACCGTGAGGAACGACAACTCCTCACGCTTTGTAAGTGGTTGCTTGGGACAACTGTCAACACCAACCTGAATATTCTTGCTGTCCGGAGTGGTAAAAGAGGTCTTGATTTACTTTCCTGCTTCTTTCAGGGTAAATTCATCAGAATCCACTTTGGTGCCACAGGCAAACTGGCTTCTGCTGACATTGAAACTTGTAAGAGATTGTCCTGGACTGCTCCCATCCCTTCCCAAATTCCCACCTCCAGGTACATTGCCACAAGTGCCTAACTCTTTCTACCTCCCTGGCCAGATCTGCTGGAGAAGTCCAGAGTCACTTTCCAGCTCAAGGCGGAAAGAAGCTACCACATCTTTTATCAGATCATGTCCAACAAGAAGCCAGAGCTAATTGGTAGGAGACATCACTGAGCTTTTGAGAGGAAGATCTCTGAGCAACATTCAACTGTATTACAAGATTAATTAAATTTATTCCATGAATACATTTGTTTTCAGAAATGCTCCTCATCACCACCAACCCATTTGACTACCCTTTTGTGAGTCAAGGGGAGATCACTGTTCCCAGCATTGATGACAAGGAGGAGCTGATGGCGACAGATGTAAGTAATGTACAGAAGAGGTCAACAGGCACAGGTCATACATCAGATAACATGCAAATATGTCACTTTGCTCATTGTATTACCAGAGTGCCATTGACATCCTGGGCTTCACTGCAGATGAGAAAACAGCCATCTACAAGCTGACAGGGGCTGTCATGCACTACGGGAACCTGAAGTTCAAGCAGAAACCAAGAGAGGAGCAAGCAGAGCCTGAAGGCACAGAAGGTATTATCAAACTCAATAATTAACCCTCTGTAAGCCACTATGTATGTGGAAGACAGCAAAAGTTGTTCACTGTTGGACTTTAGATCCCAAGGAAAACAATCATCCAGGAAAAAACAACTATTCCTTGTCCTCAGTACATCAAGTTCCCTGATCTCAGGATTTATGTATCTTATGCTATGAACAACTAATACTTTAAACTGGTCTTTATACTCTTTCAAGAAGTCAGGAGTTAGGGATGTTCCTTTAGTCACACCTTTGTTGCAATATGACTTGTGATTGTCAAACAGCCCAGTGATTCAGTTCTAACATGATAGGGAACCATGTTCCCATGCGCCTTCACCTATCAGGTGCTTAGGGAAGTCAGCTGTGACAGGTGTTATTTCATTCCTTTCCTTTGTTGGCACAGGACCTACAACCCCTGTCTTAAGTTCTGTGGCAATGCCTCCTCTTGTTAAAGGAAAAGGCAGCTGGGGAGCACCACTAACAGGATGAAGCCCAATGAGTTTTATGGAACACCAGGAAAAAAAAGCTCAGAAAAAGCTGTAGGCTGAGGATCTGAAGGAGAACAGAGATATTGTCTCTGTGTTCCACTCTAACTATTGTGTGGTTTTGATCACCCGAATGTAGATCAGTATCTGATTGTTGTCACTGCAGCTCCTGAGCTGTGTGTGCACTACGCATATTCAGACTAGCAAGCTTCAGTTTTCAGTTTTGTGACAGGAGATTTTTGAAAACTTCATTACTTTCTGTGTGCTGCAGTGAAGAATTTCAAACAGAAGTTCTTTTAGAAAAGCTCAATATGCATGATGGCAAGTGTGATGTTACAAAGATTCCCTCTACGAGTTTTCAAAGAACAGAAATCCGAACCCTTCAGCCTTTAGGGAATGCTCCAGGATTCAAAGCCTTTTGGACATAAAATTCTTCCTTTTTCCTCTGGCTCTTCAGTTGCTGACAAGGCTGCCTACCTGATGGGTCTGAATTCAGCTGACATGCTCAAGGCCCTCTGCTACCCCCGCGTCAAGGTGGGGAATGAATATGTGACCAAGGGCCAAACAGCACAGCAGGTAAGAAACATATTGTAACCTGCAACCACGTATAGAATAAATATCCTTTTGATTCTCCTCTGCCCTGTATGGTAACTCCAGGTGTTTTCTTTTCCTGTAGGTGCACAATGCTGTGGGTGCCCTGGCAAAGGCGCTCTATGAGAGAATGTTCCTGTGGATGGTTGTTCGCATCAACGAACAGCTGGATACGAAGCAGCCCAGGCAGTACTTCATTGGTGTCCTGGACATTGCTGGCTTTGAGATCTTTGATGTAAGTAAGATTTGGTAAGAGCTATTTGGAAGTGACAACTGAATGTTATGACCAATTTGAGACACATTTTTAAAGAAAACATATTATCAATGATTATTGCTATTTGTCTTTTTTAAGTAAAAAAAAGATCTTTCAAAGGACTTGTCCTATTTCAAGATGTGCAAAACTCAAAGGTACAGAATGGTCCAATCAAAAAAGTTCATTGTTTATATGATCAGGGACAAGACAGTATAAAAATATGTATATCATGACAATCTTAAGCTTGGGGTTTTTTTCCCTGTAACTTGATCTTATTTTAAACGGGAAATATAACTTTAGAATTTTGTCAATGAAAAAAATTTCCTTCTGGACAATTAATTTCATGCCTTTGTTTTTCACGATGTCATAAAACAGACTGAAGAAATGCATGGGAAGTCAAGTTAACTGCATTCCTTAGTTTTAAAATAAGAGGTCTTGCACTTCTTGCTGCATCTTCAAATACGCATCTTTCTTATTTTATTTCCAGTTTAACAGCTTTGAGCAGCTGTGCATCAACTTCACCAATGAGAAACTGCAACAGTTCTTCAACCACCACATGTTCGTGCTGGAGCAGGAGGAGTACAAGAAGGAGGGAATTGAATGGACATTCATTGACTTTGGCATGGACCTGGCTGCCTGCATTGAGCTCATTGAGAAGGTATCCTTCCTGTTCAAATCAGTTACATGCATGGAAGCTGTGTAATTACTTGGTCTCATTTTCCAAAGGGATCTCCTTTGTTAATATTTCTCTTGTACTGGGTAGCCAAGAGCTGGAAGAGCACTCCAGTTGTTTCTTCTCAGAGATGAGTAGATGGGAAGGATCAACTCCCTTGAGCTGTTAGCAGCACAGTGTAGCTGAGGATGAGTTGGTGGCTTTGCTGCAATGGTGTACTGTTGGCTCATGTTCAATTTGTTCAACAAATCTGTATGTACTCTGAGTTCCACTAAATAAGAAGGTAGTGCTGTGATTTTACAAGGCACATTCGCAACACAAAAAAATTAATTTCTATTTCTAAGTAATTTTGTGTTAAAAAAATGTAAGTATCAATGTAATCAATCCCACTTTTTAGATGAAAATGTGTATCTCAGTCTATGTTCCATTACTGTGCCTAGGTGAAGGTCATTATTGCCCTGAAAGCTAAATTACAATCTGTCTCCCTTGTGCTTCTCCCAGCCCATGGGCATCTTCTCCATCCTGGAAGAGGAGTGCATGTTCCCCAAGGCAACTGACACCTCTTTCAAGAACAAGCTCTATGACCAGCACCTGGGCAAGTCCAGCAACTTCCAGAAGCCCAAACCTACCAAAGGGAAGGTTGAGGCCCACTTCTCCCTGGTGCACTATGCTGGCACAGTGGACTACAACATCACTGGCTGGCTGGAGAAGAACAAGGACCCTCTGAATGAAACTGTCATTGGGCTGTACCAGAAGTCATCTGTGAAGACCCTGGCTTTACTCTTTGCCAACTATGGTGGAGCAGAAGCAGGTTGGTTCTTTGAATACCATGTTTTCACTGATGTACAGTTTACGCAAAGGAATCAAAAAGGCAGAAGAAAAAAATCTAAAATCTGTTTTATTTGCAATTTAGCCGAGGCGAGTGCTGCTGGTGGCAAGAAAGGTGCCAAGAAGAAGGGTTCTTCATTCCAGACTGTCTCAGCTCTTTTTCGGGTACAGTAGAGAATTCACTATTTCTTCCTAAGATGAGGAGTAAACCCACCAATTACAATGGCTAGTCTTGTTTTGGCTTGGTTCTGTTAAAACATTCTGAAGTTCTTGGGCCACATTCTGCTAAACATCTGCTTCCCTCCCCTAATTATAGAAAATAACTTTTTATAAGTAAGTATACAAATACCATTTGTAAAACAAGGCTGGGATTCATCTCACCTTACTCTACAAGATAAATGTATAATCTAGACATTTAAAACTCAGCTTGATAGTTTTGTCCCTTTTGCTTTCAGTAGGGAAAACAAAAAGGTTCTATGTAGTGTGCTCCATATGACCCAGCCTAAATGCCCACTGCAGAATGCTTCACACTGCCTCATAGGGGTACTATTTTATCTCTCTGGGTACATCCAATGGAAGAAAGATACCCTTTCTAATGAAGGCATTCCACTAGATTCAATGAAATGTATTAAAATTGTATGTTTAAGAGTACAGTGTTTCCTACAGGTTACTCAGAAGAACTTTTTACACTAAGTTAATAACAGCAAAGATCTGTGGAAAGTCAGAAAAACTGGTGCAGGGAGTTTCAGTTCAGGGTTCTGCTAGTTTTTGTATGATATCTCATTTCAGAGGACTTGATGCTTACAACAGAAATTACATTTGCTAATATCAGCTTTTTTTAATGACTCTCCTAGGAGAATTTAAACAAGCTGATGACCAACCTGAGAAGCACCCATCCCCATTTTGTACGGTGCATCATTCCAAATGAAACTAAAACACCTGGTAAGAGACTTACATATATATTGAAGGTTTTCAGTATTGTGCAGCTCTTCCCCACTGTATTACAGAACATGGCTTTTGTGCTCTGCATTGCCAGGTGCCATGGAGCACGAGCTGGTGCTGCATCAGCTGCGCTGTAACGGCGTGCTGGAAGGGATCAGGATTTGCAGGAAGGGATTTCCCAACAGAGTCCTGTATGCAGATTTTAAACAGAGGTCAGACTTCATCCTCTTATTGGATCACTTTGTCCATCTTAAACAGCTTTTAAAATCTAACCTTCCCCTTCTATGCCTAAAACCCTCTCTAAAGTTTCAGTTTAACAAGTGCTGTTTGTTCTCATCTGTTCTTAAGACTCTTTCTTTCCATGTACCTGCCAGTTGGTCTCAACAACAGACCTCCTCGTATTCATAGAATCATTTAGGTTGGAAAAGATCCTTAACATCATGAAATTCAAAGCAAGTCCTTCCATTTTCTTCCTCAGATATAAAGTATTAAATGCCAGTGCTATCCCAGAGGGACAGTTCATTGACAGCAAGAAGGCTTGTGAGAAACTTCTTGGATCAATTGATATAGACCATACTCAATACAAATTTGGTCACACTAAGGTACAAGATCTGCTTGCTTCAAGTACTATGTGGTTTTGGTTTGCATGGCTTGATAGTGACACTCAGAAACTCCAGATAGTATGGGAAATGATCCAATAGGGTATAAGACATAGTGTAAAATAAAGCAACCAACCAAATTCTTCCTTACTCAACAATTGAATAAACTGAAATAGGATGATTTAATTAAGGGTTAATTGAGTTCCTAATTTAATACAAAGTTGTAGAATAAGAAAATCAAGAGTGAATGAAAAGAAAAGAAAAATGTCTGGCTATTATAGTTCCTCAACTGCAAGTAACCAGAAGCTTGCCAGATAATAAAAGAGTGTCTGCCACTACATATATTCTTTGTGGTTTTGCTCTGAACTTTCGTGGTGTTTGTCATGGGGGGCAAGGTACCAGGTTATATTGAACAAGCACAGACACTGCACCTATTTTCATGTTCTTACCTTAGGTGTTCTTCAAAGCTGGCATGGTGGGACTCCTGGAGGAGATGAGGGATGAGAAGCTGGCACAGCTCATCACCCGCACCCAGGCCAGGTGCAGGGGCTTCCTGATGAGAGTGGAGTACCAGAAAATGGTGGAGAGGAGGTAGACTTCTCTTCAAAATAAATTCATTGTACTTGGCTTATTGTGTCATCATGGTATAAATATTGAATATTAATTTGATTTATCTTTCAGGGAGTCCATCTTCTGCATCCAGTACAACATTCGTGCATTCATGAATGTCAAACACTGGCCATGGATGAAGCTGTTCTTCAAGATCAAGCCCTTGCTGAAGAGTGCAGAGTCTGAGAAGGAAATGGCCAACATGAAACAAGAGTTTGAGAAAACCAAGGAAGAGCTTGCGAAGTCTGAGGCAAAGCGGAAGGAGTTGGAGGAGAAAATGGTGAAACTGGTGCAGGAGAAAAATGACCTGCAGCTCCAAGTGCAGGCTGTGAGTACCACCAGTGGGCTTTACCCTAATTCTACCATGACTATCAGGCTGATATTTACAAGTACATTTTCAAACCACATATAAAGTTCAATTTAGTTGAGTTTAATTGTAATTCTTTAAGTGGTGCTCTTAAGGGTATAATTAGCTTCTGTAAGGAGGTCTCTGTAGTCAAAATATTACTTGGGTGAGAATTTTCTATGGTGTATGCTGAGATATTCTTATGATTAAATCCAAATTTATGCACTTTGTTCCAATGACTGATATTATGAGATAATATTGGATTCTATACCCTGCAGAAATATACAGATACTCATGTCTTCAGGTAGACTGAAAAGGATTTTACTTGGTTTTAGGTTTTAAACCTGGCTGTTTCAAAACTACAAATATAAAATTAATTCTATATTATATATCATTCTGTTGTGACGTGAATCAAATTTTAAACTACAGAACTGCTATCCAGGACTCTGAACTATAAAGGTAAATATCTTAATATTTCCTCAAAAACCATATCCCTAAAAATTACATCTCCCCACCAGGAAGCTGATGCTTTGGCTGATGCTGAGGAAAGGTGTGACCAGCTCATCAAAACAAAAATACAGCTGGAAGCCAAAGTTAAAGAAGTGACTGAAAGGGCTGAGGATGAAGAAGAAATTAATGCTGAGCTGACAGCCAAGAAGAGGAAACTGGAGGATGAATGTTCAGAGCTGAAGAAAGATATTGATGACCTTGAGCTAACACTGGCCAAGGTGGAGAAGGAAAAACACGCCACCGAAAACAAGGTATGAGGCAGAACCTGACACTCACACTCTGGAAAAGACCTGTCTTCTTATAAAGTTTTAAGCACCATTTTCTATCTGTGCTTGCTCCTTTCTTCTCAAAGGTGAAAAACCTGACTGAGGAGATGGCAGCCCTGGACGAGACCATTGTGAAGCTGACAAAAGAGAAGAAAGCCCTCCAAGAGTCCCATCAGCAAACCCTGGATGACCTGCAGGCAGAAGAGGACAAAGTCAATACACTGACCAAAGCCAAGATCAAGCTGGAACAGCAAGTGGATGATGTAAGCACAGAGATGTAGAGCAGGAACAGGACAGGTATGGAGTCTGACCTGGCTGGAAGAGCACTGATGGTCTTGTTGTGTTTAGCTGGAAGGGTCCCTGGAGCAAGAGAAGAAACTGCGCATGGACCTGGAGAGAGCTAAGAGGAAACTGGAAGGAGACCTGAAGCTGGCCCAGGACAGCATCATGGATTTGGAGAATGACAAGCAGCAGCTGGATGAGAAACTGAAGAAGTAAGTGTGGCTCAGGGACACCTGAGTGCTGGGCTGCAGCACTTGTGTTTTTTCTTTGAGCTCTAACACGGTTCACTTTGCCCAAAGGAAAGACTTTGAAATCAGCCAGATCCAGAGCAAGATTGAGGATGAACAAGCCCTGGGCATGCAACTTCAGAAGAAGATCAAGGAGCTGCAGGCAAGTCTCTGTTCCTTCCCCTCCCTTGCTCAGGCTCAGCTCTGGCCAGAGGAAGGCACGGCTGTGAAGGTTCCCTCCTGTTCTGCAGGCCCGTATTGAGGAGCTGGAGGAGGAGATTGAGGCAGAGCGAACCTCTCGCGCTAAAGCAGAGAAGCATCGGGCTGACTTGTCCAGGGAGCTGGAGGAGATCAGCGAGCGCCTGGAAGAAGCAGGAGGGGCGACAGCAGCTCAGGTAGAGATGAACAAGAAGCGTGAGGCAGAATTCCAGAAGATGCGCCGTGACCTGGAAGAGGCCACGCTGCAGCACGAAGCCACGGCTGCCGCCCTGCGCAAGAAGCACGCGGACAGCACGGCTGAGCTGGGGGAGCAGATCGACAACCTGCAACGCGTCAAGCAGAAGCTGGAGAAGGAGAAGAGCGAGATGAAGATGGAGATTGATGACTTGGCCAGTAACATAGAGTCTGTCTCTAAAGCCAAGGTACACAGTTATTTTTTATTAGAAATTTGATAGCAATGTGGTATTTTTGTTTAATCTTGTATTATTTAATTATTATCAGGTTATATTGTAAATGATCCCTCCAAATCTTATGTGTACAACTGTGGCCGTATGTACATAGTCCCCAGATATGTCAACTGCTTCTTCTGGTCATATTTTCCTGCTATAAAGAAGGCAGGATCAAGGTATTTACTGATTTACTTATGTGTGATTCATACCTAGGCAAATCTGGAGAAGATGTGCCGCACTCTGGAAGACCAGCTGAGTGAATATAAAACAAAGGAGGAGCAAAATCAGCGCATGATTAGTGATCTTAATGCTCAAAGAGCTCGTCTGCAGACAGAATCTGGTACAGCCCTTCCATCTCTAATTTGAAAATGGGAGAACCCCATAAATTACTCTCTTGGCTATTAAAATGTTTTCTCAATTGCAAACTTTTTCAGGTGAATATGGACGCCAGGTAGAGGAAAAAGATACCTTAATTTCTCAGCTCTCTAGAGGGAAACAGGCTTTCACCCAGCAGATTGAAGAGCTGAAGCGGCAACTAGAAGAAGAGATAAAGGTGAAGATATTCATGTTACATATGAAATAAGTATTTGGCATAATATTGGTTTTCATGAAGTGTTCAAGACTTCAAAAGGTGATCCAATTAGAAGTTCAAACCATCCCCTTACATCAAGCAATCTAGACCCTTGCAGTGCAGGACTCCCATGTTTTTATCAGGCAGTCAATTACTATTTCTTTGGGATGTATATCAGCGCATAAATTCCAGTATGAGAAATTTCCCACGAAACACCTACTCATTATTGCAATATTTTTACCACCAGGCCAAGAACGCGCTGGCCCACGCCCTGCAGTCCGCTCGCCACGACTGTGACTTGCTCCGGGAACAATATGAGGAGGAGCAGGAGGCCAAGGGGGAGCTGCAGCGAGCCCTGTCCAAGGCCAACAGCGAAGTGGCCCAGTGGAGAACCAAATACGAGACGGACGCGATTCAGCGCACGGAGGAGCTCGAGGAGGCCAAGTACGTGAGCACTGTGTGGAAGGTTGGCATATACCAATAACAGAAACTTAAATACACCACTGAGATTTTCAAAGAAAAAAGCCTAACAGAAGGTAGAGGAGTTATATGAAACAGAAAAACACAAGGAAAACAGGCTATGTGAAGAAGAATGCAGGAGAAAGGAGGCGTGTGAGATTGTGCAAGGTGCAGAGGGACAGCAAGACTGCAGAGAAGCCGTGGCTGTCCTATCCCTGGGAGTGTTCAAGGCCAGGTTGGAAAGGGTTCAGAGCAACCTACTCTAGGGGAAAGTGTCACTGCCCATGGCATGGAAGTAGTGGATTTTTAATCTCCCCTCCAACAAAAAAACGTTCTCTGACTCTATGATTCTATGAAGACCTTGGGGAAATGAAACGTGAAAAAAAGGACTGGTGGGGATAGGCTCTGCAACATGTGCATTAGGACCAAATAGTAAGAACTGTCTCAGTGCTGTGGTGAATATGATAATCAAAATCCAGTTTCACCTCTGATTAAGAACTGTGCTTACCACTTTCCAGGAAGAAGCTGGCACAGCGCCTGCAGGATGCAGAGGAACATGTTGAGGCTGTCAATGCCAAATGTGCCTCCCTGGAAAAGACAAAGCAGAGGTTGCAGAATGAAGTGGAGGACCTGATGATTGATGTGGAGAGATCCAATGCTGCCTGTGCTGCTCTGGATAAGAAGCAGAAGAACTTTGACAAGGTCCTTTGGCCTCCAGCACCAGGACTCCTGCACAGAGCATGCCCCCATGATTGCCACATCCCTACTCACACCCCGTTTCTCTTCAGATCCTGGCAGAATGGAAGCAGAAGTATGAGGAGACGCAGGCTGAGCTGGAGGCCTCGCAGAAGGAGTCGCGCTCTCTCAGCACGGAGCTGTTCAAGATGAAGAATGCCTATGAGGAGTCCTTGGACCACCTGGAAACAATGAAGCGGGAGAACAAGAACTTGCAGCGTAAGTCCCTGGCGCTCTGCTCCTCACTGGGCTTTCTCACTATCAGCCATTTCCACCATTCCTCACGGGTCTGTGCCTGCAGGTCTGCAAAGATGCCTGTCACCTTGGTGGGACAGGGCCCTTCCCATTCTGCTCTGTGCCTGACCATGCCATTTCTCTTTGTTCCCACAGAGGAGATTTCTGACCTCACAGAGCAGATTGCGGAGGGAGGAAAGGCAATCCATGAGCTGGAGAAAGTCAAGAAGCAGGTTGAGCAGGAGAAATCTGAAATCCAGGCTGCTCTGGAGGAAGCTGAGGTATGTGACCATAATCACTGATGTCTGCAGTAAATAAATGAGGATATAGATCCCAAAAGGCCTGGGTTCCCCTCTGTTCTAGCTGGGGAGTGTGGACAGCTCAGATCTCTGGAAATATTGTCATGCCATAAAAAGCAAGCAGTAGGTTTATTGGTGTAATCAATGATTGTGTCCCCTTGTC
>VZRO01000983.1:242134-258109 GCA_013397915.1 Daphoenositta chrysoptera | reverse complement strand
AGCACGGCCCGGCGGGGCTCGGAGCTCTCCCGCAGCCCCTCCGCCCTGCAGCGCTGCGGGGAACACGCCTGGGAGCCGGGCAGCCTTTTAATCCTGGAGGGCGTTTTTTTAAAGCGTTCTGTTGATGTTAACAGTTAACGAGGATTCCCCATTGTCATTACGCTTTGGGAGCAGCGGTTACAATGACGTGACGCTGGTTAGGCGCGGACACGGCAGATGAAGGGTTAATATGGGGAGGCAGGGCGACATCTCTTTCATACACCGCAGCTCACAGGCTAACTGATATTTTACTGCTTTTCAGAAAGAACATTTTGTGCACTGTGATTCTCTTTAATTATGCACACCGAAAAATAAAAGATATTTTATTCCGGAAGCTGGAGGCGGAAGGAGCTGCTGATGTTGTTATTTACATCCTGACATCGCTATACAATTGAGAGCTTTTGCCCAGTTTAATGAAAAACCATCCAAACAGTGAGATGTCCATAGTTGGTAATGTCATGTGTTAAACAACCTGACAGATTTCACTACATCACTGTGGAGCTCAGGGAACTCTGGAGAAACTTTTATCTTCAGGTGTAGCAGAGGCCGTAACAGTGATTATTTCTCTCTGGAGTTCTGAGGGTAGCTCTAGGCAGATAAGGCCCATCTTTCAGGTACTCCGCATTGCCTTGCTGTCTTGCTAAATCTGCATCCTGGCCATGTCGGCTCTGGACTGAGAGCTGTGTCATCTTGGACGCCTCCTCTCCTCTGCCGTGTGACATGCTGGATCAGCTGTGCTTCACAGCAAATGCTAAGGAAAGCCCTCTCCTTCTCAGTGCTTCTGTGCTAGGACTTTGTTCTTGAGCTCTGAGCATTCTTGAAGAGCCATATAAAGAAGGGGAAGCATTGTTTGGAAGGACTGATTTGTTGGAAAGATGAAAACATTTGTAAACTGTGATGACAGATCTGACGATTGTCCTAGCAGAAGAGAGAACGTAGCTTAGCTTAGCATAAACTGAAGTAATGGGCTGAAGTCAAACAGAGAAAAGTAGGAATGTTCTCTGTACAGAGAGACATACTGCTTTTATAATGCATCCTAAGGATAATTTAAAATCCTTTAAAAATCTTGGTTGTGTCTCTACAAAAAAGAAAGAAAGTGACTTTTGCTGTCACTGTCCATAGTGCCCAGCTACTCAGACTGTGGAGTCAAAAATCAACCTTTTTTAAAATCCCACACTGGTTTGTAACCTCAGAGCTAATCTGCCTGATGAATTTGGACTTTTTCATCTAACTCTGGTAGCTCCCAGTTTTTAAATGAAATCTCATTGTATTTACTCAGGTATTCTTATATTCTAAAATTTATGTTTCTGGTAGTTTGTCTATTTTGGTTTTGATTTTTTGTTTTGGTTTGATTTGGTTTGGGGTTTTTTGCTTGCTACTGTTTCCCAGTTAGCATTATCTTCCTATTTAATTAGTTCACTGTTAAAAGATGTATGCCAGATTATCCCAGGCACCACCCTTCCCTTTAATATTACTGCCACCTTCATAACCCTACAACTTCCAATAATTTTCAAAACACGTGAAAGTCCTCAGATCCACAGAAATATGAATTAATATTTCAAGTACTTTTTTTGAGTCACTGTATCAAATTCTTTAATAAGGTCCAGATACATCAGCTGCATTTCTGGTTCAAACTGCTTTGCCCCTGCCTTTTGTGTTCTGAGTTTTCTTATCTGATGTGTATCTGCCTTGAGGTCAACTGAAACTCCATCTAATAAGTATATGAAAGTCAGCATTGAGAAAGCTTCCTGTAATTCTGGCATGAAAACTACACAGAATAGATGGGGAAGTTGAGCATAACTGAAAAAACAATTATTAAAAAAAAGCTAAATGTAAAATCAGGATTAAATTTACTCTTTTCTTTGCTAAAACTAAGAATGAGAAAAACTGGTGAGTAGTCCCAGAAACGTCCTTGTTCACAGCTACCCCTGTGAGCACAATGCTGGATAAGTCGGTCCCACACAAGTGAGCTTCCCCTGTGCTGTGCAGTCCCTAGAGAACATTATCTAGCACGACAGGTAGGGTGCATGGGCCTCACTGCTGGTGAGATGCTGCTTTGTTCTGGCACAGTGCAACTCCTCTTCACCTCTTTGTGTCTCTAGTGGCATTTGCAGGTTCTGTCCTTACCCTTCTGCTAGCACAGGAACTCGTGTGATGACACGGCCAGCCAGTCCTTGGAGACAATCCAACTGAACGCTTTCTGCTTTTTTGATGAGGTTTTCTGCTGGAACAGCTCAGGGAAGCAGGTTGTTGCCTGGGTGCATGATGTCTGCAGTCAGTGCGAGGGAAAGTGCCAGAGGCTGTGTGGTCAGGAGAGGAAATGAGGCTGGGACCACAGCGTGGTTGATTTACGTACATTTACCTTACTATGGAACAAAGCCATTAATGATTTCAGCCTTTCTGTCGCAGTCCAGCATCCTGTCATGGGTGTGTTACAGCTCTGTCATGGGATGTACAGTGCAGAGCCAGGCTTGAAAGCCTCCTGTGACAAGCTGAAGGATGAGCTGTGCTCCTGGATCCCCTGGCAGCCTTATCTCTGCAGGATGGTGTCCCACTGTAGCTCTCTGGGAGGCTGTGGGCTCACCAGGCGGGGGGTTTGTGCCACATCCACTCCCTGTGACGTGGTGCTGCCCTGGCTCCTCGGCCACTTGGACAGGGAGGGTGCCCAGCCTGGAGCTAGAGGTGACTTCTTACCTGGATCCTTCTGGTGGTGCAGCCTGTGATTCTTCACAAGCAGAGAAGCTGGACCATGAGTACTGGAAAACGCCTCTATAATAAATTTAAAGGCTTCCTAGGCAGGGATTGAAGACATTAAATATTTCTTCAGATCTTTGGAAAAGTTACTTTATTTCTGGAGATCCAGATGAATTCTCTCTTTTAGTCACTTTAATGACAATGAGCGTTTATTGTTTGGATTGTCAGCTTGGAGGGACAGTTCCTTAGTGGGAAACCTGTATTAGTTATTGTAAGAAAACCCCAGAATGTAGCTGAGTTGATTCTGAGGGCTGACTTTTGTCTGAACCACTATAGGAGACTTTGGATGTTATTCAGCACAAGTTGTGTTACAAATACAGAGCTAAAGTGGCAAACAACCCTTACAAAAGACACATTTTCCACTTAATCATTCTGCAGCTGGTAAGAATTGATTTTTAGTGTGTTAAATATTGGGCCTGATTTATCCTCTGCAGTGTGTCAGTTTCGTGCTAGTGCACGACTTGGTCTAAGAAGAGCTGTAACAGTGTAAATTAACTCATCGATGAGTCAAGCCAAAAACCTCATAGAAGAATCCTCCTGTTTTTCATAAGGGACATATTGACATACACCTCTGCAGCAATAATGTCATGTTTAGCTAGTTTAATTCCCCAGAAAGTCTGTGTTCTTATACAATAGGTATGTTTTTCACTTTTGGGGGGTGGCAAAAGATGTGCCTTCATTTTATGCCCTCTCATTGCATAATAGGATGCTGCATCATCTTCTGCTTTCTTCACGTTGACATTTTATTTCATATAAAGTATTTCTGAATAATTTATAATTAAAGTGCTTTTTTACCTTTTCTGGTTTGGATCTTCTGTAAAAGCTATTGCATGCGTGCGGTATTACGTTCAGTACTGAAAGGAATGTTTGTTTACAATAATATTTGCAGGCCATTTCAGAGAGCTGAAAAAGAGAAAATGGATTACAATTATGAGCAATTCTACATCAGTTACAGCGACATATAAATATGTTAAGGTCTTAGTGCATATAATAGGAAAGATGCAGAAGGAGATGTAGGAATACAATGTTTGACATCACTCTGCCCCCAGAAAAACCTTTGTTGTGTTGTAGCTGCTAAATACAGTCCTATATCAGTTACCTAAGGAAATGAGAGATGTGTGAAGGACAGACCTTCACTGACCACTCACCTCTGCTTGTGAAGTCTCTGCTTTCTCTTTCCTCCTGGGTTAAGCTTTGAGCTTCTCCTCACCCAGCCTTGACCTGCAGCCCCAAGCACAGACACACCCTCGTTGGCATCAGTCTGGTGCCAAATTGTGCAACAGGTTTGTTGGCAATAAAAGGGTGAGGGCTTAAAGCTGGGGCTGATGCATCATTTCTGATGGGAATAATTTCTCGTTCCCATCCATTTCTTTTCCATAATGTGTTCCCAGCACTTCCCAAATAGGTAACTGCATGGCAAGCTTTTGTTAAGGAAAGATGAGGAACCATTAGAAATTGTGAGGGCATGTCCAGGAGGTGCATATCCTCCTCAAACAGCTAAGCTTGAACAGCAACAAGGAGATCCCCAGAGACCTGGAATCCATAGGAAACCCAGCTCAGAAATGTTGTTTGAGCTGTTGGCAGACATGGGCTGTCCCTGCAGTTTGGGCAGAGGTGACTCTGGTTTCCCTGTGCACACCTGGTTTGGTCCAGCCGGTGGGAATATCGGGATGGATCGTTTGGGCTCCAGAGCTGTGCTCCCCTCTGTCCCTCGGGCTGCAGAGCAGTGACACACACCAAAGGAGCCCCATCTCTGGTGGTGTGGCACGTTATGAAGGGCTCCTTGGAGCAGCAACTGTGTTAGGGCAGATCTGCCCTGGGTGTTTGCAGGGATTTAATCAATCTTTTAGAAAACAGCATTTAAATTGGTGCAGTCTTCCAGGCTGGCTGCAGCTTTAGGTACAAATGTATTTGTATAAAATTCACCTTCTCCTAAGCTAATGGCACTTCTTCAAACCCTTTGGTGATGATGTAACCGAATCAAGAATCCAGGAATTTGATTCTTGGATTTAACTGTTGCGTTTTTTTCAAAAAGGACCAAGCTAAAAAGAGAAAAATAGGGAAAACCTCAGAGAAGTCCTTTGTTTTAGCCAGCACTGTGTTTTCTGCACTCCAGAGTAATAGTGAAAATTTAGTCCAACACTAGGTGCTGATTAAGGTGTCAGTGTGGGGCTGGCAGAACCTGTTTGGGCTTGCTTGGAGCAGCAGCCTCTGCAAGGAGAGAGATTTCTGCAGAGCAGGGCATTTTCCGATGGAACTGCTGTCTCTCAGTGGCACCTTGGAGCTCAAAATTACGGTTATATTGGCCACAGTAAAGCAGCTGGGTGGGAAAAGATATAAAAACAAAATGAATAATTATTATTAATGGTGATTAGAGTAATTAGTGAATGCCAGCGTGGCTATTAGCTCTTGGGCAGTTACTTTCTGCTACCCGAATTGTCCTTGCATTGCACTGACACAGTCTATGGAATCACTTTCAAAGATTACTTAGTCCTTTGGGAGCTCTGTTTAGAAAACACAGCACACATTCCAGTTAGTGCTTTTGTTACAGGATATCATTGGTAACCTTGAGTTAATAAGGGTGGTTATCTCTGAAGTGAAATCCTGACCCACAGAAGCTGGTTAAGATTTTTTGTCATCAGTGTCAAAGTGGCCAAGTTTTTGTCCTTGATAATGACAGGGACATATTTTTTTTAAGACAGCTTGGAAAAAACTACTATTGCTCAGACCACAGTATTATGTATATATGCTTGAATCAATTCAGAATGAGAAACAGATGAAGAATTTGGAAATTTTTGCATTCAAACTATTGTGTATATTCAGATATTAAAATTATAATTTGTTTGCTTGTTTTGGGCTGACGTGAGAACATGGAAGTTGGTTTGTTGGGGGTCTTTTTGTGGTTTTTAAATTAACATCTTCTCACAAGAAATAGCAAATTTAATCACTTGACATGAGCCTAAAACCTACCTGGATCTTTGCAACCCTGGGGAAGCCCAGCCTCTGCTTTTAAAAGAGGTATTAGTCAGAAAAGAAAAAAACAAGTTTAGGGGCGAATTAGGAACAATTCTAGATGACATAGAAAACATTTCTTTGTTACTGTATCAACCACGTACTGAACACTGTGTGTGCTTTGGTGCCTTTCCTCTAGGAAGGAAAATGTTCAGGCAAGAGCAAGAAGGAGCAGGGATTGGGCAGATCTTCCTTACGAAGGAAACCCGGCCGAGCAGGACTCCACAGCCCCTGGAAAGGGAGGCTTAGAGGGGGTACAAGAGCAGTGGAATTGGCTCTGCTGAACCAGCCAAGGGGCTCAGACAGTGAGAGACCCCAGAATTACAGGGGGATGGAGACTGCCAGGGATGCTGCCAACTCTGACCTCGCCCTGCCAGGGCTGACCCTAACTCTGGAAGGAGAGGGAAATCTGATTTTTACTTGGCATGCTCCTGTGTATTGTCCCTGCTGCTGGCCCACTCGCTTTCATAGTATTGGTAAGGAAGTTGAGAAGCTTGATTCTAATGGGTTGATTAGATATTAAATATTTTGTAGCAAAAACAACTAACAACTGGGATGTCTTTCTGATGAGGGTGAGAATTCAGGATGTAACCTTTGGAGAGAATACTTTCCAATTAGCTAAAAATGTGGTTCTAGCTGAGTCAAGAAAGAGATTCCTTCATCCTAATTTAAAATCTAAATTACATTAGTTGAAGAGTTGTATGGTTCCTGAGTTTTATGAGTAAGAATAACTGAAAATTGATTAAATTGCCATTTTTTGTTCACAATTGTTTTCCCCACAAAAATGTGGACTAAATTTGTAGACCCAGCAGTAAATGCCAGTTTGGAATAATTCCAAGGATTCATTGCAGTTATTCGAGTTGCACCTTCCTTAGCAGTATAGAATTGGGCCCTGCGTGCATGAGTTTTCCACTTTTAGACCTGAGGGAATATAATCAGGATCCAGGCTGAGGTTCCATTCCAGATCAAGCTTTTCATATGCAGATTATAAAATCAGTAAAAAACAGGCTTAGTTTGGCAGTGACTTCAAAAGAGACCTTTGGATGATTTTATCAACAGCAGAAGAGACAATTCATTCTTCATGCTAGAAATCAACATATATCTCATTTTAGGAGATGTGATCTATACTGACTGGAGGTTTTTTTGTAGAGAAAAAATTCCATATTTGAGAGAATTTTTCTTAGGGCCACTTCAGGTCTCTGTAAACACTTCTGCCCTCAAAAACCTTATCCCATAATCTCAGAGAAACATTTTTACCCAACGTATTTAGATCAATATTTTTGGTTTATTTACTTATGTTGTCTTGTCTCTTCGACCGCCTGAGGCTTCAAATAAGATTTCAGTTTATCCCAAGTTTCTGTATTAATTCTGCAGGAAGCTTGAACATTGAGTTAAGAGTTGTGGTTTGGATTTATAGATCCTAATGCAAGAAAGCACCCAAGGAATGCAACTTCTCTAAACTCTTGCACTGCAAGAGACCTCATAACCACGAAGGAAGGGAGTTAAAACCTGATTTTCTCTTCAGCCATGCCAGGAAAGCTGCCAGCCAGATGGATGATCCATGGTGGACGTTCAACAATCATAGTTAAAAGTTCTCTGTATGCTGCCATTGCTTTCCAAAAGTGCATATTCCCTAAATGAGCACAAATAAATAGAGAGATAGTGGGGTGGGCGTTGATGTCTTCTCTAAAACAACCACTGGATGTCTCAAGTCTTGTTGGCTTGCACAGTGTGTGTGTGATAGCCACAGTACATGCTGCCCCAACATCCACCCTGCCAGTCAGAAGGTGCAGCAGCTCCTGACAGGTGTGCTTGAACACCTCTCAGATGACATCTGACATCCAAAAGCTTGATGCAGAGGAAATACTTTACTGAAATAGTTAAAAATAATATTAAAATGACCCTATGTGTAGTTGATAGAGGACATCACAAAGTATGGCCATATTTCTCTCCTGCAAAAAAAAAAAGCTCAAAAAACCCCCTAGCCTGCCATTTGGTGATATTTAAATATATTTCAACAGCAAAATATTTGGTCTGGAATGAGCTATAGCAGAAAATCACTCCTACTATGAGTTATTAGAGGTGAAGGATCATTTATGACTCTCTTCTGAAGAGGGATGAGGGAGCTGCCCAGGCAAGCCCCCTGCTCAGTCTGCCTGTCCCCAACTCAGTGATGTCTCCACAAAGAGGTCTCTAAATGGAGCTTAGCCCTGTATTTCTCTTCTCCACATGGGCCCTTTCCTTTTTTGGGTCCACTGGTCCCAAGATGGTCACATTTTTAAGGGTTTGCAAAATGCTTCAGAAAGGAAGGGCAGGACTCTGGAAACACACTGGTCACACCTAAAGAAACAGTCAGCTTCATTTATCCACATGTAAGAATGGCAGGGCCCCTGCTTCATCAGAAGCTCAGCAGTTGTTGCTAGAATCAGAGCAAATTCACAGAATATTAAAGGTTTTTCCCACTGCCCTGTACAGTTAATTTCACATCTTCCACTATTTGAAGTAGATAACTTGTATTATTTTTAATGAATCAAAGCAAATGCTGTCAGTCCTCCTAATGGTTGTTTCTTTCTACTATACCTTAAAAAATGTACATATGTATCATTCTTGGTTTACTGCCAGTCAATCAATGTTAAAGCGTTGACATATGGATGTGGGATTTTTTGCTGTCTTTAAAATAGGACCAATGACATTAAGGTTTGTCATGTAAATAGTAGAGATAAAGCAGAAAAACCCAAGAGCTATTTATGGTTTTAGGATGACATCTGTAATGTGGGTGGCATAGAATGAAAAGTAGAGAATTTCAAAGCTGTTCATAGTTGAATGAATTGACTGAGCATATTTTTTTCAGTGGTTTAAAAGGCATTAGTTATGCAAAGTTCATGCATGCAAACAAAATTAATATATGAACTAAAGATAAATCTATGAACTGGCTGCACAAATCTCAGTCCATTTCTTTGCTTATTTTCTGCTTCCACCCTTTTTTCTCTGGACTGCTCGTTTCTGAACAGACTTTTTGCTGAAACAAATAAATAGCCTGAAAAACAATCATTTAGGAGGTCAGCAGCTCCCAGCAAAAGCCTCTGTTGCCCTTCACAGGATGCTTTTGGTTGGCTGAGTCTCTGCAGGGACCAAACAATCCTGATGGCCAGGCTGACCTGCCCTGGCAGTGCCCAGGTCCATCCTGCAAGTAGATTTTAGAGGAAAGAAAAGAACCCTCCGTCTGTTGCATTCCAAACAAGTGTTTGGCAGCAGTGACTCATGCTGCCATAATGCAGGGATAAACATTTGGAAGACATAAAGCTGCAGCTTTAGAGATGATGGCAGGAAGTTTGATGCATGTAAGGTGCCCCAAAGGGGAAGCTATCAAGGGGCAGGGCAGAGAGGTACCAGGCTTTCAAATCCATCCTCTGCTCTGAACAGGAGGGAGAACCATGGAGAACATGCTGTGTACAGAGGGTATTTGGAAGTGGTCTCTGACAGGGCAAGATAAACCACTGCTCCCCAGCACTGGTGAGGATCAATGACTTGTGCCCCAGAAAAGATACAGGATTAACATCAGGAGCTCCTTTCCCACAGATTTAGTTCAGTTTTGTAGGCAGCTGATTGCTCAAAGGCAGCACACCGTGCTCAGGCTTCCTGCCGTGCTCTGGGCTCAGAGCAAAACTGCCTTTTCCAGAATAATGGCTTTCTTGAAGGAAAAGGCAGTTGTACAAAGTAGGGTACTGCTCTGTGTTTGATAATTACTCGGGAACTGCAATCATGTCTCCGTTTTTACACTTGCTGTTGAGGATTCATTGAACAGCCCATGCCAGGAGACGTCTCAGCATAAAGCAAGCAAAGGGAAAGGATGTTTGTGCTCTTGTCTCTTCAGCAAAGGGGTGCTACCAGCCTGACCATTTCCAGAGGAGCTGGTTTTAAGGACCTGGAGCTGGCCACCCTTAGCAAAGACCCTCCCAGGCACTTTTCCAGGAATGATTTACAGAACCTGCTGCATTCCCTTGTCTTTGTGCCACCCCTTCAGTGCAGGCACCGACTGCTGTAAGCAGAGATCACCAGACAGCAGCACAGGAGCTGCTGCAAACAAACCACTAAAAACCCTTTGCACAGTTTCAACTAGATTGAGGCAGCACTCAGCCCAGAGAAAGAGAAGTTTTTACCGTTTTAAGCCTAGACTGTTGTTGAGACAATCAGAATTTTTTCCCGAGGGCTGGTATATGTTATTTTAAATACGATAATCAGACAGGTCAACTCTTATGATAGTTAAGTTTTTAAAAATTCTTAGGGGTTAAGCTTGACATTTCAATACAACATTATTAATTCTTCTGCTGCTGTTGTTTCCAAAAGCACTGCAATAGCAAAGGTCTAGCATAGCCTACAAATAACCAGAAACATTGTGAACACCTCTAGGAATTTCACAGTAGATGTGCATGCAATTGAAGTGTCCAAGTGATATGGTGCAGAATAATTATTTAAATAACATGCTAATCTTCACTGGAAATTAGCAATACCATTTCAAGCAACGCAAATCATAAGCAATTACATGGAATTATCTGGTTACTTACACTGCAAACAGAAAAGTTAATTATTTCAACCCAAGACAGCAGCCACAGCTTCAGCACATTCCCTTTCTTGCAGTTTTTGGAGACGCTTTCATTTTCCCAAGTTCTAAACTTCGCTTTGCTTTTGTACTTACATTCTCTAAAACTAAAAATATGACCACAAATATATAAAGTAAGGATATTATAATAAAATTACGTGAGAATTATTAACAAATGGGTCTACAATTCCATTTTCCTCCATGCCTTAAATTGTAGGACTTGATGACCAGTTTGGACCCCAAAGGACTGATATATTTATCAAACTTTCAGTGCTGGAGCCTTACATTTTCAGATCACCTGTGCAACAACAATTGCTGTGTGTTCAGTGCATCAAAGGCTGCAGAGGTATCACAGGTTTCAATCTTTCCATATCACTCAGCTAAACTAATGAAGGTATTGGCATAGGAAACATTTTCACTTAGTCAGAAAAGGCCTACAAAACCTGCAGACTTGAGACCCATTACAGCTGTGCAGACTCCTGCTGAGATTCTTTCTTTACTGACCTTTCTTGCAAATGTTTTTTTTTCTAAAAACATTTCTTCAAACTGGATTTTATTTGACCTTTGATAGGCATTAAATCAAAAGCAAAAATTTCAAGTGCCGTGGAAACCATAGTCTCTCATGTGTTGGTTTCCAAGGGCACTTTCTACACAATTTCTTCATCTCCTCACCATATTTTAAAATCTACAGTTCTTCCAGCTAATCTGAGAAAGCTCCATTTTGTTGCCTGTGAGGTTAGTGGGTGGTTGGGTCTGACATTCAGTACTGAAAGTCTCAGATCCAAAATAATGTGTTCAGTAGCTTGTCAGCTGAATATAATGAAAAATCAAAAGTATTATAAAAAGAGTACTTGTAACTTCTGGTATTAAGGTAACGCATTTTAATGGTTTCTTTCTCAGTATAAACAGTAAAAAATGTAAATTGCCAAAAATGGTGAAGGAACATGGAAGTAAGAGTTGGGCTCTAAATATGTTGAGAAAATGACTGAGGATAATGAAAACACATGGGATGAAGCTGAAGAGAAGATTTGTTCAAACCTGTTTAAATACAATGCGCTGTGGTGCTTGATGTGTTGGTGGGATTTCTGTATTCACTGCACGGCCAAAGGACCTCTGTGTCTAGGATTTCTGAGTGGCACCCCTCCCTCTGGCACAGCCCACATCCCCCTGCCAGGTCCCAGTGTTCTGCTGTTGTAGCTCTGCGCTGCCAAACCTTCCTCACCCCTCCAGGTACCAGAGATCCTGCTGGGGCCTCTCCCTGTTCCCACAGACATCTCATCGTGCAGTGGCTCTCTGCCTACTGCAGCAGTTTCAGTGGAGGCTTCCATTTGTTCATGTTCCTGTCACTTCGGTGGTTTTCTGTTTGCAAAACTGCAATTCTGACGGTTGTGTTTGTAACTAATAAGCCACAGCCTCCTCAGAGGGATCTCAGCCGAGGTAACTCCGAGTGTGATCTTCCACAGTGAGATGTGGATGCTGTCTGTAGAGTGACAATAAAAGTTGTGCTCCTATTTTGCTCCTCCAGACCCATTCCCTCAGCTTATGAGTGAAAACAAGGCTTTTCTGGCTGTCAGGATTGCAGACTCAGGCTGACATCTGAAAACTGAGCTGTGCTCTCCTAGCATCATCATCTATCCCCCAGCTCTGGAATTTGTACTTCACTCTTAACTTTGTTGATGCTGAAGGCAAAATTATCCACCATCATTACAATGACACCCGTGGTTGATAAGGAAATGCCTTCAGCACAAGGCACTAGTCTCAGCTTTCTCAAAAGTTATCCTTTGTATTCTCATCTTTCATGCTTTTTCTCAGCCCAGGGGTGATTTTCTTCCCCTGTGAAAATGTAGCTAAATACTGACCAGCTATTAGTGAGATATTTTGGCTCTGGATGAGGCAGTTTCACTAGATAAAGGTTTAAAAGCTTTTTTTTTTTTTTTTTTGCTACTGGGCAGTTTATAAATAACTTCTTTTAAACACTCGCAGAATCCTACTCATCTAGTCTTTTGCAGTGGCATTGATTCCACTGGTTTTACAGAAAGTTGCCTTTCTAGATCTCTGGAAATCTGTATGGGCCACACAAAGTGTGGGACAGTTCTTGAATTTTTTTATTTTTTAAATCTGAGGGAGGAGGGGGTTTTCTAAAGCAAATCTTTCAAGGAGCCAAATCCTGAGTAATTTTCTTGCCCATCAGAAGTAATGGGAGGTAAGTCTCAGGAAAAGGCCATTAGAACATTGTTCCATAAAGGGAATAGAAGATGAATGATTCATATTCTTGCTTTGAGCAAGAGTAAACAGGCTGTTGTGTGAGCAGTAGAAATGGTAAAATAAGGTTCCCATAGATTTTTACATTTTCACATTACTCGACATTTTCAGTCTTCTGCCCTTGCTTCTCTCCTCAAATCCTCCGTCCTCTCTGTGGCCCAAACACCTCCCACTCATGAGCTGTGGTCCTTCCCACCACCCTCTGTTCCATCCTGGAAGCATCTCTATTTCCCTCTTCCTGTCCCTCACAACCAAGCTGCTGTATCCTGCAGCTGTGTCCATTTCTGTTCGGTACTGGATGGACAAGAGGTGGAATTGCCTGGAAATAAGTGTGTCCTGACTGGGGTCATCAGGCAGCTCAAGCTGTGTCTCTGCTATTCCACTGTCATTTTCCCCTAAAACCACAGCAGTGCAAGTCTGAGGAAGCCTCTGTTCCTGTGAGGAATGTGGTTGGTATTTGCCAGTTGGTTAAAAAATTGGTTGAGGGGGAGGTGTTAGAGGCAGTTTGATTAGATTGATCATTATCTTCCTAAGAAAATGTCCAAAAGCCATTAATGAGTTTTCTTTGTGTACTAAACCTATGAAAATGGTGAATGGTCTAGGAGGGAAGCCATGTGAGAAACAGCTGAGGTCTCTGGGCTTGTCCATCCTGGAGAAGAGAAGACTGAGGGGAGGTCTCTTCACAGTCTGCAGCTTCCTCAGGAGGGGAAGTGGAGGGGCAGGCACTGATCTCTGCTCTCTGGTTCCCAGTGACAGGACAGGGAACAGCGTGAGGCTGAGTCAAGGGAGGGTGAGGTAAGATACTGGGAAAACATTTTTCCCCCAGAGGGTGGTTGGGCACTGAACAGGCTCCCCAGAGAAGTGGTCACAGCACCAAGCCTGACAGAGCTCAAGCAGGATTTGGACAATGCTCTCAGGCACATGGTGTGACTCTTGGGGCTGTCCTGTGCTGGGCCAGGAGCTGGACTTTGACGATCCCTGTGGGTACCTTCCAAGTCAGGATATTCTATGATTCTATGAAACTGGACCTGAAAAGTTTCCTTCACTCCAGAAATCAGTTTGTATAGGAACATAACTCCCACAAATCTCTTCACTTCCCACTGCAAAAAAAAGGGTCACAGACTTTCATTATCAGCTCACATAATACTTGTAATTACTCATGTTGATTCTAAGACATGGACAAGGTGTATTAAAATTACCAATAAGTATAAATTTCCCTCTTATTTTTCCTCTCTATTAAGTTTAGAGTAAGATTGATCAATAAAACCTGAATTCTCATCAACTGGATGCTGGCATTCTCACTGAGACACACTCCCACTAACCTAAGTGTGCACCTGAAGAGGAATTAGGGAGAAGCTGGCTGTGAATGGTTAGTTCTATTTTAATACCTGGGAAGTATTATAATGACATAACTATGTAGGCAGATCAGATAAATATTGACTTGTGGTTGACAAAGAGATGTTTTAAAATACCCACCGAGTGCTGGCCCTGGCCATGCACTTTCATTCCTGCTTTCCACTGTGTCCCTGGATGAGATCCTATCCCACTGGCATCAGTGGCAGGGCTCCCAGCTGCACCAGCAGGGCTGTAATTTTACTCTTCAAATGAACATGTTACAAACTTCTGTATATGTTGTTATATAGGTGGACAGAATAAGAATGAAATAGTTTTGAAGGCTCTTTCTGTAACACAGCGAAAATAACCATGAAGGGACTGCGATTTGAATGCATCCAGCTTTACTGAAATCAGTCTGTGTAGAAGGAATTAAGCAATATGAATGCAATTTTTTCATTGAAATTCCATGCTCGTGGATTTTTCACATATCCAAGAAAAAGAAGACAAATGTTTCCCAGATACTTATGAGTGCACCTAGTAAATTTTACAGCTGTTAAAAAACAAACCCAGAAGCAAACAATAAATAATTCCCCCAAGCAGAAGAGTACAGACACATCCCGAGTGGGCACAGGCTGCCTCCCTCCTCAGTCTGTGTGAGCTGGTTCTGCTGACAGGGGAGCCCTCTCATCACAGCCAGGGCTGAGTGTGCACACCCCAGCAGTGAGGAAAGCACCTGAAACCTGATGTCACCTGGAGGTTGGGCAAACCTCTAATGATAGAAGATTGCGCTTGGAGAAGATAAAAGAAAATGAATCACACAAACAATTAGATGAGATCTATGGAGTCTGCCCTGGAATGTGGACGGAGAGCTGTCCCTGGGATCCCTCACAGAGGCCACATGGCCCATGGCCATGGGCTGGCCTGGCCCCAGCCCCGGCTGGGTGATGAGGTGTCTCTGCCATCTCGAGAGCAGTGGCACGCACAGGGCCTGGGTGAGCATCTCCATCGGGCAGCCCAAACCGTGGCACAGGGACACACTGACTTGCTAAAAAGCAAAGGAACACAGCTTTGGTTTCCAAGCGCTCTGGAAAGAAAAGCCGTGATGCAATCTTTCGTAATTTGGGGTAATTGGGAATGAAAAAAAAGGAGACAAACTTTAAATGAGTCTATGTTGAGCAAATGATGATTGTGCAACCCTTGTACAAAATATATTTCTGGGAATAGAAACGGGCCATTCCAAAAAGAAAAGAAATGCACTGACAGAACTAAGGTCCTAAATGTTTCAAAAGTAGCAAGGATCACCTGGCAAAGTTTGCAGCCCAGAACTTGAGTGGCATCTTCCAAGTGATAACTCCTCTCTTTCTGTGGGAAACTCCATAGCTGTATTTAAGGGAGAAAATATTAATAGATGTATCCTTATAGGTGTACATGTATGTGTGATGTACACATGTAGATGTGCAAATAACTGGGAAAAGAAATAAAAGCCGATTCCAAACCTGGACAAAATTAAACCGGGGACAACCCAGGGCATATTTTCACAAAAGAGATGAATTGACAGGAGATGAGCCCACAATGAGCCACGGGCATTCATGTCTAAGTGTTTTTCCCAAAGATCTTGGTGTGATTCAGGGCATTCTATCTTCGAGTTAAGAAAACACCTTGCAGTGCTTTCTTAATGAAACAGAGGCAGATTATATTCTTTTTTTTTCCCAACCAAGGCCATCATGGCAGGAAAAATACCAAAGAAAAGGAACACGCTGAATATCCTGTCCTCACTGCGGGGGGCTGCGGGGCTGGGAGCCGGGGAGAGGAAACGCAGGGCCCGGCAGGCAAGGGGCGCTCCCAGGCGGGGCAGCGAACCTGTGCGGGGTGGGACATCTCACCTGTGCGGGGCGGGACATCTCACTTGTGCGGGGTGGGACATCTCACCTGTGCGGGGAGGGACATCTCACTTGTGCGGGGCAGGACATGGC
>VZRO01000983.1:163910-240974 GCA_013397915.1 Daphoenositta chrysoptera | reverse complement strand
CGGTGCTGCGCTGCCCCCGGCCCCTGCCGTCCGCATCGGGCGGGGCTGTGCCCGCAGCCGGCCCCGCTGCTGCCCGGCCCGGGCTCCGGGCGGCTCAGCCCTGCCCGTGCAGCCGAGGTGTCGGTGCAGCCCGGCTCGGCTCCCTGCGCTTCCCGCTGGCCAGGCAGGTCGCGGCGCTTCCCGGCACGGGCTGTAATTCCCTTGCGTATCAGAAGGGAACAGGGAAGGGTATGATGCAACCCAAGTGTACAGGTCGGACGACCTGCTTTTTCTCTTACTGTAATGACTTGAATTCATTAGCAGATCTCTTTGTGGTGCCTTTTGGAAAGCAGGTGTGATAATGGGCTTCCAAGCTCTACCTGCAACATAAACATGGACCAGATGTGAATGTCACAACTCTAGCACTCCTTCCCTTTCATACTATGTTACCCTTCCCTGTTCCACATCCAGTGCCCAGATTCTCATTTCAAGCATCTAAAATTCTTCCTTAGCTGCTTCTTGACTCTTTCTCAATTAGATATAGTTCAGTCTGTTCACTTCTGAACTACAGTAAGCTCTATTTTGGGAAAACTAGGCATATAATTCACTAAAAGATTTATTATCACTGCTTTCTTTTGAACAGTGACGTAGTTCATGTAGCAGTGTTGATACTAAAATCTTGTCCAAGTTAATGCTCCATGAATGCAGCTGTTCACTTCACCTTGAGCTATTGTTTTGGGTTTCAAAAAGTAAGGCACAATTACCTTTATGTGAAGGGTAAATGTGTTCTGGGCGAGACTCCATGAAACTTGGAAATAGAAGCAGAAGGTTTTGTTTCCATAGAATTATGAAATTCACTTCTGAAATGAAAGTGAAAATTCATTCACTTCTGAAATGTGAAAGTTGGGTTCAAACACCCCCAAAATGCAGATGGGAGTAATGGCTTGAACAGTGTTTCAATGAAGTGCTAGAATTATAAAGACAGGCTCTCTCTGTTCGTTTTTTTCGAAACTGGAAATAAAAAGTCCATTTTTACAAGGAGGGTCTTCTGCAACCTGACAAAAAATGTAAAAAGTGATTTTTGATCTCCTTAGGCTAAGGCTCAGGCCCCCTGTTTTGTTGCTAAATGACCTGGGGTTACCCTGATATATCTGCAAATAAGCAGGTTTAGAAGTCTCATTTATATAGGAAATTCATTGGCCATAAATTCTCTGTGGACCGTGGCATTTTCTTGCTGTTAGCTGCAGGTGTTTGCAGAAAGGTGCTAAAGTGCTGCTCTTGCATCTCCCTCCTGGTGATCTTGTGTGGCTCTGTGCTCATCCATTCCTTCCTGAAACTCGGGAGTTTCAAGGTCCTTGTCATCAGGACAGTTGATTTCTATGAGGTAGTAACTTTCACACAGCTTTGTCTTTACTGTCACAACTGTCTTCGAGGTTCTCAGGTTCTCCTAGGTAAGTTCTTGGACAACCACTATGTTATACCTGTATATTGCATGCAGTGAAGGAGATGTGAAGGGCTTGCTGGACGATGGGACTGCCACAGCTCCATCTCTCCAGGACATCCCCCTTTCTTCAGTGCCAGCTCTCAGGTCCCTGCACCTGACACGGGCTGGATCGTGCGCCAGGGTGGCCCAGCTGGGGACACTCTGGGGAGAGGGAGCTGAGGGCTGGTAGCTGGTGGCAGTTTGGGAGGGGATGGACACACCTGGTAGGGGGAGACGCCACACTGCATGGAGAGAAAACAGGATGCTCCAAGAGGGTAAAAAGACAGAACAGCTCTTCCTCTGAAAGAAAGAGGCCTTTAATTATTGCATCTCTTTGTGCCAGGAGTCCTGCCCGCGATTCTTCAGCATCTTCTTTAACCTGGAGATTAAATGTGTGTTAAAAGAAAAAAAAAGGTGACAAGGCCTGATTGCAGTGGTCAGCAGCAGCATGTGTGGCTGTGTTTCTGAATCTTTGTAAATCAGTCCTGTCTGCCCCACGGGAGTTTCCATCAGATGAGACAAGGAATGAAATGCTTAGATGTGACAGCTGTGGCTGCATGTGTTTCTTAAATATTGAATCATGCCTAGCCCATGTTCTTGATGTTCCTTGGTTACCAGGCCATTTAGAAACACTCTTTAATACCTCAAATGAAAACTCTGGTATCTGTGGATGATACAGAATGGTGCTAGTCCAACACATTAACTGGGTTTACATTCTGGCTTGGACTAGGTGTTGAATCTATGGGCTTTTAGTGGAGAAACTGTCTGGGTTTATTACTACAGAAGACATGAGAGCAACTGCTTGTAATTATCCTGTCTCTAGCTAATACTACTTTCTTTTCTGTGCTGCTTTCTATTTTTAGTTTGTTTCACAAGGAATTTATTTCTGGAACAGCTTAAAAGGTATCTTTTCCTGACACTTTGTATGAAATCCTCGAGTTGTGCTCTTAAAAACACAAACTTACTACCTGAAGACTTCTCTGGTGTACTGTGAGTGGCCAAATAAAGGCCACATATATTTAAAAAGTGGAGCTTTGCTTATCTCTAATCTCCTGGTGGACTTTTGCTCCTGAAATTGATAGCCTGAATGAAAGGGAACAAAGAAAAAAATATAATCTTCTATTCAAAGTTCTTTGTAGAGATTTGTTTGCCTTTCTCCACTCTTCCTTTCCCAGATGCTTTATCATCTCAAGATCTGTCTTCCTGCCTTTGCAGAGTACAGTTCATGTTTACACTGTAGTTATTCCTTAACTGTCAGAACTGCTCCGGACTGGCACAACGTTTACAACCTGCCTGCCGATGTTTAGTGATTGTGTGGTTCTTGCTCATGCCGTAGGTGAGGAGGATAATAACCAGGATAACAGCCAGGTGATGGTAACAGAAACAGAGAAGGTAGGTACAAACTGCACATTCATCTCAGGTGCATCACAGCCCCAAAAAATGTGGTGGATTGCTTGCAAGATATAGATGAAAACACAGCTTTTGCTGTGATGGGATGGGTGGTAATTTGAACCATGCTTGCTCTAGAGCTTGAGTCAAGGGAACAAAGATGTAGTGGTCCCTTGCAATAGATTTTTGCATCAGCCTCAGAGTCTTGCATTTTCCTTTAAAATTGTTTTCAGGCTTATTTTGTTTCACATTGTTTCCTTTTCCATGCAGCAGTAAGTTGGCAGTAGCTGAGGTAGGTTCCCCAGGAGAGGCAAACCCTTGTGAAAAAAGCCCAGGAGCACTGCGAGGAGAACAGGCAGCAAAGGCATTTCTGCCTCAGGTGCTAACACTTTGTCCTCGTAGAGAATACAGCTGAACTTTTGGAAGCTGCAGCTGGGGAAACATGAGATCCAGTTTCTTATTTCAATGGGCTGAGCACGGGGCTCACATTCCCCAGCATCACTCCCGTGCTCTGGTACTCCGTGTTCAGATCTCCCCTACCTGGCATGGCTGCCGAGGGAGCTTGACCGTCCTGCATGTGTCCAATTTTTGGTTTGAGGTTTAAGCAGCCAGCAAGGGATAGTGTTAATCTGTATGAACGAGATGGTTTCATCCGATGGTTTCGGCCAGCCCCGAGTGACATCCTTTGGAAGATGACAGAACAGTCACATCCAAGATTCAGGTGGCGTGTGGCAGCCCTGTGAGAATCTGTCAGCACTGGCTTTGCCTCTCTGCAGGGAGCAGCCTGGCTTCCCCTCCTGAGAGCAGGCTGCAGGGACAGACCTGTGCTGTTTGTTACCATCCCATCTTCAGGATCTTGCTGCAGAAACACCTGGAGATAACAGGAGTTTGTGAAGCTGTGCTGATTGCAGTAGGTGCCCTGTGTGGTGCTGCTGCTGACAGTGGGTGCTGGCACAGGGGCACACGAGGGGCCCTGCTGGCAGCCCAAGTCCTTACACCGATGATGATGATGATGATGTGCTTCATGACTCAGTGCTTCCTGGCTCACAGCCTGAGTCATCTTTTTGGAGGCCACTGGACCTCGTAATGAGGAGCTGTCAGGATCCTAGGATTAATTCCAGTGCTTGGAGGTGAGCCACTTACTGCTTTACAATTCTGCTGAATGTCTTGGGCCATTAGTTCAGATATCAACCAGAATAATAAAAGCTAATCTGCTGTCGTTTTTCTCCTTTGGGTCTCTGGAGAACAGGAGTAGATTTAACAGACAAGAAGAGAAAATGTGTTCTGGAAAATTCCTTTGGACAGCCAGTTCTTTCACTTTGCCCTGTGTTTATGATCTGCAGGGGATGTGTATGGGTCGTCTGGGCAGTGGAAGGTGACTAATGACTGCTATGGCAAGTAAATCTGAGGCCTAGAGGGCACAGGTAGTGTTACCTAAACCATGATTTTTTAATTTAAAATGACTGTTCACTTTTCTGCTTTAAAGGGTTTCATATAACCTCAGTTTAGTTGGCACCTGTAATTTACTTTCCCAGGGTAAACTGCTATTGGTCTAGATGTAGAGGACTGTGAATGATTTAACACGGAGCTAAACTGCTGATTTATTATTGTTTTCTTTCACTCCTCTATTTTGAAATATTTATTACTAGATATAAAAATAAAAAAATATGTTTAATCCTTCCTTTGGAAGACAGCTGGCAATTGCAAACCACTGTTAATAGGGTTCCCTGAGCCTGTGGGCTCTGACACACAGGAAGTGGTCACTGTCACCCCAGGCCAGGCCATTGTTATCCCCTTGGCAGCTTGCTCCACCGGGTGGAATTATAACTGCTCACTTATGTCAACCACTTTAATGAGTTGTCTTGCCTTTAGTGTTTCCCATTGCCATTTCCCTTTGCAAAGGGAGAGTGTTGGGGTACTTTATTTCACAGGAGGAGTCGGTGTCAGACCCCTCAGTTGTGCCACAAGAGCAAAGCCTGGATGTTTGCAGGGAAAGGGCCCAGAGGCACGAGCAGTGAGGAACCTGCTCCCTGACAAATATACAGCCCACCCACCAGGACGTGTGGCACAAAGCAGAGGGCAGAGCAAGCCAAAGACTGAAAGAAGGGTCCAGGGAGGAGAAGGGGGTCCTCAGGGAAGAGCAGCTGACCCCCATGTCACCCGCAGGTGTGAGGTGCCAGGGTGAGAACTGAACTGGCACCGACTGAGTATTAAATCTTGCAAGCACCTGCCAAACCGTGCCAAGAGTGCTGTGCCAAGGGGGCTGCAGCCACAGAGGGGCTCATGCAATGGTGGAGGGGATCCAGGCCTTGAAGCAGCACTTGCTGGCAACATCAGGTTACATGTTGGGCTCCCTGTGTGTTTCTCCATCAGAAACAGAGCTGACATCGGCATGGCCTGCACTAATTGCAACTAATAGTGAGGCAGCAAGTGAATTAAGAACATCTTATCTGCAGCTCTCCTCCCAGGGGCGGGCTGGCTGCTGAGGTGTCCACCCATGTGCCTCTCCACAGCCACAGCTGCAATTTGAACATGTCCCTTCCTTCTTACAGGAGTCTTCCAGGCTGTAGTTAATGTCTAAAATAAAATCTTAAGGTTAGAACAAGCTCTTTGCTCTGAAAAGAAAAGTAACAGTGAAGTCCTGGTTGTCCATGGTCATTGGCCATTCCCACAAGCTTCTGCTGGGTTGGATTAGGTTAAGTTAAGCTTCTGTTGAGGATCTCTTCAGACCTGGTGTGCTGGGGAAAAAGTGAGTGAGAGTTTTTCTATTCCTCATCCTCAGTATCTCTGCAGAACACCTTGGGTATCCAGCAATCATGCAGGCCCTGGTTACACTGACTCATTTGATTTTGGCAGGAAGTCAAAACAAAGAGGTGGTGGTGCTTGAGGGAGATGGATGGGTGTTTGGGCAGGGTGGCCATCTAATGCTGTGCAGTTGGGAAACTGCTGTTTTGTAGCACATCCTTCTTCTACCCAAAAACCAGTTTTAGTAACACTGTACCTTTGGAAATATGAAGTACAGTAGAGTTTCAGGGGAATCTGATATCTTTTTTCAAGCTGGAATCCCCATCTCTCTGAACTCCCTGTAATTTGCTTTCTCTGTTTCTTGTGTTTTCCTGTCCACAGACACTGGTGTTACCTAATCCTAAAATACCTTCCTCAGACATTTCCAGGTGCAGGCTCTGTGTTGCACCTCACAAAATTGCTGTCTAATTCTCGTAAATTAAAATGCAATTAAGTAAACCTGTTCTTCCACTATAAAACAGGGAGGAAGGAAGCCTTTTCCTTCTGCCCTTCCCTCTCCTGCCTCTCTTGCCCTGTTGTTTCCATATTGCACAAATATGGCCAGTTCTTCCTGGAATGTGGGAGGATGCTGAAGTGCACGAGAAGCTCACCCACCACATCTGTCAGGGCAGCTGAAACAGCTGTGTCCAACCTGCCCAACCTCTGCCTGGCACAGCAGGGCTCAGGGAATGAAGGAGGTGAGCTCATCGAGGAGGAGAAGTGCACAGCCCTATTTATGCTGGTGTTGTGCAGCTTTCTTGGCAGGAAAATGCTGCCAGCACACATCAGTGATTCAAAACAAAAGTGCAAAAACTGGACATCTGGGTAGTTACTCCAGCAATGGGAATGACCATGAGAGGAAACGCTTTCCATAAAGAGCAGGCAAGGAAATAAACACAGAGGCTTTACCCACTGTGTCGGAAAGTTGTGTACAGGTGTGTGCTCAGAAGTCTGCAGATCATGGTGGAAGGGCATGAGGAACCTATTGGAGTTCCTCAAAATTATACTGTAAGAAAAAGAGTGAAACATAATTCTGATCCCATGACACCACTGTGTGGAGAAGGCCAGACCATCTTACCTTTTGAACAGCAGCAAGCAAAAGCTCCAAAGTATGTGAGCTGGTAGGTGTGAGGGTCTGACTAGATGATCTTTAAAGGTTCCCTTCCAACCCAAACTATTCTATGATTCTCTGAATGATGGGTGTCAACTCTCCAGGCATCTGCTAAGAAAGGAGTATAGGAAGTTAAATGGCCTGTGAGTTTGAGTGCCACAATGGACACCTTTTGATGGAAAGTGATCAGAGTGTCTTCAGAACAGGTTTCATAGCCATGTGGAAATCACTAGTTAGAAACGTAGGTGTGAGAGGCATGATGTCTGTGACATGAATTTAGAAGAAGCTGCAGTTAGGCTGGAGGATGAGAACAGAAGTCAAATAGTCTTGTCAAGCTGAAGGTATGGTTTAAAATTGACTTCTATTCAATAGGTTCCGATACTTATTGAAGAAGCAGGTGTAGACTCAGCTGTAGAATGGAAAACAATAGATGTGGTAGAGATTTCATGGAGGAAAAAAGTTGTTTGAGATCGCAGGTTTGACATGGTTCACTGGTGACAAAGCTCTGAAAATTGCCCACAAAATGAATGACGTTGTGCAGGACTATTCCTTCAGCATTGCTGAAGTGTCACATGTGATCTTTGGGCTCTGTAATTCCAGAGAGGCATGTTAGGTGCTGTGTCTGGAAAATGCTCAGTTTTCCCTGTAAGAATTACCAGGTGATGAGGGAGTGGAAGAGAGGACAGTTATGTCCTCTTTGAATGCTTATAACAACCTTCTCCTGTGTCAGCCCTCCAAGGGAGGAAACAATTTGTTCCTTGTCTGCAGTAGATAAGAAAATAGCCATAGGTTTAAATTTCAGCAAGAAAGTTTCAGGCAAAGTGGCAGGAGAGCAAAGCACTTGGAGATTGCCTGGAGCAAGCAGTGGAGTTTCCACCTCTGGTTCAGTAGGGACAGGTCAGAAAAACTTGAACCAGAGTGATGGGAGTGTAAGCCATCCATCCTTGGGGGACAAGCTGGACCAGCCTTGGTGTAGGCTGTCTGTCAGGAAATGTGAGGCTGTCCCTCCAGTGACTGCAGGCATGGTCCTTCACAAGCAATCTCGGTCTCCTTAGCAGCCACTCCCCTTTGTATCTGAAAGGGACTTACTTTTGTTTCTTTAAGATGGATTTCTTTTAGGAAGACAACATGATCAATTTTTCCTTCCTTGATTCTTCCTATTAATTGCCTAAACAAATGCTCTGTCAACTCTGGTCTTATGTTATTCCTCTTTATATTTAAATGACTTGGCAGATTCTGTTACTTCTATGTCTGTTCCTTCAGCAGAAGGAAGGAGGCTAATCGTGTTACTTCTAGAGCAAGACAGAAATAAAACCTATAATTCAGTCTACCTCCCAGCTACTAATCAGATTGGAAGGGAAATAATGTGAAGACTGAAAAATGAAATCTTCACACATAAACTGAGGTGTCTTAACTGTGTTCTGGACCCAGCGTGTGGTGTGTGCAGCTTCAGTGTGCTGGGTGTGTGTTGATGTGCAGATGTATCTGTCTCAGCTGACCATCCTTTGCAGCCTGAAGGGGAGAGTTTGGATGAACACATACTGGTGTAAGAGGGGGTGGCTGGTGTGAGGGATGGACTGGATGAGCACTGTGCCCAGGGGGACAGTGTTGGTGGGAGATCTGCATGCACCTTTCCCGTTTTCTCTCTGACTGCTCTGAGCCTTTGGTCTGGCAAAGCACAGCCTGAGAGCTGCCAGCCATGCCTGGTGCTGGGGCTGTGCAGCACTGCTCTGCTGTGGTACCTTGCTCAGAGCTGCATGTAATGGCCTTTTTGGTGCTTGGAGTGAGTTAAGGAATTGCTGGAGTTCTACCAGGACTCTGCCTGCTTTTTAGGCTACCCACTGGTTCTTTACCTCAGACCCCTGAAAGTGCTGTGACTCTGGCTTGAGGCTTGAGCATTGTTACACCTTATGCAGTGATTGTCTTGCTTCTGCATCAGCTGATGGTTCCCGGCCACATCCCTGCTCGTTATGCCAGCAGTGCCTGCTGTGTCACTGCTTGCACAACAGCGGGGGCTGGATGGGTCCTCTCTGTGTGCTGGCCAACAAGGACTTGCTGCCAAAAGCAGAGCTGGACAAAACTTTATGGCATTTCAGGAAGATTTTCCTGTGATCTCGGTTTGTCTCCATCTCCACCTCCACGTTTCTGAGGTTTTGGTTAGCTCTAGGGGTCCCTCCAACAACAGTGTGAACCTGGACAGCAATTGAAAACTGGCTGCCTCATGTTCTGCAGGGACTAAAAAATTAATTACTTGTTTTAAAGCATTTAAGCAGAGTGGGAAGCTGCACATATGTATGAGCCTGGTCAGCTGCATTTTTCATGCCTCGGGGCTCCTTGTGTGTACTCTGTGTGCTGTTGTCCTGCCCCTGCTGTCCCTGACATCTCTGCAATCCCTCCCACGGCTCTGCACTCCTTTGCTGGCTGCACCCTGACCTTGCCGTGGGTGCTGTGCACCCATCCCCTCCCTGCGAGGGTTCATGGCCACACCAGCATCTCCCCCTGGGCCCAGCCCCGTCCCTTCCTCATGGAGCCTGAGCTGCAGCGTTGGTGCTCCCGGGAAGGTGAGTGCATGGGTGCTGCAGTGTTACAGGCTGCTCTCGGCTGCTTGTTGGATCTTCAGGGAACTCTGAATGTGTGTGACGTGGAGCTGGGCAGCTGGATGCAAGAGCTGAAGCCTTTGATAATCATGGGTTTTGCTTTTTCTTATTTTCCAAAATCTAGTTACCAATATCTAATATTTTTGCTGTGACTTGATAGGTTCCTTTATTAGCTGGGTACAGTTAATAAACATAAAGTGATGTAAAACTGACTGCTTATGCTGAATACTGCAGTACAGAAGGCTTTTTCCCACTGGTTTTACTCCACATAGTGCAGCCCTGTGGGGCTGAATTGTCCCATTTATATTGTCTTTGTGTGCAGCAACATCTAGATTGGAATTTTTGGCTTTTTCTTTTGTGCCTGATTTTTGGTGGTTTCTTTAAATTTAGTTACCTTTTTTAAAACTGCATTATAAAATCTTAAAGTGATAAGTATGTAATGTGATAATTAGGGGCTTTGGGAGGGAAACTCCTAATATTTTGCAAGGCAATTCTGTTAGAAAGGGAAGCAAGGGACTTCAAGAACTTCAATTAAACATGTACATCTTCTGAAAGATCCGAAGTAATTGAGAGCTGAGAACAGAGTGTTGGTTAATGGGATCTCTGGGTCAGACTCAGAGCCTTAGAAGTCTGATGCTGCCCAGCTTGTCTCTAGAGACAGGGCAGGAAAAGCTGGGGCCTGTTTTGCTCTCTGACAAGAGATCTCCCAGAGAAATTGCAGGGAGTAGCATCTTTGCACAGCTATTATTTTTTGCCTAAAAATACATTTTTAATCTATTATGTTAGTGGTTCAGCTGCTCTTCTTTTGCTTCAGCCTTGAAGGATAAACATCACATATACATGTTGTTTCTCAAATGATGGGTTCCTCCTATGCTGTGTCATTGTGTGTTATTGTATCCCCAGAGCCACCACAGCGTTGGTTTGCCCTGCTCTGCTGGCTCTGTAGGGATGTTTTGGGGGTGCTCCCATGCTCCAGGGAGGTTGGGTGGGTGCTGTGGCAGCACCTGGTGTGGGTGACCCACCCCTGTGCAGAGACTGCAAATGTAGCATGATCTGCAATAGCTTTTTTCTGTGCCAATAGTTCAGCTGGGGAGTTTATTTATGGAGACTCACACATCCATGAGAGTTTCTTGTAGTCTGAGCACTTCAGATTTTTCAAAATAGATATTTTACAGCTGATGAGAAGGGTCATTTTTGTGGAATTACCTGTCTTCTGTGGGTGCAAATGTTGAGGCTTATTACATCTTGCTTCTGAAATGCTCTAAAAATTCTGACTTTATCTACAGCCTTAATTGCTGCCCATTAAAGCCTCTCTGATCCAGACTGAATAGCCATGGAGATGGATGGAGGGCTGAAAGGGCTTCAGGGACTGTGGAAGGCATCAGGTCACTGCAGTACATTAAGAATAACCAAGTCTAAAGATAGGAGTTACTTAAAATTAGACATTGAATAAATTTCTGGGAATGTTAGGAGATGTTCACACAAATAATAGTGATGGATTTTTCTGCACTGGGGTTTAGAATGAGAATAAAAGGGGAAGACACTTCACAAAACACTGCACTCTGCCTACTGCAGAAATAGTGGGTGTAGATAGTAAATGTAAGCCAACTGCAGTCTGAAGGTGCATGTACAAACATCACTTTATTACCCTGCACTAGCAAACATCAAGTGGAGAGTTTTTGTGGCACCCAGTGTGCCTGACCTGTGGCTGTTAGCATCGTGTCACAGACAGGCTGTTTGTCCCCTGGCACACATTGGCTGTGCACAACTGCTGGTGTAGAGTTAAAAACAAGAGGTGTTAAAAACCCAACCAAACCAGTGTGTGTGTGTGATTTCTGATAGGAAAGGAATGGGAGTTTAAAAAAAAAAAGGTTTTTAAAATCATGTGGAAGGACTTGGACCTGCCTTTGGCCTGGAAATATTTTTTTAACTCCACATTTCTTTTAGAACCCGATAAACCAAACTTTTCCCCACAAAACAGTTACTGGAATTAGAAAGTATTATCCTTCATCCCACGAGGTTGCAAGTATAAAAGCATTACCTTAGGGATGTGTCTGATCCTCTCTGAGCTAAAGCACACCAGCACATAATTCCCAATACCTTGGGGACCGATGTTTAATTGAGGAGTTAGCAGTGCCAGAAGAGGGCTTTCTGTGGGCTGTCTTAAGTGTCACCAAATACCGTTTCAGGATCTCAGACAGAAGCATTGGTGTTGCTAATTGCTCCGGGGGTGTTTCCTAAGTGGCAGATGAGGCTGAGACACTCAGACTGATTGCTCTGTCCTGCAGCCAGCATGGAGCTCTTCTCCTAGAGGGATGCCAGAAACTCATCTGTGAGCTCTGTGACTGATGGGTGGGGGAACACTCCTCTGACCCTGGCATTTCAAAAAATGTTGACTCATCTTCTCTGTTTATTGATGCAAAAATCAATTTAAGTAAGTTGTGGGGTTTTTTACGATAGTTGAATGGATGCAACTTCTTTCCATCTTGCTTTTGTTATCTCCATGCAGTTTGCCTCATCTCTGCATTTAAAGCAGATTAAGAGACTGGAATTTCTAATGGCTCTTGCAATGAGTCACAAGTGCATGTCTAGACTCTTTAGACAATTTTTATGTTTTCTCACTAGCACGTAGGATGAGAGTTTCTCTTTAGTAAACTAGTTACACAGGCAGCTCCAAGCATATCAGTTTTCCTATTTGGAGAGTTTTACAGGCTTATGTCAAAGCTGTATCTTAACTTAGTGTGTCCATGCTGAGACCTTCATGATCCCTTCTCAGTTCTCATCTTTAGGAAGTTCCTTCAGCTTATATTTACATAGCCAACATTCATAGTTTTAATTTTTTGGGGAAAGATGGAGTGAGACTAGATTGGCTCCTTTTCTCCTTGGCTGAATCAAAACTCCATTGAGTCTATCCAGCTGTCTGTCCATCTGTCTATCTGTCTATCTCCTAATTTCCTGAAGTGACAGGTGTACCTACAAAATGTGATACACTTGCCTGTTGCTCCTGCTAACAGGGTATGAGGCTCCTTAGTGGTGTCCTAGTGTCCCAAATGGCAGCAGCAGCAAACCTTTTCTAGGCACATTTAACAAGTGGCCAAAGTCATGGCCTAAGCAATGTGTGCTGTGGTGTGGCTTCCCAGCTCTGGAGGGCTGGGTGGCACCTTTTGGAAGAGGGAAACGAGCATGTCAGGTGGGGTACATCTAATGAAATCATCTAGCTGCCAAAGCCAGAGACTGAATGAAATCTCTAGCTTACTAAAATGAATAAATAAAGTGCTGAAGTGCCACTGTTTGCAAGGTATCTGCTGGTAATGCTTAAAAAGACAGCCTGGTGGTTGTTACTTAAAGATTTGGAGTGAAAATCCGGCGGTGACAGGGGCAGCTCTTTTCTCTGCCCGCTCAGAGCCTTGTGCTGCCCTGGATCTGCTCGTGCTGCTGTGGTTGCTGAGCCCAGTCCCAGGTGAGAGCTGAACCTTCCAGCTGTGGCACCTGAGCGTGGGGTGATCCCATGGGATCCTGCCACCGGGAGCCAGGGGCTGGAGGCACGTGTGAGAACTCAGTGTGGAGGGATGTTGGCAGTGGCACCTGGCAGCAAATTTCAGGGACTATAATGAGGCAAATTTTAAATGAACTGGTCCAGTAACTGCAGTTTAAGTTTTTAATCTCAAAATGCATTTACAGCGGCTTTGTCTACAGATGTAGAAACTTCAAACTTAGCACATCAGTACCTTTTAAGAAATGCAACTGATTACCCTGGAGGAAAGGCTGATCCCATCTCTTGAAAGTCTTTGTCCATGTGACTGCTACCTTAATTAGTCAGAATAGATTTCTGCTCTGCAGGAAATGTAGCTGTGCTATCACTGCAGTCTTCATTCTGGTAAAAAAGTTGAACTTCATTTCTTGATACTTGTTATAACAAACTGTTTGGTTTAAGGACTGAGAACTGTAGAAGTTAAAATATTTTAGGTGTTTCCTTTATTTTTCTAATTCACTAAAATGATAAAATTCTCTCATTTCCAGGGTTGCACACAGAAGTATATTGTGAAGAACTACTTCTACTACTACTTGTTCAAGTTTTCAGCTGCTTTGGGTGAAGAGATTTTTTATATCACTTTCCTTCCATTTACCTACTGGAATATAGATCACTCTGTGTCTAGAAGAATGATAATTGTTTGGTCTGTAAGTATTTATATGATTAATTTAAACCTTTATTCTGTATCCATAGCAAATGAATATTTAAGAATAAGAACAACCCTTCAACCAAAAGAAGCACCAGCACTATTTGTGTGTAACTCGTGTTTAGGAAGCAGAGGCATTGCAATACCAAGAGAGGAGGCGAGAGGCATCATCTGACTCAGGGTTTCTTCATCTCTGCCACATCTGGGGCTGATTTTTTTTTTCCAGCACAATCACTGATTGAGCTGCTTTTGATACAGTTTGCACAGAACAGTTGGGAAAACACTTCCTTCCCAATGTGTCATCGTATTTTAGGGATCATTTTTCACCACTTTAGGAAATCTTTCTTTTACTCTCATTTCTTCTGCGTAATTTCATGTAGTTCTGACTTGGTTGAAATTACCATGAATACGGGGATGTGCAGGCTGCAGTGGAATAAGCAGGGTGCTTCTGCAGTCACTTGAAGGGGGAAAGATCAGATTGTCTGTTGGAGGGTAAGACTTAAAAGCATTGATTTTTATTAATATGAGCGCAGTCACAAATTAACTGACTTTGGCATTGCTTCAGCCTTCACAAATGTGGTTTGGGGCATCCAGAATAATGTATTTCCATTGTAGCACTGAAAAAACAGGAGATAACCAGGCACTTTCAGGCCAAGACTGGCTGTTTTGTCACTGTTGTTGCTCATCTTGGTATTGATCAGATATTGCTGCCCAAATAAAACCATTTTAAAACAGAGAAGGGAGGCAGGGAGCACCTCTGCCAGGTGGCAGAGCCTGGAGGTTTAGCTATCAATCTGCACTGATTCAAGAAACTGAAGCTTGGTATGAACTTGAATATGATATCCAAGTTTCTTTCTTTGCAGTGAAGTTTCTCCATGATCTAGTCAATTCTGGCTAATAATATTCTGTCTTTTGACCAAATAATATCATAAAAAATAATAAAACCAATTTGAATTGGGTCATACACTTCAAATGCACCTGGTCTTGGACAGAAGGCATCAGTTGCTCTGTGCCAGTAACCTTAGTCAATACACTTTATAAAGAGAACATGAAAAATAACTTGCAGATGAAATTTAGAAGTAGGTGGACACAGTATAACCAGAGCTGGGTTTTGGCCAGAAGTACACCTACAGCTTCTGGGAACTTTCCACAGAAGATGAAAATTGGTAGTCACTGCCTTCTGGGTTTGCATATTGCTAAAAAAAAAAAAGAGCCTTTGGAATTCTTTACATGCATTTCTGCAGACTTGTCTTGCCTTTTTCTTGCAAGGAGTTCATCTGAGTATTGGCCAGATATAGTCTGACTTAATTAGAGTATCCAAGCATGTGATATTATTATAATAATTAATATTACTTTTCACTTACTGAGTTGTGGAGTTGCATTTTTTACTGAAAAGGGGAAACTGTTCTAAATACATGGGCTTGAGACAATCCATATTTTTAAACCATGTTAGTTGTATGTAATTGTGAAACAGCTAAAAATGGCTGTGCAGGCCGTGTGTTGCTGTTATGGCTCAGCTGGGGGTGCCTCTTGCTGGTGAGCAGGGACTGGCACTCACGGTGCTGTAAGTGGTCTTGGTTTGTCTTACAGAGCCACAAAATCATAGAACAGCTTGGGTTGGAAAGGATCTTAGAAATCATCTGCTTCCTTCCCTGCTGCTGTGCTGTGTCCTAGAGCAGGTTGCTCCAAGCCCTGTCCAGCCTGGCCTCAGGTGCCTTGGAGCTGGATGTGACATTTGGCTCGGCTGCATGGGAGCTGCCAAGGTGGCAGAGGGACAAAGCTGGGCTTTGAACTAAACGGGGGGCTTTGGTGATGGAGTTTTCCAAAAATGCTTCTGAATTCACGATGATGATGATGTGGGGCTAGGAAGAGCTGTGTTAGATGAAAGTAAAAATCCAGGCAGTCTCTGACAACAGCTGTGAGTGGAAGGCTGGGAAGGGCATGAAGGGATAAATGCAGGACCTGGGCACGTTCTGCAGAAGGCTCTTATCCATCTGGGGAAAGGAGCTGGCATCAAAGGGAGAACTCTAAGGGAAAGGTAGCAGTAGTTCCCCTTTAAAGGGCGTGCTCAGGATGAGGAGAGGTTGTTGGTGGAGCTCTTCAGCAGGGAGAGAGAGTGGACCAGCAGTGACTTTTTCAAGAGCCTGGTGCAAAGCACACGGGTACATTGGGAACGTGGTTGGCATGGATGATGGTGACAGAGAGGGTGACACCATTGGCCAGGAGAAGTGGCCTTTCCTGGGAGCTCTGGAGAAACAGAAGTGGTACTGAGGGTGGTACTTTTTGTGCTGTTTCCCACTTAAACCTGTGAGTTTCTGCTGCAAGTTGGAAATGACAAAATCAGTGTCCCAGGATGAATCAGGAGAGTTTCTTCCCTTAAAAATTAAAGCAGCATTAATGCTGTTTACAAAGCCTCCCTGCCATCTTATCTGAAATAGTTTAAGCAGAGCCAGTCACCCCCATTTGAGAAAGATAATTTCAAATTGGAGCAGGGCCAGGGATGATTAAAGAACAGACTATTTTCTGAGCAGAGACCAAAAGCTTAGATAAATCCCTAGCAAAATGAAGTTGGAGAGAGAATGGGGCTGGCTGCAAAAACCATGGGAAGGAAGGAGCTTCTTAAAATAAAAGTACAGTCACAAGAAGAAACATGCATAAGGCAGTCATAAATAATTTCAGTTGAAGCCAAAGGTTGTGAAATAGCTCTAGAAGGGTGAAGGGCAGTAAGAAAACGTATAGAGAGTTTATTTCAGCAGCAGCAGAAGAGTGGACTTGGAACCCTGGAATGTCTTCTCCAGCCCTGGGTCCCAAGGGCTTTTCTGTTCAGGTGGATGGCTGTGGGAAATGCTGGCTGTTGTTCCATCCAGGTGCTCTGGCAGCTTAAAGCAGCACGTTGTGCTTCCGTGGTGCCTTGTCTCTGAGGATTCAGAGTACACATGCAGGCTCTACCTTTGTGGATAGATGGAGGAAATAACTGTATGAAACCTCTGAGCAAGGTGCTGAGTCAGGGATGGAGGTACCCTGGTGTCTTTGCTTGCCTTCTCCAGCAATTTGAAATAAACTTGAAACTGCACAGGCGAGGCTTTGATGCCTGTGACTCTTGCAATTTCAGCCAGCAAGTGCAGAGATGAAAAATAGTCCACACAGTCCCCAAATATACTTTAAATTTATTGCACATCTCAGCTCGAGAGGTGAAAGCTCACTTTGTTTCTGTTTGTTTGTTTTTTACTTTTTGCACTGCTTCAGCTTTATTTTGGTGTGGAATTTCAAAGGCAGAGACCTAGAAAAAAATAGTTACTGTTTCAGTTTGCTATTCAACATGCCTGAAAATCTCTTTTTCTGGGTTATTTTTCAGGCCACACCTCTTTATAGCCTATAAAACTTTAATTTATGCAATGTAAATAAGAGCTGGCCAGCATGGACTTTGTCGGGGCAGGTGTGGAAGCTGTTGGCATGTGACAGTGATAAGCTGCTGACTCAGGGGTAGGTGGCACCTCTGAAGGAAGGCAGAGTTTGGGTGTCTGGTGACGCCAGGCTGTGTGTGCCCCTCGGGGCTCCCTGAGCAGCACTGGGTGGGGACATCTTCAGCAAGTCTGAGAAGGTCCTGGGTCTGAACCCATGGCAGTTTAGCTTCCCATCTTGCTTTTCAGAGGAACAGTTTTCTAAAGGCTGTCAGCACTTAGTTACTCAGCAATGATGAGCTCTGAACTCCCTCTCAGGGTAACCAGGAGTTTCCTAATCAGCAGGAGCTAACCTGCAATTGTGATGCCACTGATATTGCTGTGCAGTGATTGAAAGCACACTTGGAAGCAAACTTGGGGTTTAACAATTCTTGTGTTTGTCAGTTTTAGTGCTTTTGCAACATTTCACTGAAACAAGCCTGGAACTGCTGATAAACACAGTCACTTGAAAGCCAAGCTCTTTAAAGCATCGAATATTGCACTGCACAAGAAGATGTAAAACTGTATTCAGCACATAAGTAACTACATGTCAGAATACAAAAACAAATGGTGTGTGCAAGTTGATAAAGTGTTGATTGAAAGGGAATTTTGCAAGAGCTGGTAGCTGTACTCCACCCTTGAAGAAAAAGTGCCAATAAGGCTTTCATAACTGAGGCGAGCTGTGAATCATTTAAGGTGAAGTCTAAATTGGAAACCTTTTGTATTTCAGTAGAACTTCTAGGTGTAACAGTTTGCCAGTTTTAGATGTTAGATGACAAACCAGATCGATGTGACAGTGCTTCTCCCTGCTACCAGGAGCCTGGACCCAACTTTCCTTCTCTAAGCCCATTGTAAGATAATCAACTACAGTTTTTGTCTAAAGGCTTCTTTTAAAGATAGAATGAATGTGTTAGCGTGTTGGCTGGTTCTGCTTCTGGAGGCTCAAGGTTCTACTAATCTTGTTCTGGTTTTGTGCCTCTGAAGCCTGAATTGCAACAAAGTCCTCCCTCCTTGTATATTTATATATGAAACTTTTTTAGGAAGCTGCGCATGCTGTCTCTTCCCTCTCCCTGCCTCCTGCTGCCCCTTGCTGTGATGTGAATGCTGTGCTGTTTGTGGTGGGCTGGAGACCTGCCTGCTGCCTTTGCTGCTCCCATGGTGGCTGGGAAAACCCAAGGGTTTGAGCATCCCACCAGCTGAACGGGACCTTCAATGTCCCATTGACCTTGGCCAAAGCCGTGGTAAACGGGAGAAGTTCCTGTGCAGCCAGCACGAGGCTGATGTATTTTGTGGAAAACAGTAACCATGCTGGAAATGGCAGATCCTGGAGCTGTCAGAGCCAGCTGCCCTCTCCCACAAGGTGTGTGTGCCTCGAGGAGGAGGATCCCAGCCTGGCTGCTGCTGCTGGCACGTGGGGAGCAGCCGGCTGCTGCAGGAGGGGACAGCGAGCAGGACACAACCTGAGGGTGGCCCAGGGCCCCCAGGCTGGGAGTGCCTGCTCTGCAGGGCGTCCTCCACCTGGGCTGCTGCCAGGGCAAGGGGCCAACAGTGCTGCTCAGTGACTTTCATGGTGTGCCTTGCTGAAGCCAAGCCTAGTTCCTGGCACTGACTTAGGGCTAGGAGGAGTATCTGCACAAGAACAGGCTCTTCCTTGCCCTGTTCCTCCTTCTCTCTGAACCAAGTGATGCTCGAGGGATGCAGGCACAGCTAGTATCTGCTGCAGTGTTCATCTGGCCGCTTACCTTGGGGGCCGCTGAGAATAGAACAGTGCAGGCTGGGTGCTGGGCTTAATTTCTGTATGGTAAATCAAAGTCACGCCTGCCTCAGCAACCATGTACAGTCTTTGCTTCTGCTTGACTAATCTGCAAATACTGGTTTATTAATAGTGCATCCTTCTTTTTTTTTCCTCCAATATGCTTGGTCACTCCTATCAGTGCACAGTGCTTGTGAAAAAAACCCAAAGTAACAGCATTTACAAACTGTAAATTTCCTTTCTGGGAAGATGACATAGTACTGCAGGCGTGGGGTTTCTAGAGCCAGGTTATAGAGTTTCTATTTTGGAGCTAAACCAGCAGATTCAAAGTCAGGCTGCCACACTGTGAGTCTCAGGGAAGAAGTTGCCAATGCTAGATCGTGTGTCTTCTCTAGAATTTTGTCTTGTCCTTTTAATAGATCAATAACAAAAATAAGGAGAGCTGTAAAATCAGAAGTTGAAAACAAATATGATCTGGTTCCTCTTTGTTAGCTGAAATATTACAGGACACAAAAGGAATTGTTCCTCCTGACCTTCATATGCCTGTGGGAGGGTCAGGTGTGTCCCTCCTGTGCAGAGGTTGTGGCAGGGGAGGGATGATGGAGGATGTCCACACAAAGCACACCTGCAGCTCTGAGCCTGTTTCCTCAATCCTGCCCGGCTCAGGGGCTGGGCAGCTGCCATAGGAATGCTCCACAGGGGAATTGCACCCTGCAGCACCAGTGCCATGCCTTGGCACAGGGAACTGGCTTGGCTGTGTCTGTCTGCTCCATGTGTGTCTGCACTGTGGTGGTAAATCTGCTTCCAGAGCTCTTGCTTCCTGTCACAGGGGTGCTGCATGAGAGGAGTGAGGGGAAACCATTGCAAATGCCAGACAACACCTGCAGGTGAGAAAAACCTTCTCTTAGATGGTGGACTTAGACACCAGGGGCGTGGGAACGTCAGGGAAACAGATCACTTCGTGGCACTCAGATGCTCGGAGGGAGGGGAGCACCCCTCACCCCAGAGGGAACTCCTGCGGATGTTGGAACAAATTATTTGGTATCCACACCTGTGAGGATGCTAATACCTCTAATGTGGTTCTATGATTATTCACTAAAGCAAGAGCTGTTAAAACACAAAGATAGATTTGTCTTGTTTATCCTGATGTAAAGGCTCAGGTGAAGAACTATTTTTGGAGATAGACCATATATATGACTCAGAGCAAATTTAGAGGAAGCTCTCAGAAAAAGACTACAGAGGCTGTCTTGCTGCTATAGCAACTGCCAGTTGCCTTTGTGTAGTGAAATGTAATGCTGTTGGCCCAAAGTGGCAATAAAGCCTTGCCTTTCCTTCACCTGGAGTCCTGGGTTACTGTAAAGGATTGCTATTGCCCTCAGCACAGGCCAGCCCAGCTGTAGTGCGAGGCACCAGAGTTTGAGGAAGGTCTTGATTTTAAGTTGCTTATAGTTTTGGGGGTTTTTTTTATTCCTGATTACATTTGTTGCAAGGATTTAACCTGGAAGACTTCAGAATCATTTTCATTGCATTGGGAAAGCATGGATGTGCATGAGAGAAGGGCGGGGGTGGGCACTGCTGGGTAGGTCCCACTAGTGCTGCTCCTGCACAGGGCTGTCCCCTGGGAGGGCACCCCACTGCCCGCCGCAGGCAGGTCTGGCACAAGCGCGGTTTGCTTCGCCGTGCTGTGAGCGAGGAGCCCGAGCAGAGCCCGGGCAGTGCCGAGCTCCTCCAGCCCCTGGAGCCCGCACGGAGCCCGGGCAGTGCCGAGCTCCTCCAGCCCCTGGAGCCCGCACGGAGCCCGGGCAGTGCCGAGCTCCTCCAGCCCCTGGAGCCCGCACGGAGCCCGGGCAGTGCCGAGCTCCTCCAGCCCCTGGAGCCCGCACGGAGCCCGGGCAGTGCCGAGCTCCTCCAGCCCCTGGAGCCCGCACGGAGCCCGGGCAGTGCCGAGCTCCTCCAGCCCCTGGAGCCCGCACGGAGCCCGGGCAGTGCCGAGCTCCTCCAGCCCCTGGAGCCCGCACGGAGCCCGGGCAGTGCCGAGCTCCTCCAGCCCCTGGAGCCCGCACGGAGCCCGGGCAGTGCCGAGCTCCTCCAGCCCCTGGAGCCCGCACGGAGCCCGGGCAGTGCCGAGCTCCTCCAGCCCCTGGAGCCCGCACGGAGCCCGGGCAGTGCCGAGCTCCTCCAGCCCCTGGAGCCCGCACGGAGCCCGGGCAGTGCCGAGCTCCTCCAGCCCCTGGAGCCCGCACGGAGCCCGGGCAGTGCCGAGCTCCTCCAGCCCCTGGAGCCCGCACGGAGCCCGGGCAGTGCCGAGCTCCTCCAGCCCCTGGAGCCCGCACGGAGCCCGGGCAGTGCCGAGCTCCTCCAGCCCCTGGAGCCCGCACGGAGCCCGGGCAGTGCCGAGCTCCTCCAGCCCCTGGAGCCCGCACGGAGCCCGGGCAGTGCCGAGCTCCTCCAGCCCCTGGAGCCCGCACGGAGCCCGGGCAGTGCCGAGCTCCTCCAGCCCCTGGAGCCCGCACGGAGCCCGGGCAGTGCCGAGCTCCTCCAGCCCCTGGAGCCCGCACGGAGCCCGGGCAGTGCCGAGCTCCTCCAGCCCCTGGAGCCCGCACGGAGCCCGGGCAGTGCCGAGCTCCTCCAGCCCCTGGAGCCCGCACGGAGCCCGGGCAGTGCCGAGCTCCTCCAGCCCCTGGAGCCCGCACGGAGCCCGGGCAGTGCCGAGCTCCTCCAGCCCCTGGAGCCCGCACGGAGCCCGGGCAGTGCCGAGCTCCTCCAGCCCCTGGAGCCCGCACGGAGCCCGGGCAGTGCCGAGCTCCTCCAGCCCCTGGAGCCCGCACGGAGCCCGGGCAGTGCCGAGCTCCTCCAGCCCCTGGAGCCCGCACGGAGCCCGGGCAGTGCCGTGCCCCTGCAGCCGCTGGAGCAGCCCGTGGGGTGCAGGTGACACAGGGCACCACCTGTGCTGGGGGCCTTTAGCAATGTGCACCTGCCGTGATTCTGCTCTCGGGAGCCCTGCCAGTTCAGCTGGTGGGGGCTGTTTTACCCCACCCACAACTGCTGCTTCTGCCAAATAACCCGGGACAATGTGTGTAAAGTCACGTGCACGGTACCCAGATAAGCTAAAGGCAAAGGTCTGGTGCTTTAGAGATCAGTGGTTGGTCTGAGCATATTCTGGAGTCCCTCTTCATGTTTTATTGAGGTCGTTTCACCTCTCCTTTTCACCTCTCCTTACAATGTGTTTTTAAAAAGTAGAAGGGTCAGAATTTAATCTGGGATGCCGGGAAGGGGAGGGTGTTGTGAGGATGCCTGGTATTTTCGGTTACCCATCCCACCTCCAGCATCCAGTCTGTTTTTCACCATCAGAGGAGTCCTAGCATAGCCTTCATTTTTGAGATGACTCATTTCCTTTTCTGCAATGCTCTTACGTTCTAGTGCTAATAATACTTCCACAAGTGGAAGTCATTATTATAGAGGACTGCTGATAAACTGGCTCATCCTACCTTGCCTCTCAGATGGTATCACAAATGGCAACCTCAATGTTTTATGTTCTGCCCGAGAAAGTAATTTTTCTTTCAACCCTGGAATTTAATTAACTTCCAAACATGTGCCTGCATCCACTTGGAAACCGATGGCGTTAGCTAAACAAACCCACACAGTAGGTTTTTAAAAGATGTTTGTGCTTTGAGCCTTTGTTTACTGTGAGCAGTCTGGGGCAGGGTATTCACTGTCTCCTCTGTGCCGTGTGTGTCCGTGGGAGCAGCCAGGTGTGTCCCACCTGCTGCTGATAATAAGGCAGTAACGTGATTCACATGATGAGGGATAAAGCATGCAAAGGCACCAGCGGTCACTTTTCCAGGCTCTGGTGCTGACTGTAAGTCTAGCACCCTCTGGCACATGCTTTGCTGTAGAGAGAAGGATGAAGGAATGTGACTGGCTTTTTCCTGGTCCTGGATTGTGAATCCTGAATCCTGCCATCTTTCTTTCAACATGAAGCCATTTTTTAAATGGTGATGGGAGAGAGAGGGATGCAGTGTGGCTGGTGACGAATGTGGCAGTGGGTGATTGTGTTGCTGTTCCAGCAGATGGCTACCACCAGTATGGGAAGGATGTTATTTTAAGCCCCCTCCTTTGCTGGTGGAAGCATGAGAAGCAGAAGAGCGAGCTGTCTCACACAGCAACTGAGCTTCCTTGGTAGACACAAGTTAACTTGATTTTTGTATTAAAATAAAAAAAGGAAAAATGTTTGCTTTGCTTTGTTTTAAAGAACTTCCTCCGCCCATGTCTGGCTACATTATCTAAAGGGAGGAGGGTTACAACAGAAAAAAAACTCATCCTACAGGGACAGCCTGGCTAGCTTATCAGCTGTCCTCACTGGGGCTGCTGAGAGCCTGCTGCCTTCAGGAAGAGGGTGCCAAGGAGCCAAGGATGCCCTGGGCATGGCTGGATGGGCAGCACCTCTCAGGAACACTGGATAGAGTTTCCTCTTGCCTCTACTTCCCTTGCTGACCTGAGGATGCAACACTTCCCCCAAAAGTACCGTGTTGCTGTGTTTGGGAGATAATTAATGGAGCCCTCGCTTAAACCCCTGGTGTCCCAAGCAGGGAATAAAAGCTCTTTACTGGGGAGGTAGGCAGGAGAACTGGTACCTCATGTTGCTTGTCCAGTTTTCCCTCTGCTGCCTCTGTGAGGATGCCGAGGTTGTCATTTTATAACCACACGGGTGGTGCATCCCAGCAGGGTTCCTGCAGTGGAGTGGGAGCTGCTGGGAATGGGGGAGCTGGTGCTGGACACGGCTGGGCAAGGCAGTGATTCGAAGGTGGGGGTGGAAAAATTTCTCTTACAACTGTTTTCTTTACAGGAGAGGGGTTGTGATGGTTAGGGAGGAAATTTAAACTTCTCTGGCATGGGGTGGGAGCCAGCTGTCTGTCTCACACCGTCCTGTATTGCTGAATCTCATCAGCCAACCCTCCTCTTGGTCCCACTTCTGCTCAGGTTACCACACAGTGCAGCAAAACCACGGCTTCCTTCGCTGACTGAGCTAATGGAAACCCCTTTAATAATTCAGGGGATAAATTCTGCACTTGGAGGGGTGGATTCTGCAGGAAAAAGCACAGAAATACAGGTGGTTCTTGGGTGGGCTGCATGGGGACTGCCTGTGCTGACTGACAGCCCTGTGGCCTTTCCTGTCCCCAGATAGTGATGTACATAGGCCAGGTCTCCAAGGACATCCTGAAGTGGCCCCGGCCCCTGTCACCACCTGTCGTGAAGCTGGAGATGAGGACGAATGCAGAGTATGGGATGCCGTCCACCCACGCCATGGCAGCTACAGCCATCTCCTTCTCCTTTTTCATTGCAACCACGAACCAGTACAAGGTAGGGGCTACAAAAAGAAAACAAAAGAAGAAAAAGTAAATACATTAAAAAAGAAAAGCATGTGTCTGCTTCCAATAAGCCCCATAAAGCTTGCAGATCCAAAGCTGTTGCCACTTGGAGAGGAGCTCTGTTTTTATTTTCACAGATGTGTACTCTTCCCTTTGCTTACCTGTAGCTGGCCAATTATAGACACAGAAAAAAAATTAGTGGAAATATCCTTTCTTTTGCACGGACTCCTCTCAGAGCTGCTGGCAGGCTGCACTGCCCTGCTGTGCTGTGGTGGGTTCACCGTGTTTTTGCACATGGGGTGACCATGGACCAAGCATTTTGTGCTCACCCCATGCCCACCAAGTCAGTGCTGGCTCCCAGGAAAGCCAAAGGAGCTCTGTGCCACCTGGTTTCTGTATGAAAGGAAAAACATCCTTGGAAATCCCCTGGCTCTAACCTGTGTTGGACTAACAGCACACAGCATGATTGGAAAACCTGCTTGTCAGAGAAATAACAGCAACTTCACTGCCCTGGAGCTGTAGGTTGCTTGTGGAAGTCTCATCATTTTTCCTTGTCATCTTTCTAAGAGGTTTATTTCCTGGAAACTCATTTCTCCATGATGATTATTTTCATTCTGTTTTACGAACCCAAGCATGTGTTTCCTGTCCTCTAGCAATAATAACTTCCTGTCTGCATTGTATTTAAGAATATGTCTCAGCCCTCTCAAGGGATAAACCCATGCAACCAAGAGGGCTCCTGCTCCCTGTGTGGTAACTGGTCAGAGCAGCTTGACAGTGGGATGGGGACAAGGAGCCATAAGAGGGAATATTTGTCAGTCCTGGAAGGCCAGATCCATCCCATGTGTCAGAGCTGCCAAGAAAACCTGGTCAGCATCACCTTCTCCTCCTCAGTCCATAGGTGACCAATGGGACATGCAGCTCTTCTCAGGCTGTCTTGTTCTTCTTAGAAACTGCCATGAAACAATAAAGCTGCTGTCAAATAATTAAATGGTTTAATTGCCTCTATTAAGATGGAAAAATCTCCCAGTACATTATGCTGCTATCTTCTCAAGCTGCCCTAATCATCAATTACTGATCTGGACTAGCTCCCAGGCTGCCTGCTGAGGGAGGAGTCAAGAGGGTGTAAATGCTCCAAAGGCTTAGAGAAATCAGGAAAATTAGTGTTTTATGAGCTGGGAGTGACATCTGCAGCTGGGTCTGAGCTGTCTATTCAGGGGGCTGGAGTATGCCGGGGGAAAGGGTCAGAAGAGAGCTGTTATGCTTAGAATTTCCACAGAAGCATTTTTGTGCTGACCTGTGGCCACCCTGGTCAGTCATCAGCCTCTGGCAGAAGATGGAGACTTTGTGTCAAACTGGATGAATTAATTGCATTTATTTATATTTTGAGTTGGTTTATTTTTTACAAAAAAAAAATCACCCTTATGGACTGAAAGGAGCCCAGCAGCCCACTCAGTTTCAGGATTTGAATGAGTGGATTACAGGCTAATATGTTAAGCTTACTCCTTTCCAAATGTGGGGGTTTTTCCTTTTTAAATGTTGTTTTATTTAAATACATCTTTTCATGTTTGTAGGCTACTCAGAGAGGGTATTAAGCAAAAACACAAAAACAGCTTCATAAGAAGATGATTAAACCTTTAAGTGTCACAGGGAAGAGCGGTCCTGACTGCCCTAATAGCTGGATCGTGGTTTCAGCCCAGGCATTGATTCTCCCCGCTCAGCTCACTGCTCGAGGACTATTGATCACACTTCTGGTCAGACCCTGCAGCTGTCACAATCCCTTTGGCTGAGCTGAGACTGCAGTGCTGCCTCGGGCATGGCTTGTACAACACGCCGTGCCTTTTTCCTTTAGCTCTTTAACACTAACGTGGTTTGTGCAGGTAGATATTGTAGGGAACAATTCTGCAAACACCATATATTTCCCAGACTTCCCCACACTGAGACCAGATCTTCCAAAAGCAGGTACCACAGGTAATGAAATGATCTCCTAGCAGGGTTGCATGTTGATTGAGGGGGGTCTTGTCTCAGGTCACATTCATCTCTTGGGGAAAGTACAGCTCAGGAGCCACTTCCCAGCACGAGATCCTTATGTCAGTCCAGCTGCTTGGGGTGATGGGTGTATTTATTTTTTTTTTTCCTTTTTCACAGTATCCATTCGAGCTCGGCCTGGTAGCAGCGTTTGTGTTTTCCACGTTGGTGTGTCTGAGCAGGCTCTACACAGGGATGCACACAGTCCTGGTAAGGATGTGCCTCCCGCTCTGCCTTCCTACAGCTCCTCCCATCTCCCACTCTGCGAGTGGTGCCTGACGTGCCACCACAGCAGTAGATGAGTTGTGCCACTGGATTTCAGGCCGTGCATTCACAGGAGCTGCGAGGAAACCCTCGGGCTATTGCTATTTGAGTCCGCAGGGGAGTGATTTACAGCACGGGGAGACCGCGGCGTGCGTGGGCGAGGAGCCGGGTGAGGTCAGGGTGGCATCTCAATGGGACTTCTCCGTTTCGAAATTTTAATTGCGAGGAATGCACTTGGGCAACTGACGCTGCTCCTTAGCTAAGGCCTTTGTGCAATAGTATCAGTGTTTGCAGCGAGAGGTGCTGGGGCTGGTTCAGCCGGGAGTGCCGAGGAATTGCAGGCTGGTGAATCACGGGGTGAAGCGCGGCCAGCGAGCTGCCCGGAGCGCCTGGCAGCAGAGCCCTCCTGCCGCCACACGGGCACAAGGCGCTCAGAAATACTGTCACCAGTTTCTTCTTCTCAGCCGGAAGGAAATGAATTCCTAAGGGACTGAGATGCACAAATACTTTGTCTGAAAATAATCATTAAATATCGGTGACTTTATAGGATGGACTTGCTGGGCACAGTTGCTTAGAGACACCAGTGCTGCTTTAGGAACAGATTTCAGTGTGACTGTGATGGCTGGTTCTTTCCTGATAAGAGGAAACTTTATTGATCTTAATATTGATCTTAATTGATCTTATTAAATCTAGTGGTCAGAGGGGTGGCCCAGCGTCCCAAATATGGACAAAAACTCCTGGCTATTTCCCCACAGGAGTTTGATAAGCGTTGTGAGTTGCATATGCATAAATAATTGAATCTTTTTGACTAAGCAATAATTATGTTTGTAATGAGACTTGATAACTGTAAGAAAGGGACCTCTCATGAGATTAAGGTTAGCTATAAAATATAGTTTGACCTTCCCTTTCAGGCCCAGTGGATCAAAACAACATCTTACATCGAAGCTGCAGACACCCTTTCTTTGCTACTGACCTTAGTCAACCAGTAAAAATTCTTTGCATAGTTCTCTTGCTGGCCCATCATAATGAAAGAGCCCTCTAAATTTGGATGGAATTTAGGGTAAAGAAGAAAAAGTCCTTTGTGATTTTGGCATGATAGAAAAGGGCTGTAAAATAAAATTTAAAAAAAGCTTCTTAGCTGAAGTGTGAGCAATGCTGCCTTTCAAAAGGGCAAATGTCCTTGGCTGGGGTCTTCACCCCGTGTGTGCCATGGTGGGGAAAGGCCCAATGACCACAGCTGCCACATGCAGCCCCTCTCTCTGCAGCAGCTTGTCACCCACAATGACTGGCTCTGCTGTCCCACCTGCAGTGATGGTTCTTTGGGGTAAAATAGGAGTTCAGAGCTATTTCTGACCTTTGTGTGACAGCTCCTGCCCTGAGCTGTGATGTCACAGGGTTGAGGCACAGCAGTGCCCAGCCAAGCCATCGGCTGAAAGAGCCTCTGGATTTTTAACTGGGGCCTTAATTGAAAGGATATAATTATGTATTAAGTGGTCATAGCATCTTAGTAAAGCAAAGGAAGGGGTAACAAATATCTCTGGACTTGGAGTAACTGAATTTTTCCTGTTTGAGGTACCAGAGAAGGAGTGACAAGGACAGTTGCATTGTGCTTTCCTGCAGCTCTGGTGCAGAGGCTCATCTGCTGTAGTCTCAGCTCTACAAATCTCTTTCAAATCTGTATTTCAGCACTGCTAGCCTTGCTTTTGAAAGAGGAGTGGTATCAGAATGCACAGTCATGTCAGTAGAAGAGTTGTTACCATTAAAGGCTTTCTGGGGAGGCAGTGAGCTGCTATGGGAGCTATCTGCATCCTTCCAGCTGTACCAGAATGAATACAAGGCTCAGGGAAAGGGGAACAAACACCCGTGGCCTGGGCTGTTACCAAGAGTGCATCACCCAGCCAGAGAATGGGGTGGCAGCAATGCTGACAGGTAATTTAGGTACAACCACCCTTCGCCACCTCAACATCAGAATGTCCAATGTGTGTGGAAAAACAGGGGAGAGGCAGGGTCCTTTCTTTTAGGTCTTAAATGACGGAGTCTGAGGACCTGGTAAAGAGAGGATCTGGAGTTACCTGGAAAAGGCAAAGTAAAAAAAAGTAAAAATTTAGACACGTTTTGAAGTTGTGAATCTGTAGATTTTTAAGGGTTGTTTTTGAGAAACAAAAACCAGTTGGAGATGATATGACTGGTAGTTGTTGTTTGCCTTTTTCCCCAGAGAGTTGTATTTTAGAAAATATTACTTTGCATTCCCTGTAAAACATTGGCCCAATGTTTGGTCCCTGCCTCAATGCAGTGAACAAGTTTTCCTGTCTCACAGCTGCTGAAGCCATTCCCTCCAGAGCCAGAGCTGATGTGAGAACCTCACTGGCACTGCAACTGCCCTGAGTTACAAGCAATAATGCCTTGTGCTGGCCAGCGTGGTCACTTTTTATAACCAAAAAAACCTGAAGGATTTTCTCCCCCTGAGATAGACCCATTCAGAGTTGATGCATTTATTGCTGATTATGCCTCCTACAGGAGGGGGTGTTCTGGAGTTCCCACCCTGCCCCTTTGCTGGGCTGTATTTCAGGCTTTTTCATACTACCATTAGTCCTGAAATTACCTTAAATATTTTAAAGCTGATAAACACACAACATAGTCACAGTACTTTACACACTGTGTAGTACAGTCCTTTGGGGATGAAATAAAATAACCCTTAAGAGTGGAAACCAAGTAAGATATTTCTGTTTAGGAAAGTGAGTAGTGTATCACATTAAATAAAAATGTAAGGCAACTCAGGTAATAAAGGCAGAATAGGAAAAGTGTTATTTTTGCTTGGATTGGCAGTATCAGGGAAGCAGGGCAGATGTTTGGCACTGTGTGGGAGCGGGGCTGAGCTGCACGGCAGTGGAGGGGCTTTGGGGGAGGCAGATGGAGCCTGGGGAGGACTCGTCTGTGCTGAGGGAGCTCGAGCATCCCAGCAGGGCAACAGGAGGTTTTAAGTTTTGCCGGTCGTACTGCACCTTGAGCAAAATCCGTGCCTGCCCTTATTTAAAAATTCCTTTATAATTGCGGGCTTGGCGAGAGGCTAATCTGTTTACACAGGCAGACAGGCAAGAATGTGCTTCCTGGGAGTGCTAACAGCAGCTCCATCCCCGGGAAAAACTCAGCTCCTGCTCCGGGGGGCACAGCAGGGACACTCCACAAAAGCAGCTTTTCTCGCAGAAATCAGAGCCATCCCTCCTCTTCCCATCTTCTCCTGAGTTTAACAGGCAAGACAGGAAATCATTAATTCTGCACTGCTAAATGTAGGTGTTGGTCTGGATCTTGCCCACCTCTTCTGGGTGTTCAAATAATCAAACCTGCCCACGTACACCAGGACTGAGAGGAGTCACCACAGACAGCCCTGGCGCGTCCTGAGCTCTCCAGCAGCTTCTAGTGAGGAGTTTCCAAAATGAGAAGCCTAGATGTTGGTGGATAGGGGGGAAAAGAGAATAAAGCACTGGCCTCCAAACTTTTTTGTTCAGTAAAAAAATTCTGAACATGCACCCACGAATATATATGTGTGTGTATATACATTTACTTATTAATTGTACTGATACATACATTATAAAACACACACAAAACATACTCTAACAAATAAAAAGTAAGGATGAAATAAGCATTAGTTTTAAAAAATGCATATATTTTATTTTACTTATGACTGGTGCAGAAAGTGTGTTCTCCCCCCAGCCCGATGTGTTGCCTGGTGCACCCAGTTTGGAGACCACAGGTACAAAGCCACTGGTCAGGGGCAGAGCTGCTTGTCTGGGTCCTGCTTGAAGCCTCCAGGAGCCATGTTACTGTGCTGGGGCTGAAAGGGAGGATAATAACATTCAGAAAACTCTAACCGGGTTTGTAAATAGGGACTGTTTGCAGCTGGGTCAGGAGCTGCTGCAGTCAGCTGGGTAAATCTGAGCAAAGCTTTCGTGAGGGAATGTTAATGTTTGGTTACATTTCTTTAATTGAAACAGAAAAGCATGCGAACAGCTTTTGAGTTTTGCTCATTAATCGCCCATAGAGGGGTATCAAGGACTTTTTCTTCTAACATGAGGTGGACAAACAGCTGGGTGGGAAATGGAGATACAGAGTGGGAATGGGATTTCTGAGCATCAGTGCTGGGAGCCCTCAGCTCTTTTGTGTTGAGGCAATTACTTAGTGTTGGGCCAAAACATGCTTTGTGTGTAAAGGTATCATCTAAGAATTGATATCAAAGCATGAATTACTGAAATATTGACACATAATGGTATTTTACATACTAGACATCTGTGAACAAATTTGTGTATTTCCATGGCTAGCCTCATGTTTTGGATGAGGGAATAAATGGAAATTTGCATGAGGAATATGCAAAATGGCTGTAGGACTTGCTTAAAACCAAATATGCTGTGAATCCAATGGAAGTTGTAAACAGCTGAAGTTCAGCCACACAGGAGTAATGCATTTACCAGAAAGTCATTAAATATTTCTGTTGTGAAAATGTCCCCTCATTCCTGCCTAACTCGAAGTGAAGTTCACATAAATAATTTTCAGACTGTGACCAAGCATGGTAGTAGTCAGCTGTCATGACTCGTGAAAAAGATACAATCTTAGAGGAGGACGTTTCTGTCTGTGACTAACTTCAGCTTTAGCAGAGCATTTTGTGGCCATACTAACACTGCTGCCTCTGCATGACACTGGAAGGGCAGCACAGGGAAACTTGTTTTATTGCTTTTTACCTGGCTGCTCTCATACAGATGGCTTTTGTTAGGGGTTACCTCCTGTCCCCTTTCTCAGCTTTGTGGCTGACAACAATCAAGTTCTCAAAACACCTTATTTGCCTCTGTTAATAAATTAGGGTTTAACTATGTGCTTGCTTCGGGCACTGTGCTGAAAACCGGATTTCAGAGACTTGGGCAACAAATTTCTCCTTGCTGTATCCCTGCCCGGAGGTGCCTCCCTCCCACTGCTGGCAGAAACCATAGCACACGCACCACGTCCCACAGCTCTGCACTTTCCATCCCTGCAGCTTGTGTTCCTGGGATGGGACCCTGTCTCTGACAAAGGACAGCATCTTCCCCTTTATGCAAAGCCAGGGATAAGCACACTGATGTGATGAAATTGCTTGCAGGGTTACAGGAGGGAAAGGGTTGGTGTGAAGGCAGCTCACTGCAGTGTTGTCTCAGGGATGAAGTTGTGCATGTGCCTTCTCTGAGGTTGTAGGTGGAGCATGGTCTCAAACCATGAGAGCAGGTGAGGAGGAGAATGCTTGTCCACAGACACGTGATGTGCATAAGCTAAGGTTGGGTTCAGGGACCGTCACGTTTTGTTTGCACAGGCTTCAGGCTGTCCCTGCATGTGGATAATGGCACCACTGAATTCAGGGTGTTCCTCCACTGCTGGGCCCCACCAATGCAGCTACTGGTCTTTTATCATCACCCAAACACCTGGTTTGCCTTCCAGGTCTCACAAAACCTGTTAAATATGATTTCTTTACAGGATGTGATCGGCGGAGCACTGATTTCGGCTGTGCTGCTCGTGCTCTTGTATCCTGCGTGGGACACGATAGATCACTTGCTGTTAACCAGCCCCTTCTGCCCACTGTTTTCCATAGTTGTACCTCTTCTCTTATGTTACAACTACCCCAAACTAGACTATTACAGCCCTACCAGGGGAGACACCACTACTATCTTAGGAGCAGCAGCTGGAGCAACTGTGGGATTTTGGTTAAACAACCAGTACGCTGCTCCAGCCTACACCAGCCAAAGTTTTCAGCCTGGCTTTCCTCTGGGCACCAGTACCATGGTGTTCGTGCTGGCCAGGTTCTTGGTGGGGATCTTGGTTGTCCTGCTGACGCGCTGGCTCACGAAGAGCGTGGTCCTTGGAGCGCTGGGCTATCGGTACAAGTTCCCCATCTGCGACCTGCACGCCCGGAGACGCCTGGAGGTGGAGGTGCCCTACAAGTTTGTGACCTACTCCTCTGTTGGCTTCACGGCCACCGTGATTGTGCCGCTGCTGCACGAGCTGCTGGGACTGATGTGAGCACAGCTCCTCCTCTCCGAGCCGCCCGCGGCACCCCCGCTTCGGGGACGCCACCCGTGACTCCATCCAGGCTGGTGACTCGACCAAAAAGTGTTTCGTGCCTTTCTGCACTGGTGTGGTGGGTTTGGCTCTGGCTGGGTGCCAGGTGCTCACCGAAGCTGCTCTATCACTCCCCTTTCTCCAGGAAGGGAAAACATAATGAGGGGATCATGGCTCAAGACAAGGGCAGGGAGAGATCGCTCAGCAGTTTTACTGTCACAGGCAAAACACACTTGACTTGGGGAAATCAGTTTAATTTATTACCAAACTAATTAGAGTAGGATAATAAGAAATAAAACCAAACATTTAAACCACCTTCCACCTACCCCTCCCTTCTTTCTCGGCCCAATTCCCTCCTGAACTTCTACCTCCTCCCACCCACTGTCACAGGGGGATGGGAATGGAGGTTACAGTCAGTTCATTGTTTCTGCTGCTTCTTCCTCCTCAGGGATAGGACTCCTCACACTCCTCCCCTGCTCCAGCATGGGGTCCCTCCCACAGAAGACAGCTCTCCAAAAACTCCTCCAATGTGAATTTTTCCCATGGGCTACAGTTCTTCATCCAGCATAGACCCCTGAGGGGTCACGAGTCCTGCCAGGATACTGTTCCAGCATGGACTTCCCATGGGGTCACACCTTTCTTAGGGAATCACCCTGCTCCAGTGTGGGGTCCTCAGTGATTGCAGGTGGATCTCTGTTTTCCATGGAGCTCCATGGGCTGCAGGGGCACAGCTGCCTCTCCATGGGCTGCACCTTGGGCTNTGAGCCAGTGTGGGGCCCTCAGTGATTGCAGGTGGATCTCTGTTTTCCATGGAGCTCCATGGGCTGCAGGGGCACAGCTGCCTCTCCATGGGCTGCACCTTGGGCTGCCGGGGAGTCTCTGCTCTGGCACCCAGAGCACCTCTTCCTCCTCCTTCTGTGATCTTGGTGTCTGCAGAGCTGTTTCTCTCCCGTATCTTCACTCCTCTCTCTGCCTGCAGTTGAGCAGGTTTTTCCTCCCTTCTTAACTCTGATATCCCAGAGTGCTGCTACTGTCCCCGAGGGCTCAGCCTTGGCCAGCAGTGGATCTGTCTGGGAGCTGGCTGGCATTGGTTCTCTTGGACACAGGGGAAGCTTCTGGCAGTTTCTGAGAGAAGCCACCTTTGTAGCTCCCCCCCTGCTGCTGCCATGCCCTTGCTGCACAAACGCAAAATGACTTAAATATCTGACCTGGAGGAGTCCTGGGAAGGGCCATGCACAGATAACTTTGGGTTAGAAATCACTGACCCCACTGTGTCCCATAACTAGACACCCTTTGCCCAGGCAAATAAAAATGACAAGCACACAGCCAAAATCCCTGCCAGAGCAGCAGCAATGGCTGGTTTCCTGTGGGGTTGGGGTTGCTGGGGAGCAGGGCTGTGCCTGCCTGGCTGTGGGGCTTCTCCTGAAGCAGTAGAGCCAGACAGGGAAGGGCTCAGGTTTGGGGCATCGGGGAGAAAGTGGCTGGTGGGCTGGGGAGAGAGGTGACCAGCCAAGAGCAAAGTGCCATCCTTGGGCAGAGCTCATAGTGACTTCTGATGGCACTGCCAGACCAGACTAGTTCTGTGGGGATGGTTTTACTCATTATTACAATCTAAAAAAAAAGAACAAATACAAAATATAAAAGAGAAGGAAAATCTAACACAAAATGTTTAATGTAATTTGCAACAAATTTACCTTGGATATTAATAAGAAAGCCTCCACTAAAAGATCCTTTGCCTACAAACAGCTGAGCAGAGTTATTACCACAGCATTCAGGCTTGAGCTCAAACACTGTTTAACTCTGATTTAATTCCCCTGGCTAGGGAAAAGGAGAAAGTCCTTCCTGTCGTGCAGGGGTGACAAGTAGCATCCATAAACTGCGTTGTGGAAGGAGCTGAGTAGTGACTCTGGTGACTACAGCGCGTGGCAATGATAAGATGCCATCATTTTCTGCTGCTGCACAGCATCACAGTTGGTCTTCCATGCGTCCTGCAACACTGTGTGTACACCTGTAGAATAGCAGGGAGGCATGTCCATAGGAAGGTCCTCCCTATAACTCATGCTGCTTATTTAAAACAAAATGTATCAGCTGTTGGACCAATGAGCTGTTGGGAAATACAGCATTGAACGTGGTCTGCTTGGCTAGGAAAATGTAATGTGCTATTGCTGCAGAGCTTCAAGCATGGCCCCCGTGCCTTGCCTGGCAGAACGTACAGTCAGAGCCAGCTTTCTAACCATGTCCACTTGTCTTCCTGGCTGCGAGGAAAACGAACCTGAAGAATGTAAAGGAGGTGCTTTGCCATCCATTGACTGCTTGGATAAACACAATCCATTCCAAAACCGTGGCTGGGAGTTCTGCCCGAGGAGTGCGAGGTGTGCATGGGAAAGAGCTGCGCCACTTTAAACCAGGCTGTCAATCTCCAGAAGAAATGCAGGCAGAAATTTTAACCAGTTTGAGATTTTCTCAGGCTGTGGATAAACTGTTTCATATCAGGTTGTGTGGACTTCTCACGTGCATGCAAACCTCTCCAGTGAGCCTCTCAGCAGGGCAGGTGCCCGCTCACAGCTGCCCCTGGGTGAGTGCTGGACGGGGGCCACCACAGCCAGGGGTCCCATCCTCAGCCTCTCTCCCTCCCATACACCACAGAAGTGCTGCCATCAGGTTTAAAACACCTTTAAACCCCTTGTGCTGAGTGCTGCATGACACACAGGTGCAGCACACAACTGGAGCCCTGCAGAGGGGCCACATCACAAAATTGGGAAAAAACTTGGCAGCAAACGGAGCGTTTAAGCTGGGGATTGGAATTACTCCCGAGAAAGGCACAGTTTGACAGGGAAATTCATGCAGCTTTATGTGTAAAATTTCTGTTCTGATTCACAACTATTTTAGGCTATGAAGATTTTATAAAATATATATAAATGCTGCACAAGTATTTTTATAGTATTCACCTGCATGTGATTCATGCAATAAATGCAAACTCTATTTGGTTCAAATTTTAAAATAAACCTATTTTGCAGAGTTTGGTGTCTGTCTGTTCATTTTGCATCCTCATTGGTACTTGTAAATGACTGATGTAAAGGCAATGAGTCCCAGTTAAAAGAGCTCCCCAAGTGCAAGCACCCACCTCTCTTCCCAAGCTGTCCCTCTTGTGGCTCCTTGTCTCCTGCTCAGTCTTAGCTCCACACTTTGGCTCCTCCAGAAGGATCCTGCTTTTTTTAAAACATAAAAAAAAGAGTCTACTGAAGTTTGAAAGTCTACTAAAATGACTATTTGTTACAACATTTGCAAATGGAAATGAGTGAGTTGCGTGTAGTTAGTGCTGGGGGACTTTTGGGCATTGGAATTGCCTTCACCTGCAGTATCTACTTCTAATAGACTAAACAGTTAAAGCAAATTTAACATGTGCAATGATAGCACGACAACCCATGAACTGCAGAATATTTTGCATTAGTTGAGGAGCCTAACAAGGTTTTGTAGTCAAAATATGTATTTGAAACCAGGTAGGGCCACATCCTCCCCTCAGCATCACATCCTGGTGATGGTGTCACCCCAAGTGGCCACAGCTGATCGGGGTGAGCCCAGTTGCTGCAGCATCCCTGGGCCAGCTGGGTTAGGCAGGTCTGTCAGCTGGGCTCTGTGCTGAGGTTGTGCTTGTGGGACACTCACAGGACCACAGCCACTCCTGAAGGGCCAGGCTTGGAGAGGCAAGTCTTCTGACAAGGTGAGACATGTCCCCCTTTCTGTATTTCATTAACCTGAAGCACCAGCTCCTCGTTGCAAATCTGTGTGTGTCTTTGCTGCCTTTGGAAATGCTCCCCACCCCTTCATCTCTGCAGTGCAGATGGCTCTGTTTTTCCAGGGTGGTGGTAGAGAATGAGGTTTTGTGGTGGGTCATTTCCAGGGTGGTGGTAGAGAATGAGGTTTTGTGGTGGGTCATTTCCAGGGTGGTGGTAGAGAATGAGGTTTTGTGGTGGGTTTGCCGGTCGTGTTCTGTACTTTGTAACACAAAGGCTCCAGCTGAATCCTCTCAGTAAGAACGCTTGTGTTTTAGAGTAAAACACTGCTTTTGATGTGAATGGAGCGGGAGGTAACTGGTTCCAGAGTATCACAGCCTGGGCCGTTGTCTCCTCAGTTCTGTCCGTGCTGTCTGACCTGGTCCAGTGCTACAGCTCTCCCTCCTGTGCCTACCCACAGCCGGAGGGGTGATGCAAGACAATCTAAATTTCCTTTGTTATGCTGTCAAGAGGGATGTAGCAGGCACTCCACCCTTACCTTAGCCCACTCTGTCCTGCCTGGAGGCTGCCTTTTCCTGACCTGCTTACTTTGCAAATCACTTTCTGGGCATTTGGTGCCAGCCCAGGCTTCCTCCTGTCTGGGGCATCTCTGTGTGCTGGTGCCCCAGTGCAGAACCAGCTACTCTGTGAGAAGCTACATGGATATTGCACCTTTTGGCAGGGATTAAGAACCAAAGCAGTAAGCACTGAATTTCCCTGCTTTAATTTTCCAGCAGTAACTTTGTCATGACCCCAGGCTCTTAATTCATCCAAGTTTCCATACAAAATCTCAAGCAAGCTCATGCCTTGCTTTTCTGGATGCAGTTGATGTAATCTAGGGAACAGAAGAAAACAGCCTCAGTTTCAGTTTTGACCCCTGTGCTACAAGGAGGAGTTAGAAAACACAGGTACGTGTCTGAAGAGGGTGGATGTGCAGCTGGGCAGTGGGTGGGACCTTGCCCATTTGCTAAGCCATGAGTAAAGCAAGGCCCTTGCTTGCTGCCAGCTCCTGCTCCTGTCAGACCTTCTCCCGCTGTCTCACTGTCTGCCCAGCTGCCCACTGTCCCGCTGCCACCCCGCTGCCCCCGCTGCCCCCCGCCCTGGCAGCAGGCTGGGTTTCAAGGTCGCCGGGCGGTCAGAGGTGTCGCGTGTGCCAGGCCGTGATCCCCTGGCAGCCTTTTGCTCAGTCTGTTCCACACTCACCTGCCAAGGCGAGGATGATTTAAATTTCAAGCGAGCACGGTGCCAGGCTGGAGATGGAAACAGTCCCGGGCGTCACCTTTCCATAAACACCCTTGTGCAATAGCGAGGGTGACCCGCAGGCAGCGGGGCCTTGCCGGGAGCTGCAGCCAGGCCGGCTCAGGGCGCTGCTCTTTGGAAAATCACCACCAAAGCACTGCAAGGACAAACCCAGAGCTCGTGTCCAGCAGAATGGAGCCCAGCAATCCCCCAGACAGCACACTGAACCAGCTCTGATCTCTCTGTCACCACCTCTCCAGCCTTTTCCTCTTGTGCTCCGATCTCCAGCAATGAGCCATTACCCACAGGCAGCAGGACCAGGCCAAAAGTAATCCATAACTGTGGAGCAGTAGTTAAAAATCCCACTTCCAACTCTTCTTTAAAAAGAAAACCCAAGTTCAAAAGATGTTAAAAAACTGCTCAGAAGTCCCTACCAGCAGCAAAGGTTTCCTTTGCCAGAGCCCATGGATACAGCAAAGGGTAAAAGGAAATTTCAGTGCTCAGTGGCTGGCTCCAGCATGAAGCTGTGTGGTAACTACCTCGAGTACTGCACACAGCTATGAGCAGGCTGTAAATACCAGATAATTGCTTCGGAGCTATGAAAGACAAAGCCTCGCAATAAATACACCAGACTTATATGAAGTGTCCCACTCATCAGGAATCACAGTTAATCCTGAGCACAGCACTACAGCAGAGCTTGAATTTCATTGCCAGGCTGCTGGCATCAGAGTTAACTGGAGGGGTCAGGGACTCTGAAGAGGCTTTTTAACCTTTCTCTCCATTCTCATCCTCTACTTTTAGCAAGTAATGGTACTTACCTGGGACAAAGCTCATGGTTTTGGAGCATTTAGCTGCCAATGCATGAGCAAATGGTATGAAAAAGAAGCGATCTCTAAAAGCCTCACAACACATGCCACTGCAGCTCAAGCCCTTAGTCCCAGCTTAATCTAGTCTTTACACTCAAAGGACAGCTAAATTCTCAGGAGAATTGGGACACCCAAAGACTCACACAGTCTTGTGCAGAGAAATATATTTAGTGCACGCAAATATGCCTGCACTCTGCTGCAATGCAAATCTGCCTCATTGTGGTCCTAATCCCCGTGCATGACACACTAATAAACAGGGGGGGTTAATACTTTCCATCTGCGTTACAGATTGCTTCCCACACTGCGAGCCTGCCTGGTTACAGTTGTGTAGGCATCGTGGAGAGAGAGATCCTGCAAACGCCAAGCTGCCTAATCCCTCGGGAGGTTTAAAATGTGAGCTGCAGTTTTCTCACTCTCCGTGGGCACTGGAGTCAGTTGTGCAACGTATGGCAATAGCTATATTCTCATTTCACGTCTGTCATGCAGAGATAATTAAAATCTACACTTCCATCTGAGGGGAACCGTAGGGTTTCCAGATGGGTAACTGTAGTGCATTTTTCATACTGGATTATCACTTGCACCAAAAAGCCTTGCCTGTTGCCTTCCCACCTGTTGAGATTATTGATGGGGCTGCCATTGAAAAGCCCTTGTGGGCCCAGTGATAGGGGTCTGTGCAGCTCGTAAAACCACAAGCTTACCTCACCACTGCACATCCTTCTGCTCGGTGGGGCAGTCATGGTGACACCCTTCTCCAGCAACTCCCAGATGTCCACTCCTGGACAGGCCCCTCCTGGGATCCGTCTGGCTCTCACAGCAGAAAGGAGCCACAGTGCACAGGTCTAACACAAAATACTGGCTGTTGTTAGCCTGCAGCATTAGCAATGGTTATAATATTGCAAAGGAGGGACAGCCAGCCCCACAAGCCAGCCAGTCAAGAGCTGCTTCAGTGTACTGAGCTGACCACCCACTTGGTGACATTCCTGCAGAAAGGAAGGCTCGGGCATCGCTGTGCTGGATGGAGCTTCTCAGTTTCACAGAGAGCAGAGGCACAATGCACCAAGCTGTGACACAACTGCTGCCAGAAAGCCACCTAGAAGGAAAAGCCTGATCCATGAGAGGTTCTCATGTACTGGCAGGGGCAAAAAAATAACCCTGCCCAAAAGCTGCGTGGTCCTGCTGCACAGCTGGGGTCCAGAAAGCCCTGGTGGGGCTGGGAGTGCAGCGGGCCCACGCTCCCTTCTGCAGACAAATGTGCCAGCCTCAGGCAGACAAAGGCTTTGATAGTTTTCTGCTCCTCATGCAAAAGACCACTGGCATATGCTCTTAAATGCACTTCCCCATTTGGTTTGGAGCTTCAAAAACCGCCAGGCTGACATCAGCAATGAAAAAAATTTAAGTCCACCCCCTCCCCTTTCTGAATTTAGAATGATAAAGGACCAGCAGTTATGTCTGGAGCGGGGAAGCAGATATTACACACATCTTGCTTACAAAATAGCTCTGGTTTTCATGAAACAAGTTTATTTTCCACCCCCAGCCATTGATGAGCACATGACAACCGTACAGAATAAAAGCTCAACTCCTTAGTTCTGCTCACATTCACTCAACATTTGCTCTAATCAATTATCTTATTTCATGCAATAAGAAAAGAATGAGATTCCTGTTATGCAGCCATAATCAGTTACAGTATGAAGCTGTGTCTGTGGAACATTTCTGATTTTGAAAACTAATCATGTGCTCTGCCATTACATTTCTCTTGTAAAACACCGGGCTTTGACCCAACTTGTTTCTTCCCCCCTGCCCTTTGAAAACATTGAGGGCACAGCCTAGTCCGAGATCCCACATTCCTTCCCTGCAGAAGCCAGCCAGATTGCACTGTAAAGAACACATTTACTCAGGGAGACAGGATCTGTTTTTCTGGTTTATTGGAACATAAAAGCATAGGCGGATGTCCCCTGGGAGGCAGACAAAAGAGGAGAGGGTGCTGCATGTGACAGTGGACGGCTGTCAGAGGATAAGAGTCACGTCTTCACACGAAGGGCTCAATATTGATCTCCAGGGCAGAGCATGGCATGGTGAGCTCAAACTTGGTGATAACATCAGGGTGTATGACTCCAAGTTTCCCAATGCTTTGACCTTTGGCAAAGACCTCAGCACAGCGACCAGGAAAGAAAGCAGTGCCTGTAAAGAAAGTGAGAGAAAAATCAATATTTCTTTGGGCTGGAGCAGTCAATAGGCATTTAACGTGCAGAACAAAGCTCTCAGTATTAAACTGTTCTCTGTGCTGAGATGCTAAGAAGGGGCTCTCACTTTCATGCATTAAGAGTTGTCATGATTGATAGAGAATAAGGAAACACTGAGTTAAAAATAAAATGTAAAGCCCAAAGCGTGGGCACTTTTCACACTCCAATTGTTTTGACTAAGTTCCTCCTGCAATAGAAATTAGCACAGTTGAGTCAGAGGGCTACTGAAATGAAGAACTTTTGCAGCCTTTAGGCTATTTAACATCTGAATGTCTCCCACCTTAGTCTGTTTAAAGAAATAAAGCTGGCTGTCATCTAAAGGGTAAGTAGGCATGTCACCCTTGATTGCCTGTCACATAATTAAAAACAACCTGCATTCCTAATCTGGAGAAGAGCTTTTAAGGCAGTTTTCTATACACCATAAAACTGTGAAGCAATGAACACTCAAAGGAAGCCAAAGATCATCTTCCTCTTACTTCAAACAAGTCTCAAATTTTAAATGTTACATGGAAGTTTTTACTGAAAAACAGTAGTAGTATTAACAAAAAATTGCCATGAAGAACTTGGAGGAGCTGTACAGAGCTTTTCATGGAAAGCCTTTCCTACCTGGAAACTTCCCTGTGGTGGTGGCTCCACCAGCACTATGTTCAAGCTTGTCTATAGCAGCTACACTTGCATTGTTTTGGCCTCTGTGCTGAGGTGAGTGGCATTTTTATCTGACAGCCCTTCTAAAGACAAACCCAAACCAAACCAGCAAGTTGCTCCTTCTGAAAGCACCTCGTTCCTAAGGAGTGTGAGGAAGCAAGGCACAGTGTGTGGGACATCCAGTGAGCAGTGCTGCAGGCAATGCTGGGATATCAAAGGGGGAAAGGGGAGAGGATGAGACCAGGCCACTGAATCCTACAGATTCTGAATCCTCAGAAAGCTCCTCACCCTGTTTTTAATGCTGCTGCCTTCAGGGTCCTCTGCAAAAGGATCACAAGAATTTCCTGACAGAAACTTCCTCTCTGGTTGCTCCAAATGCTACTTAAGGTTCAGGATCATCCCAGGACATTCTACTGTTGTGTACAAGGAGCTACTTAAAAAGGCAATAAGAGTCCAAATGAACCTCAAACCTCAGGAACATTTTCATGATACTTTGATCACTAGTGGTCAAGCCCAGAAATATATCCTCTGTTAGTTCCCCTGTGGAAATAATTAATTTAAGAAGTGTCTCCTATGAGGTTTGTAGTTATAACTTGCAGCTACAAGAACAGCAATTAGGTCTTTTTTCTTGCCTGAGTTGCTGCAAGTGCAAATTAACTTCAATGTCCACTTCAATTTTGGCTACCTTGTGAAATCTGACCACAGTAGTAAATGACCACAGTAACATTGCTTAAAGGCTGTTTTAAAAAATATTCAGAAGCAGAATCTTTTAAATTATCCAGTTCCAGTTTTAGCTTACTTACACTGGATGTACAACAGTGAAATTACCTCACCCTGGATGCTACTGGCACGTGACTCCAGCCAAAGAGACACTTGCCACTGCCAAGCTGCACTATTCAAAACAAGATGAAACAAATTTAGAAAAGAGTCAAATGTCACACATACAGATCACTCTGCAGATTGTGGGTGAAAACATAACCTAAAAATAAAGTTGCCTTTTACTTAGTGGTAAAGGCTTTCCTATTTGTAAATAAAGCTGGTATTGTACCAGAGATGTGAGTAGCACACAGAGGCTTTCTTTTAGACACTTGACTGTAAGCTTGAACTGGCACAAGAGCAAGAACCAAGCAGAAGTTCATAATGTTGGTGTGGTACCCCACTATAAATCTATAGAAAAAATGAGCTCTGACAATAGGGGCAGTTAAAAAGCTGTGAGTCTGACTTGTCTGTTCTTCTGAGCTTCCTTCTGTGTAGTCTTGGGAAAGTTATTTTATCTTCTTGCACATCTAGACCCAGCTATGTCATGAGACTTAACTGTTTTTAAACTTGTTGTAGATATCTGATAGGGTCTAAAATAACACTGTACTCAGTCAATCTAACAAGGGCATTTTCCCAGATCTGTGCCACTTCCCATTGTGTGAAACAATGCTGTTTTCATACACAACAAATGCTCTGCTATCCAGGCATCACCACTTGTTGGTCTCTGAGCCCCAATGAGTTCCAAATATGCTGCTCCAGGCTATGGCTCAGACACTGAGCAGTATTTTCCATCTCATGCAGCAACTGATGCTGGACCATGATGTTACTTTTCTTTGCACTTCCTTGCAGTGAAGAGAGAAATATATAATTATGATCAAGGGGGAACATTTAGGTCCCCAAAGTGCAGGAAACATGACCTTCAAACCACATCTCAATTTCTAGTTAAGCTGACCCTGAAATGTTGGCTGCTTCACCAGTGTGCCCCATGCTTTGCAGATGTGGCAGTTGCAGGGCATAATTCTGTGGCTGGAAAAGATCAGACAATAAGCAAATAAAAATCAAAGAACCTGTTAAAAACTTTAGAGCCCCCATCTGTCCAGCCAACACATGGCTCTTGCACCAAAGAAACATGAGCTGAGAAACAGGTTTACAGAGAGTTTATGAACTCTGGTTGATAATGGAACTATTATTATGGTAATTGGCTGCATTACAGAATGCTTCAAAGTATATTCCTGCCTGCCAAAAGGGCCTCCAGACTGCATCCCACAGGGGGACCTAAAGCCTTCCTCATCCTAGTGACTCTTCCTTTGACCACAGGTGGTAAGGGAAGGAGGTTGGCTCAGACATTGGACCGGGTGGTGTTCGTCCATGTGCCTCTGCCAGGGCACCAGAATTTGGAGCAAATGTAAATTCCAGGTTAAAAAAATTCAGACACTACCATGGAAGCACATAAAGAAGGTAAAAAAAAAACCTCAGAAGAAACATGAAAAACCTGAGCAGAAAGGGGGGAAAGAGAAACAAGCATTTGCAGCTGTGGGAGAGCTTTGACTGAGGGACCAACCACAAGCACAAAAGGACACCTGAGCTAGAGGAATCTGCTGTGCTGGGGCAAGACACAGCCTGCAGGAGGATTGGGCAACACATGGAGCAGGGCACCAAACCAGGGGGATCATCAAAATAACCAGGAAACAAAGGTAAGGACTCCTTTCATCCTAATTTGTGTGTTTCTCGTATTATCAAGTAAATACAAATGGTGATCAGGATTTCTAGCAAAGCTTGTGTTATGGACTGGGCAGTGTTATGTGACTTCATCTCTTGAAGTAAAGTAAAAGCTTCAGGGTGAGGGTCAAGGCTGTATGAAAGATGTGCTGAAGCTACTTGCACACACAGGGAATCAGCAGAAAGTGCACATGCTGTTGCCTCATCTGTATAAATCACACCAGAAGCTGAAGCCCAGTGCTCTTAAGCTTCAGTAAAGCCTTGATGGCAAAAGGAGCCTTTCCAGAATCACTGGCAGCTGTGACCTGCAGCTTTTGAGGAGCTCACCATAGTTTGTCCTGCCTGTCTGTGCAGTATCAAGAACAGCATGGCTGTGAAGGGCATGGTCTTCCTGAAGAAACTTTCCCATGTCAGGTAGGCACAAAAGCACACCTGGAGGCCCCACTCTGAGCAGTGTGTTAGGAAGGGACTGTGTCTGCTGCTGGTGCAATTATCCTAAAAGGCTGCCCTTGTAGGTCCAACTGGTTGGTTGTTCCATCAACTACATTGAGAGTCAAAATTTATTTTAAAATTGTAGCTTACTGTACCTTCTGTTTTAAGGATAACAGATTTATCACTCTTGACACAGTAAATCCTTTCTGCTCTGCACACAAATAGCACTTAATAAACTTCACCTTGAAATCTAGTCAGAGGTTGTATTGTCCTTGCTGATAGAGACCCAGACAATGCCAGAGGAAGCCTGAAGGTCTAGCAGTGGAAATCCACCTCTTAATATGTCAGGTGTGTAAGTGGTAGTTAGGAGAAGGGGTGGGGTGAAATCCAATACGCGTTCCTAAAGAAGGGATGCCAGAGCCAGCCCTGCCTTATGCTGACACACTACACGCAAGGGAAAGACAAAAGCCTCTTCTCGTGGCTGCAAGTAAGAATTTAATTTCTAATGTTCAGTGATGTAGAAATAATACCTTTAATTAAAGCTTCTGTAGCATGTCCTCAAAATCCGTAATTGCCTTTCTGTATGCAGGCAACAGGGCCACTTTGATTGCTTTGGGGTAATTCTTTGGCCAATAATCCAATAGAGCATGTAGTCTTTAGCACATTTTCTGGCTAATTGACCCTCAAAGAGCTCTGAGTTCCCTCCACTCTTTGTTGTCAAACACCTTGCACAGTTTCTTTTCTCTACCTTACTCACCCTTCCTTTCAAAAAGAAATAGATTAAAGTTGTATTATAGGCCTGCAGTTGCACTAAGCCTTCAAACCCACTTGTTTGTTCCTGTAATTTGAAGGAACACTGGAAGCTGAAGCTTAAGAAGGTAACAGAGCAGAGCTTATCTGGCCTCAGTAGTCTTTCATCTTGATTCTCCTCCCTTTAGTGACTCCAGCTGCCCTTTCACTACCTCATCCCAACTCACCTGGGGAAGTGTTTTGCCTGTGCTACACTGGATGGAATTTAGTTCTGTCAGGTTAATGTTGGGTTTAGGATGAGGTTCTTCCCACTTTTGACCGATTCCTTCTTTTGGCAGATAATGCAGATCAATTGCAGAGTCAGGGGGCACTATCAGACAGGCAGTGTGTTAAAAGGCAGCCACCTCTTTCTGCCCATACACCTCAAAATCATGTCTTGTCGTGGGATGATTTACCTTCAGCTAATTCTTACAATCACAGACATCTCAACTCTTCCATGATTTTGGGAACATAGTGAGAGACCAATTGCTCTCATGAGTTTCACATTGTCAGTAGTTCTTCTCCCTTATATTCTCAAAACCAGAAAAACCATACTTTGGGATCAGTGAGACATTAACTTTAGTCTCTTGATTTGTAAATCCTGACTAAAGGATTTGTGTCAGAACAACTGCCATTTACCAGATCACACCTAACTGTAGTGACACATCAGGAAATTCAAATTAGTACAACTAAATTTAAGGCATGTGCCTTAATTACCTCTCTCAAGAAAATAATTAACACTTGACAAAAATCACAGAAGCAGTATCTGTATGATGTGAATGAATATGTCCTTGTCTAAAGGGCATCTTTCATTCTGATCTCCTCCTCTGTTTTTCCAAAAGCCTCCTCATACAGAGCACAGCAGAAGAGGGTAAAGTGACAATCAATTATTTACCTGGACTGCTACACTGGATATCCAAAAATAGAGTTGAATATTAGAATCCTTGTGCAGACAATAAGGCTGGGAACATGGAGACTCAGCCACAAATTTGCAGTGGTCAGTCAGTTAATCTTCTTCTCCTATTACACCTAAGTCAATGGCTGAATTTTTATTAATTTGTATTTCAGGGGGGGCGTGAGGAAAACTAACTCTTCTATCTCGTAAGAACCCTCACATACAACCCTATAAGCTGGATTTGTTTTTCATCCTTGCTGTGGAGTGTCCCAGGAGCTTTAATAGAGGGTGTTTGGTGTTGCTGGATGTCAGAAAGTGGTTCAAGAATGCAGTAGGTTTGAGGCACCTCTTTATTCATCTGTGTTATCCTCAGGATTACAGCAGCCTCAGACACTTAAAATTATCTGGGTAAAATCACTGTGTTCCTGCCCTTCCTAATGGCAGGTAATACTTGGGTGGATGCTGAGGCTAAGGAATGCAGGCATTTTGGGTCACTGATCTGGGTAACAGCATTTCTCTAACTCAGAGCTCGGTTTCTCTTATTAAATACTGCATGAAGAAAAAAATAAGTAGGAAGCCAAGAAAGAAATGCATCAAATTCCATGTATTTTTCTAGAAATCAGTATTTGTGCATAAAGCTCAAAAAATTTGCCTTTGCAGGGCAGTTGTGAGAAACAGCAACTCTCCACTGGAGTTTAGTTGCACTGCAGAGTTACCATTACACAGCTAATCTTTGCTGTTAGGCTGGTTTATCTGATTTATCCAGATTTATCTGAAATGCTATACTTCGTCTAAAAGTCACAAACCTAAGCTGCTATTATGTCACAGCTATTTTGTCTATAAAACGAAGGAATTCCTAATCCCAAATAAAGCTCTTTTTTTTTTTTTTTTTTAAATGTCTGGCTATTTCACTTGAGTTAGAACATATGAAGCTTTGAATATTAAAAAACTTACTTTATTTGTGTTCCATGAGTGTTTCTATCACTCTTTGGATATCTAAAGGAATGATTCATCCTTGCAAACAACAGAATCTGTCAGAAACTAGCAAACAATAAACCATATGCTTTCTGGCAGGGGGTATAACATCCTCTGTGTGCACAGAAAGGCAGCAGGTTTTAGCTTTCTAGGCTCTGCTTTCATACAGGCACTAGAGAATAACGAGAACCAGCACTAGGCCAGTCTGCAAGGCTGCTTTCGTGTGTCACACTTGGTTTGCATGTTGTTTAATCACTGCATGTCCTAGACCAAGCTGCCCTCCCCTCCCATGATTTGACTGAGATAACCAAGAGCCACCTGATGTTCTGCTTTCACAGCTCCCCCATTTCATGCCTTTCAGAAAACGACTTGACAAACTGGCATGGAATAACACATCATGAAACAATGAATCTCAGCAGTCACTGGAATTGTTAATCACTTGGTTTCAGCAACTAAGGCTTATGTTGCAAAGCAATGCCTCGTGGCTGAAGCACACGGTGGCTCCAGCAGGCACAGAAATGCCTGAGCTGAGTGTGAGCTCAGCACTTCTTTGGGTATCTGCTCTTTTCTAACATTTGCACCACAAGCAAAGATAAAGTCAGTTCCTCCACCATGGGCAGCAGAAGTCTTTGTAGCCTGCATACACACTGATCTAAACGTTTGAGCCAACATCTTGCAAATTCATGTCTAAAATGTCATTGAAGAAATAAAAAGAAAAAAAAGTAAGATTAAATTTGAAGCAGTACCCCTCTGCCTCCATATCACAGTTGAAAAATCACATCGGGCTGGAGAACTGCTGAAGTATAAAGTGTCAAATTGACATGCTCACATTTGGTGACACTAATATCAGAGTGTTAGTGAAAATGAACACAGATGCATGCTCAGTTTGCCTCCAGCCACAGCAGGCTGAGCAGCTGAAAATGGAATTGAAGGATGGAGCTGTGGGCACGGGCAAATGTAGCATTTCTTCAGAGAAGCCAGACCTGCCTCTCAGTGCTCAGATCACTGCCCCTGCTCCCTGAGAAAGGAGCTGTGCTATTGCTGCCACTTCTGCTACTGCCTTGGATGAATCATTTCTGTTATAAAGAAGGCTTTGCAATATTGAAAATACAGATGATGATTAAGAAATAATTTTCTATTTAAAAATGTAAAAATTTGGAATTTACCTAAATCTATATAATTACATAATGCAAAGCTGTGCCCGATATTTAAAATTCTTGATGCAGGGAAGACTTTTATCTGTTAAGGCTTGTTATGAGCTGTGATTAAAAAAGATAGTTGCCTTTGGGGGGCAAAAAAAAAAAGGAATTAAACTCTGAAGAGGCCCCTCCAGTAAAGGAACAGCAGAAGAGCAAAGAGTTGTCAGGGAGAAGACATTGACACCTTAAGCTGAAGGAACACAAATGCCAGTGATTTAGATGGTTCTGGGAGCTGGCAAGAATTGATAGAAAATGAAAACCCTTAACTGTCAGGAGAAATGCTGCTACTCCTTGGAGCATCCCTAACCTGTCAGAAGAAAATGCAATGAGAAGAAAAATATTGTAATCTTTAATAGTTAATACTTGCAAAAAGAGGCACTAGAAGACAGCTTGTGTCTCTTTTCAAATTGACTTGACACCTTTCCTCACAGTGTTTTTGCAGTTGCCATAGATTTTTTTCCCTCCTCCCACTACAGGACACACACTTCTAAATGAGTCAATTCAAAGGAGTTGCTCTTCTAAAATAATCTTCTGGATTTGAGAAACTAATACTTTCTTTGTTCTCTAATTGAATTTCTTTTATTTCGTACGTGGGGCAAAAAATGTGTCAAACATAATTTGGTGATGAAAATTTTAAAGACAAAGAAGTCTAAGCCTGTCAAACCTTTATTATCCCGTGCTGTGCTAAAATAATGTATTTTAACTCACACACCTTTTTGGGGATAAGGGTTGACACTTGAAGGGTATTGAGAAGGAACATTCAAGAAGCTTCAGAGAGCTTAAATCACCACAGGAATGGAAAAAGCCTTTCTCAAACTCACTTCTGAGAGCCTCTTTTTCATACTAAAAATCAACAGTGTAACACCAAGCTAATGAAATGAGACCTTTTTCTAAACTCAAACGATGGGGTTTGCCACCAAACTCTGTGCTGCTTGGCCTACCTGCGTCACTTCCAACAGCAGAACAGCTCTGAGACATCCAGTGCCAGAGTGTGCTGCCAAATTTTGATAAACCAAGTTTCTCTGGAGATACTCCAAATACTGAAGACTCCCACTTTGGCTACAAGCAACTTCCCTGTTTCATATCTTTCCTGGGTACCTCCTTGGGTATTAATGCAGTTGAAACCAAATTTGAGGCATTAACACTAGAGTGGGAAGACACTTGATAGCACAGAAATAAGCTTGGCATAAATTTATAGGGATTTAGTTCCTATAAATCTGAAGACCTGCATTACAGAAAGGAATAGAGATATTAGATAATTAAAGGGAAATTAGGTGAGCAGCCACACCCACTTTATTAAATAATTTAATGCAGTTTTGAGTTGTTAGAACTGTAGTTCTTCATGTAACTAAGCTCCCTTGATGCTATAGAAAAATCTGTTCAAGAGAAAAGGATGGGAAATTAATTACATCTCGAAGTTTTTCCAACATTGGAAAAGCAACAAGAACTAGTGACATCCAAGTTTGTAAGATGATTTATAATTATGCCATTTTAATGATCGATGCTGGAACTTCTGAACCCTTTGCAGAATTAGGGTAATACATTAAAAAGTACTAAAATTGGTCAGGTTTAAAAAAAAAACAGCTGTCCTTACCTCTCAGTATTAATTAATGAAGCTGACTGGGAGATAGGGAGGGGACTAAACAGAGAAACAGGACTGGAAGATCTTCAAGAACAATTCATTTGATAAATGAGTACTACCAGTTTCACAGTAAAAAAGGGGAACATTTTAGTCTAAAACCCTATCCATACTTAGTGCTGAAGTGAATGTGGTCAAAAATCAGAAAAGCTCCTTAGAGACAAAAATGAGAAAAATAGCTTGCACTTCAGAAAATGTGATTAATAACACTGCCTGAAATTCATCAAGGAACTGAAAAAATTAGGGAAGATTAATTACTGGCTGCAATAAAGACAGCATTTTAAAAAGACTTAAGAATATTGGAAACAAATTGTAGGTAGAGTATTTTTATTTATTAACAAGACTGGCTGAACTTCCATGAGACAGAAGTGTATTAAGTTTTTAATAAATATTTCTTTTCATCTGGGGTGGGGGGGAGGTATTGTTGAGTAGAGTAAGGTGTTGTGCAGTCCACTGAAAAAAGGAAGAATATGTCTGGTTACATCTACCAGGATTAGGATGGTCTGAGACACCAGGAGTCTCAGGCATCAGAATTGTGGTGCAATTCTCAGAGCAAATATTCTGCCTGCTGCTGTTAACTTGGAGTAACAACACTGGAAAATTCAGCAGTACTAGAAAAATGTTCATGTGGTGCCAGTATTCCAAGGTGGATGATCTAAGCTGATCCTCACTGATAAAAAAAATTGTGGGAAATTGTCAAATGTGAAATTAACAGGAGTGGAATACAGTGAATTACCAGCTGATGTGTTTTTACAGAGAATGGATGTTTTCAAACAAAAGTGATTATCTACCAAACATGTAATTTGCAAGACTATAAATATAACTAAGTGGATGCAATAGCACCTATAAAGTATCTGGTTTTGAATGCCAGTTAAGTGGACTAAGAATTGTCTAATATCTCCCAGTATATCAGAAATTATATTTGGAGCCCTGGTAAAATTGGCACATTCCCTTTAGTCATCTATGAGTAAATAGACAATTATTGACATTTGTGACCAATGCAGTGGCTGCCAAGACAGGCAGCTGAAAGGCCAGGATTGCCATTAAGAGCAATCAAGCTACAATTTCTTATAATAAGCCAGGTATTAATAATGCCAAGCTCAATATAAGCACTAAGCATCTGTATATATTTCAGTCTCCCAATTTAAGCTGATCACCAGAGATAGATGCTGCAGTTCAGTTCCATACATCTAACTTGGAATTAGTCCCACATTTCCCTCCTCCTGTCTTGTGAATTGAGGTTCACAGTCTAAATCTTTTTTTAAAGTTGTTTATTGTGTAATTATTATTATAAAAGCAAATGTTTATTGATGTTCTTAGTTATGGAGATAACTATTACACCTCTAATTTCACAGCTAAACCTTACTAAATGAGAAGCTATTACTATGATTTACTGTGGAATTAAAATTTTCTACACTTTACCACACCTTTCATTTAATTAAATAAGGGCAGTAAAAAGAAGGGAGTGCAACTTGTGGTTTTGGTTTTTTTTTGTTTTGAAAGACAACTGTCAGTTGCTGAATGAAGCAAGAGTTAATATGCATTTATTATGTACACATTCATGTTGAACACAGACTGACTTTCCAGCTTTGCTAAGCTGATGATTACCTTTAAAGAACGAATGGCATGGACATTGAGTTAAAAAAATTAAATTAATAAATTCAAGAGTTAGCTGAAATCCCTGAGAATCAATAATGTAGTAAAAGGCAGCTCATGTCACAAGCTGACTCTCTTTAGGGTTTGCTTGTTTTCATGAGACTGCCATTTCAATTTTGTCATGAGGACAGTGGGCAGACAGGGGAGCAGCAGCCATCACAGATTCCCCATAACATTTTCTGTGGACCTGTCAAGTTGTTTTGTTTTTTATAAAATAGGGATATTATTTTCCCTTTTCAAACATTTTGTGCTTAGTTAAATTCCATGTGCAAAGTATGGAGAGTCTTGAAAGGTACTGCAAAACCAGGGGTTTCTTCCTTAAATAAGGGACTCTTAAATGTTACATTAGGAGGGAAGATAATTACACCTTCCACTTCACACCACTCCTTTGAACACTGTGATATATAATCCACTGTCAGTATTTCCTAAGCCCTTCTTTATTCTTTTTAGCCTAAGTAAGGCTTTACTATGGACCCAAACCCCATGATTAACATTATCTCCTGTGATTGTTGTCCTGATTTCTGGAACAAAATTGCCATCTCAGATGGTCATGAAAAAGCGCAACATCACTAAAATATTGCAGAAAACATACCTACTCCTGATTAAAACTTGAAATTAAGAATACCTTCCAATACAATAATCAGAATGCCTCTAGTTTTCAATTCAAGGGAACTGAAACCAATGAAAGTGAACTAAAAATTAAATAATTTTATGAAATTACCTGAAAACATATGACAAAATTTGTTGTTTGTACCTGTATTTTTATATTTTTTAAAATTTGATTTTATTTACCTCCTAATCACACACATCCATACTGATATTCATATTTTATTAGTGGTATGGAATAGTTAAAGTCTCAAAAAATTTATGCATATTTTCTTTTATTATGCAGCACATATAAGTTTGAGGATTGATCATACTCTTCTCCATCTATATTTGATTATGGATCCCTGTGCCATAAAACAAAGAGAAAAAAACAGAATGCTTTTCTAGGCCAGTAGAAAAGTCAAAAAGTTAATCAGGTGCGTTTTAAAGCAATGGGTAGCATTTCAGAATTCTGTCTGTAAAACTTTAGTTTTGTATGTTTAGTGGTAATAAGAAAATTAAAAGGTTCTATGAGTAACTTTTAAGAAACTGGAAAGCACTGAATGTCAAATGTATGTTGAAATCCTCAAACTCAGTCACTCAAAAGCCTCTCTTCCTTAAGGCTGCTCTAAACAGCTCTTCTCCATTTATTACCTAGCTCAGATTACACCAAAGCATAGTGCAAAGGCCAGGGGAACATCACAATTTCACCCATATTTTCTAGCATCTGTACTTTTTTCACAGGTGTTGCTAGAGAGGCAAAACCACTCTGACCTTAAGGTCAAATCACAGGGCACTTAGGTGTTGGCAGGACAGAAGGAGCTCAAATAACCATGATTTGCACATATGGACCAAGCAGGAATATAGCACAGGCATTTCATTTCCCAGAGGGAATTTGGAAAAGTGTCAAATATGTGCCCAATACATCTCTATCTATCCTCTGCTGCTCATTTAAAGCTACATTTTATTCCCTGTATTGTTTTTCAATAATCAGTGGAACTATTTTAATCAGTTACACAAGGAGTAAAAACAACTGGCCTGGCCTAAACCCTACCTTTACACTGTTGCTTACTGGTCTCAAGTTTTGTATAAGATTATGGACAGAGACAGTACCTCTAAATCTCTCTAAATCAGAGCCCTAGGATAAACCCATTTCTCGCTGTACAAATCTGTAATTTGGCACAGGCAATAAAACAGCTTCGTGCAGATGCATCTAAGAATCTGTGCCATGTGTAATGTCCTGATTTCAAACCCCTGAAGTAACTGGCATTGTTCTTATGAATTATTTCAATGTCCTGAGGTCTCTTTAAGATGTTCCAGGGTATCTTTGTTTCACTGGGCAGTTACCTTACTCCATCTGCTGACATCTCTCTCACACATGCTTAACTGACAAATTGTGAAGCAAGTTTTAAAAAGCCAAAAATAACTAACAAATAAGCAAATCAACCACTAAAAAACCCAAACAAAATTCTCCAAGTTACTCTGACTTCCAACCATCTCTGCAGTGAAGGTCTCTGCAGTTGAGTTGGTGCAGTGACACTGCATTTGCTATGGCACCAGAGTATCAGCCATCTGCATTGATACCAAGGTTAAATTCCAATGTCAAGACAACTGCAAGGAATCCATGTGCCATCCCAGGAGAGTTTCTCAATCACTGGTAGAACAGAAAGTAGTAGATGCTTTTCTTTTCTTTTCTCTTTCTTTTTTTTTTTTTGCTATAACCAAAAGCCACAAACTGCTTCTAATATATTGCACATGACAAGGCATAATCCACCCACTGCACTAAATGTGTCGTGGAGTAATGTCATGGGAATGCAGGGATTTTGAGTGAGCATTGTAAATCTCACAGCGTCAGGAATACTGAGCAGCACTAATATCTAGAAATAACTTCTTGCCTGTGCTAGGATTATTTTTGAGGTCTTTTTCCAGTTTCTTGAAATCAGCTGTCATGTTACAACACAGAATATGAAACACTTGCAAATGTTTTTCAGTACTAAAGTAAACTCTCGATATGTCTATTCGAAAAACAGCTACAGAAGAGTTTTGAATAGGAATAGAACAGTTCAGTTTGACTTCAAGGGCAGCTGAGTACCCAACTCCCAGAGGCTCTTCAAGCTCCCTACAACCACACCCCACTTCCAAATAAGAGGCTTTGCTATTACACGTTCTGTGCTTGATAGAATTAGAACCAGAAGTATACTTGTATTAAACATTCTTCTGGTCAACCTGGTAATCTTATTAACAATATTCTAACACACCCATTGAGAGTCTGCCTAAATAATATGGAGCAAAATAGTACTTTCTCAAAAAAAGGAGGGGAAGAAAAGCACCAATCTGTCTGACACAAGTGTGCAGTGAAGTGCCAGGAGACTACTTAGCTCAAGTGTTGTGTTTGGCATCTTGGCAGCACACCACAGAACAGGGAGACACCTGACAAATTTTCATTAAAGTTCTATGAACAGGAGAGTTGGGTCAGGCTGCCAGGGACCCCGTGTCAGTGCCACTCTTCCAGGAAGTGCAGAATGGAGGCACTTCTTCAAGCTGAGTCAGTTTGAGTCAGTGTCTGTATCTCTGAACACCACTGCATGACATGTAAGTAGAATCATAGTTGCCATCCCTGCAGCCTTGCATTTCTAGTCTGTATTTTCCACACTGGTATTTTAGGTAGCAGAATAGACGAGTTGTGGTGCTGCTCTCTTCCATCAACCTGTGCTCTTGCAATGAAGGAATCAGGTCAGCCTGCTTGCCTGCTCTCTTACATGCACAGGCACATACACAGAGGAGATTCTGCACTTAAGGATGTTATTTTTAATTCATGTGCAGCTCACCCTGTATGGAGAAGGAAGAGGGCTGTTATACAACTATCTAAGCAGCAGGGTCAGTCTCAAAGATAGCAGGTCTTTGAATGGAAGATACATAAGGCATACATCTTCACATGAATGTATAAATTAAAGGTACCTGTAAATAAAAAGCTACAGATAAAGACAGAAACTAAAAGATAAAGTGTAAGAAGTTGCCTTTTCCAGGCTCTGTTAGCCAAGGAGAGTACAGTGAGTGTCTGATATATCAGTTCAGTGAATTCCTATGTACCCTTGCCATCAGCAGATTAAATCATCATAAACAGTCCATGAAACTCAGGGCATACGCTGTATTATAAATTTCCTTAAAAAGCTGTGAACTCACAAACTACATTAAGCTACTCAGGACAGCTCACAGAAAGACAGCAATCCCATTTTACAATCAGTGAATGCAGTTAATGCCTTCTCACTATCATTTCATCATGCTGCAGTATGACAGCACATATAATGATCTTAATCCTTAGTCTCTACTGCTGAGAACAACCAAAAATTCTCCTCAGATTGTAGGGGAACATTTAAGTTCCAGAACAACCTCTTCTGTATACTGCAGTTCTTTCTTCCTTACCTTCAGCTGCCTTGATGGTGTAGCCATTCTCTTCATTTGGTGGCACTTCCAGGAGCTGCATGACCCTGTCCAGCAAACCATGGATGATCTCAAAGCCTGGGCTTTTGTTGTAATAAATTGCACATAAATGTCTGTAGTTTGTTGCCCCTACATCTGCAGAAGAAGGAAGCAATTACGTTACCTGGGAAACTTTATCACACTTCTAACCTTGCCTTTTGCATCACTTTTCTTCTGCTGCCCTGTGAGGCACTTGTGGCTGAAAGGAGAAATAAGTATGTAAAATGGCTTCTCTAACAGACCTGTCACATAGCCTGAGGAAATAATGGAATTTCTTTAACCCACTGGACTCTCACAGTCAGAAATGCAAAGAAAGATTTAAAGCACCCTATGCCTTGAGCAGGAAAGAGGGTTGTTATATACAAGCATCTTCTATGCAGTGACAGGTACCAAGCATAAAGCTAAGTGTTAAAGAAATTTAAAATAGACAAGCCAAAATGCAAATACCCAGTAGGCATAGAGAAGCTTGTGATGCTGGTGGGAAAGCTAAATATTTATAGAACTAGGCTGTAGAACAGCTACCAGCACAAAACAACCAGCCCACAACCTGAAATGAGTGTAATAACATTAGCATGGTGATCTGTGAAAAGATCTGAATTCACAGAGGTTCCCAAATCACAACTGTTGCTTTTTGGGATCATCTTGGACATCCCTGAAACCAAGTGATTATGCAAAATGTGCTACACTGCACAAACTCAAGACAGTGACATGAGTATCTCCCACTTTGGACGATTCCTTAAGTCAAAACCCTGCCTTGCGCCTTCTGACATCATTGATTTCAGCAAAATATGTTTCCCTTTTTTTAAATTTTCAGAATGAGTATGTAGTAGTACGTTGTTATACTTGTCCCTTGAGGCTACCCCATTGCAATGGACACTGTCTAGGACTAGTGTGGCCTGCTTTTGAGGCTTTACTCACTCTGGGTTTCAGCATTTTGATCAAGTCAACAGGAAACAAGCTCAAAGAAAGAAGAAAAGGAATGGGTTTTTCAAGCAGCATAGAGTTAAGTAGTGAAACTTCTTCACCGCAGGATTTTGTGGATGCCAGGAGTTTACACAGCTCTGAGAAGGCAGGTGGAGTCCATAGCTGATAAATCCACTCCTTCTTACTACAAAGAACCACATTTATGCTGAGCTACTCCTGGCCATAGAGCAGGGGAGCCCTCTGGCAGCAGCATCCACTGGTACCTCCTCTCCTGCTTCTGCCCTGACAAGCACTTTTACCTGGAGTTACAGTCAGGGCTTTAATGTCTACCACACGAGAAATGAGAGATTAAATGAAATTTACATCTCGTTTATTTGTTCCAACTAAACATTTAGTAACAATAAAAGGTCAGGAACTAAACAGGAAAATGTTTACCAAGTGGCCAGAAATACACAGGTTATAAAAGACAGTAAAACACAGGAGCAGAGCCTACACACAGGATGAAAGCTCAGACTTTTTGAGACAGAACACAATCAAAACTTCTAGGGCAGCTACTTGGTACCACAGCTGCAAGTTCTCTCAGCAGTCACTGAAAGCTGAACTTACTGTGGCAGTAAGTCTGCATTTTGTCACTCAGCATTTTTTTCCTGTCATTATAATAATGTGCAGTGTTAAATAATGCTGGAGAATCCAATCCTGAAGTTCAAATGGCAACACAGAAAAGTAAAGGCTACAGAGAAAATATCAATAAATGCAGCATCTGATTTTGGGTCTGAGCATTCTGGCTGCTCTGTCCCTGTGTCACATGTGTCTCTTGTTCCCCAGCTCTACTGAGATACCAATCAGTAGTGCAGCCATAGATGGTCAATGAGCTATTTTCCTGTTGTATTGAAAACAGAATAGAAAAAAATGATTTTCCCTTCCCTAAGACAGCATGTTCTTTGGGCTAGAGGTTCAGTAGAACGGCTTCCCTTTTTTATGAGTCATTACACTAGCAGATTTTGTTACAACTATCTGAATTTTAATTTCATTATGATTAAGATAGTCAATGGTGCCTTCAGACCAGAGTTCTTAACTAAAGCATCAGAAACAAACATACACATTTTTTATACCTCATATTTTCAGAGTTAGGAATCTTTGGTAAAGGAAAGGTTGCTTTTTCAAGTGTTACAAAACTGACTCCTTTTACAGAGTTGAATAACAACAGAGGAAGTTCATTCACTACAAGTGATAGGAAGAAAAATATGATATTGGGAATTATAGGCAAAGGCTGGCAGATGTTAGAAATGCTTCAGTTCTTTATAACTCACTTAAGAGCTTTCATGTCATGCCATGAAACATTTCTATTTTTCAAATGAGCCTGCCAAGTATGTCAACCTAAATTACATATAAATATATATGTGTGTGTGTATATTTCTGAAACTTCAAAGCACTTCCTGGGGATGCTGCTGAAAAACAATCCAAAGGATGGGCAGCTGCTTAGGAATATGTGAGCCAAAAGAGTGCAGAGGAAGATAAAGCACTGTTGTACACTGTTCCCTTCCAAATTAGAGATGCTTCAGAAAATGACCTGGTGATCTGAAAGGGGACACCTGCTCATGCAAAACTTGTCTTTTAGTCTCCCAAATTATTTTCTGCAGAAAACTAACACTTCCAGACAGTTGGAAATATGCTTCAAAAGGTGGCAGCAGCTGTGTTCACAGATGATGTAAATTGTGCTAAATGTGTGCTACCATAAGCTTGCCAGATTCTTTCTCCAAGATCACTGGTCAGAGGTGATTTTGTAATGGATTAATTTCTTTTGTTGTAGTGAGAGAAAGGGTATTCTCTGTTAGGCCTGGTGGTAAAGGTGCTGATTTATAGCCTGAACTAATGTAACTATCCTACAGAAGTGATTACCTAGTGTTACAAATTACCCACACAAATGCTGTGCAACATATCCAAAATCAGCACATTTCCTTTGCACTGATAAAAAACATTTTTGCTCAGATTTGGTTCCATTTAGTTATATTAAATCTGCCACACATTTTGCTAATTTAATACATCAAAACTTTCTGGCAGATAAGTCTGATAAGAAATATGTTCAGTTCACCTTGGTAAGCACAAGTTCTGTGTAAGAAGGTACTTTATTAAAACCCAGTGTGTTTAAAAGAGCTAGGTTCATTCACACATGGATGACTGCAAGATGCCATTTCAAACAAAGTTAATGTCAGTACTCTTTTGACCCATACTTTTGAAATTATTAATTGGAAATTCTGCATGCCAAAATCATGAAATAATAAAATTAAATTAAGTCAGTCTGATGACATAAGCCTTGTGCAGGAGATCTCATTCCATATGTGAGGGGACAACCCCACATTTTTCAGTGTTTGCCGTCGCCTTTTTCTGCCCCCAACCCTCCACCCCCTGTTTCAAACTGTTTATTAGGCAGGTTTAATTTTGGAAGTCAATTTGGGAAAGACATTAGTTATTCTAAACACACCATTGAAACTTATTTAAGACACTGTTCACAGTCTGTAAGTGCTCAGTCCACGTGAGCTCCCAAGAGCAGAGAGCACAAAGCTGCTGCCTCAGAAGTCTTTGTCTGTTGCAATGATTCCCATCAAAATGAAGTACACCACAAAATCATTCTTTATAAAACTGTTAAGCAGCCATCCACGTAAATGAAAGCTTTCAAGAGCTACACTTGACACAGATGGAATAAAAGTAACAATCTAACTCACAAATTTTATAATGCACAGTAAATGTGCTCCTTAGTCCAAGATAAACAGTCCCACTCTTGGTTCTGAAGAATGCTGATGCTATTCTGCCATCTGTTCCATGTATTTTGCATTCTAGCTAACTGCATGCCCAACAAGGAATGAGCTGCACCACCAAACTGTCTGCATTTAATAAAAAAGAGTCTACATGGTTTGCTAAAACTGCTTGTTTTGCTTGGCAAGGCTCTTTTTTCCTTCAAAAAGGAAAAAAGGTAATCTACAAATTAAATTCATCACCAAAGCAATTTACTTGCCATTTTGTTTATGCCTTATATAAACCTTTGTTTTGCAGATCCCAGATACTTTAAACACAACCACTAAAATCTGAAACCAGATAATGAAACAACAGAACATTTCTACCACTGAATTTAAAGTAATGTCAGCCTTTTTACTGAGAGGAAAAACTCCATTGAGAATTGCAACTCCTCCCAAAAGTTATAGCTTGTGCACTCCTTTTCCCTCAATATACCCTAGAGAAAGGAATTAATCCGTAAAATTTAGGCAGATTTTTAACATTTAAAAATCTGTTTCTACAGTTCATTTTACTGTGATATATTTTTCCAGATAAAGGTGATTTGAAATTTTGATCATGTACAGTGAAATCAGTGCAAAGAGACCCCAAAACACACAAAGGATTTCACTGAAGCTTTTGGAAAATGAACAAGCTGCTTTGGCCATTTCACATACAACAATTAAGGCTACAGAACAATTCCAAGGCAGCCACGCTTTCTTAGCATAGCTGGATGAAGTGGAAAGATAAGGATAACATTTTTATTAATGAGAGAGGAAATTTTATACTGTGGAGCTTTTTATTTATGGATACAGTTTTTTACACAGACTTGCTCCATTCTCTGCTCTGTATCTCTGTTACCAATCTCATTCTTCATACTGGTTATCAGCTTCCCAGAAAATAATTTGGGAGAACAAATACAAACAATTCTGTTTAGAGATGATGGAAAAGGGATTTGTGTTGAGACACACTGACCCCAAATCTTCCTCTGAATTACTGCTGTCTGGGATAGAATCTGCCCATAAATAAAACCTGCTCTTCCCAGGCTCAGGACATTCTGCTTTAGAGCTGGCACAGCCCTGCACATCACTGAGACTGCAGTGGTCTAAACAGGCTCTGGAACTGGAACAGCAGCGTGCCTTTGGTATTTCTGCTTTCCAAGCTTTGTGCCACTTGGAAACACTACCAGCAGGCAGTTTCTTTCATGAGTTACATCCCCAATAAGAATATCAGTTCCATTCCTGATAAGAATACAAAGGAGAACTAGGTTAAGAGCAACAAAAATAGGCACATCAACAGAAGCAATTTTGACCAGGTTATTTTTTGATGCAAAATTGTCTTGTGTTTATCCTTGCAGATTTTCAGTATCTGTGACAGATTTGAAGGAATATTTAGATGCCTAAAAGTGGTTGCAGTTGCAAATTCTTGCACATTTGAGAGAGCATCTAAAACAAACATGTTTCTAGCCACTCTAAAATCCAGCCTGTTAAACCAAACTTTTAAATCTTGTGCTGTGCACATCAATAAAAAATCCCCGTGTAGTGTGGAATGACTATTATTATGGAAATGACTATTTTTAAGGAAATACAGATTTACTTACTATTACCACTTGGTATGTAAATGTATTTCCATTATCAAAGATTCTGAGGAACCTTCTCTTCTTACCTGTAGTAGGATCTTTTACTACAATGTCAGAAATCTCAAAGAGTTTGAGAGGCAAGGGCATCTTTCTGTTGGCAGCAATAGTTTTCAGCAGCCCAGGAAGGAGGGTTGTACGTGCCACCTGCAGGACAAACAGAGATGCTGCAAGTCAAATACCTTCCAAAATACCTCGTTTTTATCTTTTTTTTATTTTGTCCATTTGTAACAAGAGTTTAAAAGTAGTCAAGTGCAAATACTACACTTATCTCTTATGTTTAAGCAACTTTGACTTAGAATTATTAAACATGGAAATTTACATTCTCTCCATGCTCTATTTACTGCATTTTCTCAAGAGTTTATATGCGAGCTTAAGAACTGGTACCACTTCACAGGTGCTTGAGTTGCAGTGCAGGGTAGAAAAATAATACAAAAAGTGAAAAAAATTCCCATAAATTTACTCACACTTATACAAAAGGCAAATTCCATGTGCAGTTTGGGAAATATTAAGTGTTATCTAAAATGTTATCTTTATACTACAGGAAAATGCTATGTAATATTCAGTCATGGTCAACCTGAAATCTACAGAAAATGTGTTCAAAGAACCAAGCAAGAGACAATCATACCTGTGATTGTATCTGTAACAACAGTAACATTTCCTGTGTTTTCTATTCAAACACTTCCTTTGAATCGCACCTTTTTTATTTGTCAAACTTAGAAGAGTCTGATTCAGTAAATCTAATGTCAGAGGGGTGGCAGTGAATGTCTGCTCTTGACTGCAAGTTAAGAGTCATCATGTGCTCAGCCACAGTTACTTCTTATGCTTGGTCATGCAGCCTTTCTGTCTATTTATCCCACTTTTCATAACCCACGAAGAGTTCCAGCTGCACACTCAGTGTAAGATGGTCCCTGGCATCATCCTGGGACAGGGCATGGGGAGAGCCATCCTGAGAATCTCATCACAGCTGCCATCTAAAGCTGAAAGTTTACAGTGCATCACAAACACCAATCCTTCCCAATGTTCAGGGAGGCCAATAGATTTTAGAAAAGTGAAGCTATTTTTGCCACAAGGAATTATCCATCCAATAATAACCCTGCTTAGGAGCATTGCTACTGCAAAGGCCTGCAGTCTTGCAAGAACAGAGGTCTGAAATTGTATTTGGCTAGAGGGGCTGCCATGTTTTCTCTTTTTGTTCACACTCTTTGCTTGTTGCTGGTACATTCTATATTGCTTCCTGTAATCTGTAATGGTCTGAACAGGTTCCAACAGTGTCTTGCACGACTGCTTATTTGTGGTACCAAATAAAAGGTGTGCAAAAATTCTGTTCTTGAATCTCAGAGAAGCAGAAGACTGTCAGTAATATTAGATATAAGATGTAGAAAGGCGTTTTAGAAACTCAGAGAAATCAGACTTACTGAAGATATTAAGGGAAAAAAACCCACAAATCACAAAATATTAATATCCCACAAACTCCTGAAACTTTTCAAAACCTTTCTAAAGTGAGTTTACCTTTTTATTTCTTAGGCTAGAAAGAAAAAAGGCCCTCTAAATTTACCTTCCTTGTAAACTAAAGAAAGCATCTTAAAAAAAAATTCCCAAACCCAAAACTCTTGTAAAGGAATACAAAACCTATGGGCATACTCTTTGGTATTTTCAGAATAGCACAGAATACCATACTTGAGCTCTCACTTTCTGCTCTAGCAAAGATCAAATGATCTAGAAAGGGGTATTAAACTACTTCAAGAGCACCACGGAATTTAAAAAAAAAAAAAAACAAAACCAAAACAGGAGTAATAAAGGTCAATAATTGAAAAAAACCAACAAACCGAACGTTTCCTATCCAAAGCTCAGGAAGTTTAGAGATTGCCCAGGCTTATAGTTCCTTTTATGTTGAATAGGTTTTCTAAATGAGGGAGCTGATCAACCATCTGGGATTTTCTGCAGTAAGACTGCTCAATTTTGCCACATTCTGCCACACAGAGCATGGTACTTTGCTTTCTGGAAAAGCTGATAGTATTTCACACCAAAGAGAGACTTCTCAGGGAAGGAGTAACAGAAGATGACATGTTCAGCACATAAATATACTCAAGCTCTTTAATGCAGGAAATGTGGCTTATAGTGTATAAATTTTATTTCCTGTAGGTTCCTTTCTCTCCTTTTTAAAAATAGAATCCATGACAACATTGCTTTCAAGATGTGAATGATCTCACCTGAAATTCTGCTGTTTTGGGGTTTGCTATGCGCACGGCGTTTGTTGCAGAGATGTCCATGCCAAGTTTATCTGAAATATCTTCTTGAGAACACTGAAAATGAGACAAAAACCCATCAAGGTCAAGTAGTTAAAACAGACAGTAAGCCAATGATGACATTTGATATCAAGAATGAACAATGGAATTGTAGCACTGCCCCATAATAGATGCTCTCACATGGAACACTCAAAACACAAATTAAACCCTAGTCTTAAGACTAAGTAGGGAAACTGGTTTATTTACAAATGTTAATTACTAACTAAAATAAACCTGGGTTAAAAAAAAGGCAAGTGTTTATTCAGGCTTCTGTCATGGATTGTTGTCATTTATTTTAAAAACAGGCTCAGATTCTGCACCCTGACTTGCAGCAGGTGAAGTATTTCATTCTGAAAATAGCACTTATAAAGGGACTGGTATCTGTTCTTTCACACAAAGTAACACAATCCCTTGAGGGAAACTTGCAGAAAGTAAAGTAGTGGCTATGAAAAGGTCATATGGCCAAGCCTTCAATTTTCAGAGCTACATAAGATTCTTGTAGTTTGTACATTTGTTGGGGCTGGAGTGTTTTTGAAGCCTGTATTCTAAAGGTGTATTTTTAAGCTGGTCAGTAAAACAATAGGCCTTCACTTTATCAGGCTCAGCCAATGTCTGTGCACATACTGCAGTAGATGCTGCTTCTAAGATCCACACTCAGATTTCCAGAATTTACAGCTTTATTAGAGTAATAAAGAAACCAGTAGCAGACTAGGCATGTAATCGAGGATTTGCTTGTGTACTGCAGTCTCCCAGAAGTGTTCCCTTTGCACTGGCAGCACTCAAAAAGTGTGTTGATAGACTAACTGTGAGAAAAATGAGCAGATGATACCATCTGAAAAAGTGGATTACTGAATAATAAAAAAATCCCAAATAACACAAGGAATGCTGAATTTAGGAGGAGAGAACTGTGTTAAACAGTTTTCAGATGTGTATCTCAACTACAGCATGTTACTGTGATTTAACTAAATGCATTCTGGCTAAACTGGAGCTCCTCACAGAAGGCAAGGTTATTGTGTACAAGTGAAATTTGGGGCTCTAGCCAAGAAATAGACTGAATGCACAAACACATAAGCAGTGTTTGTCATATAACACTGGGGTACAGAATTGTAGCCCAAATTATAGTTATCATAGTCATAAGCCTCACATTGGTGTTCTAATGAAGTGTTGGGGACACAGCAGACTGGGGGTTCCATCCTGCCACAGCAAAAATACAAATATGAAATGTGGTATCATGATATACTGCATGACCTTCAAAAATTCTGCTGTTGCAGTTCATAAAGGTTCTCAGTTGTAGAAATGTAATATATTAAATGTTATCTATTTGGTAACAAAATGTAACAGTCATATTACCTATTTGGTGCTGAAAAAAAATGAACTGTATTCATGAATGAGGAAAAGCTTTAAAAGTTTAACTACTTAATATGAATTACTTCTTCAACATGGTATTACCACAGGTCTGAATACCTCTGTCAGATATTAGCACTGCAGGAGGAAATACTACTTATTGTCCTGGTTATTTAAATGAGTTAATAACCAAATACTAAAACTGGAACATATTTTTCAGAATGAGACCAAATCTTGCTTTTAAAGCTTCATGAAATCTGAAGGTATTAAAATTTTATTTAGTCCATTTAAATTACCAAATTTGGTAGCAGTACCTGAACTTTTCAACTACCAGAAGTGTTTTAGGAGACTGAAATGCTGCATCTTAAAATATTTGAGTAAATTATCAAAAAATAATCTGTGAGCAGATCACTCTCTCTCTTAAGAGGCTGTGTACTTCCAAGGATTTATACCTCTGGCCATCTAGTAAGTTTTAAGTTCAGGAAGAAGTTGTGAAATTCCACAGAGATTTTAATAGAATATGTGATGGTAGCTCCCCATATGCTAAAATGTACACAAATTGCACTTTTAGCAAAGTCTTTGAGCAGATCCTGCAACAGAAGGGATTTTTTAAAATATATAGTATATTTTCAATAGCCGACTATGCCAGTCTCCATGTATGGACAGTTACCATATACATTCAGAGGGCATGGGAGTGGACTTAACTTTTTTGGTTTTTTTAAATAGTAGATGAGGTTCTCTGATCCAGTTCACAGCTAACGAGTATGAGCGAGTGGCCATGACAAAGATGTTGTTTCCTACCATACATTCTATTTTAGCACAAGAACCCTGCTGTGTCATTTCCAGAGTACACATTATGGCAGCTGTTAGTACTGGAGTGGCACTTGCTGCTGCAGAGTCCTAATTCAGTAGTCAAAGACTACTGCCGTGGCTGTAACAAATAATACCTAAAACCAGTGATAACAATTCTATATTTTTTATCTATATTTGTTACCTATATATACTATCTATCTACTTGTTACTTATATTCAAAACTCTACCTGTGGTGAAATTTTCAGAGGATGTCCCCTTAGTGTCTGTGAATTGTAACTTTTTAATGGGTATTCTTAAAATAAACTCTTTGCAGACTGAATTATCTAATGCAAGGAATCGTGGGCGAGTGACAATACTAAAGAGAAATATAGAAACAGGTAAATCTCAATACACTGTAGTAATACCCACCAGCAAGCACTAAATTTTCATATTGGTTTTCTATATTATTGAACTATGATGAATTTCACATCTGGTGACCAAAGTCTTGAGAGAGATTTGCTGTCTTACAATTTCATCCTATCAAGTTAAACTAAAACCAGTCTTCTTCAGCAGCTATTTCCCTCTCTATACTTAGAACTAAATGCCACAGTGACTTATTTCATTTCTCTGACCTACAAACACGCCAAATACAACACTATGATTCCAAAGCCCTAGTAAACAATCAGCTGCCAAAACAGTACTGGATAATACTGGTACATTTACACAACAACATATCCTCAGACCATCCTCTGCAGTTTTGATTGCATCACTGTTCCAACATGCAACTAAGAAAATTATTAAATCAATGTAATATACCAGGGCAAAAGTGAGTGCTTCAGTGAATCCAGCAGCTGCCAAGTCCAGTCTCAGAAGTTCTGCGAGCTTATTGAGGGGGAGCTAAAATGAAACAAAACAGTTTTCAGCTTCCATCTAAAAGCGTTTTGCTATTCTTTCCTGAGGTGACTCTGCCTGTTACATGATGGTGAATTCACTAGGGAGGGACTACGCTTGTGTGCTTAAAATTTTTGAAAGCATTAGCCAGCTGCCTTTAGGCTTGCCTGAGGAAATGAAACTCCCAATTAGAGATTTAATACGGGCTCCCTACTTAAACCCTGTCTTTTTTCAAGTACCAGCAACCACTGGTCTTAGACTTATTCAAATCAGTGGGGCATCTGTTTTGTATCCCATCCATGGTAAATACTTCTCAAGGCAAAGCATGTCAAAATATTTAATTCCTAGGTTCTGTTTTCCCCAAAGCCCTTCTGGCATGCAGCAGTCATTTACTGACAACAGAGCATTCATTTGAAGGGGCAATCTTACTTGATTAGCTATGGTGTACGTTTTCGGAATCACCATCTGAATGTTGTTATAACCATAAGCTATTGCTGCATCTTCTACGATATCACAGGCATGGATAATGTCTGCTCTGGTAGGAGGGATTTCAACCTCTAGATGGTTCCCATTCCCTGTGACGTGTGACTTCAAACACATCCTAGTCAGCAGCTTTGCCAGGCTCGATGGAGTTTCACTGAAACAAAACAAGAGAGTGGTAGTTTATGGATTTTGCACTGCATTGACTGGCTTTGTAATCAATGTTTCTTCTGCATTGCCTCATATCCTGAAGAATCTGCAAATGCTTTATGGACTGTACAGAGACTTAGCATTCACACAGAACCAGCTTGGATTCTCACTCATGAGATGGCCATTTTTCTTTACTTCATAACAGTTGTGTGAAGCCATAAAGAATCATTTACTTTCCCTGAAAGCAGGGGAAGAACTCTTAGAGTTGACCTAATTACCAAGATAACCCCCAAATTTTTTATAAATTCAAAAAATCACATAGTCTAAACATTTTTAAAACAATGCAATAATCAATGTCTTCTAGTACCTTTGTCATGGTTAATAAAAACTATGTTTTCATTTGCAGTAACCCACCTGATTCCGATTTTCTTGTTAATGTATTCAGGTTTCACCTTCTCTGTTCGATAAGCCAGCTCCTATAAAGAAAGACAAAGATTTTAAGCATACACAGTGCCTACATTTCTACCTAAGAGGATTCAATCTTAGTAATCTAGCTTCTAATTGCCATACTAAAATGACACCCACAGAAGACAAACGTGGAATATCAGGCTAAATTTAGCATTCTAAAGTTAACAGGATTGTTGAAAATGTACTCTAGTATGTGATGCAAAAGCTGTTCTTGGTTAAGCTGGAAGGGTGAACGCAGCATGAAATTCCTGTTATTGAAACTTCCGATAATTTCTGATATATACAAGCAACAGAGTCACTGAAAGTTTCTGGTGACCAGTTCATCCTAAGTCAAAGCCCTAAAGCACAGAATGGTCATGCATGAGATCTCATGGTCTTGTACAGATCAAATGACTTTTAGGAGGAAAAGGAAAGAAAATTTTTTATTTCTTTATTGGCACACAAATACCTACCAGTATTTTACTTAGCAAGTGTGCAACATATTTAAGGAAGTTATTTTGTATATATTTATGTATTTCATGTGTTTATAAACTTCTTGATATACAAATCCTTAAAAACCATAACATCTGAAACTTTGGGGATTTTTTTCTCTATTTTATCTAGGGAAGCTGCTTTGGTTACTGGAGATATTTCTATTTTGTTGGATATCTTTTCAGGATTCTACATCTTTCCTCTGGTGATTGAAACTGATATTGTGAAAAGAAAAAGCTAAAACGACACTAGAAAACCTCTCAGCAAAAATAAGTTTCTTTCCCTCTAAACAGTTTGTACTTGCTTGATATATCCCATTTTATGAACACAACCAGATCTGTCTTCAGTTACTTTCAGGAAACAGGAGGAATTGCTTTCTTATACTTATTAAGAGAATAAAAATGTAAGACTCCATTACTGCAGAGGGGTCTGTCTGGGGCTCTGAACTGCTGACTTGAAGTCAACATTCTGCCTTACAGACCTTTACATAGTTGGTGTCTGTACAGCAAAACACTGAAAAATGTGGTGTTACAAGGTTATTTTAACTGAAGGGCATTAAAGCTTCCAGATCTGATAAGTACATTATGCTGAGGCTGATTTCAGTTGTCCATAGGCTTAAGGCTGAAGGACCTCTTCCTGCATTAATTTTTCCTGATTTGGAACACGTAGGTTTTAAAAGCTTTAGACACAGATTATGACCTTTGATCGCAATCTTTACTTTTTCCTGAAAAAGTTCCTATCACATGGACTCTAAACCATAATAGTGTATTTTTAACCTCATCATAATTCAGTGGATCTTCAGAATGAGTTTTCTAGACAAGGAGAAGCTGGAGCTGGAGTTATTTTTTGTGGGATTAGAGAAGACTCTGGCTCACTAATACAGAGACAGTGCCAAGCTGGGTCTTTACACTGCACCCCAGAACCAGCACATGCTGCCACTGCAGGAAAAGAAAACAATGTCACTCTCACCAGACTTCGTGTAAATAAAGCCCTTTCCCTAAGGACACAGAGATATCCTAATGCTGTGCTTACCGGGTAGATGTGGGTCTTCCCATTGGGATAAACCACTTGTGCTGCTTCAACACTGAAAGAGACAGAAACAGATCAGTAAAAATGATTTTAGCTCATGGCCCAAATGTAATGTCTCTCTGCCTGGAGATTTATACTCACGTGAATGGCTTCTCACAATATTCACTGAACATCGTGACTATAATATCAAGAACAATTTTTGCCTACAAAACAAACATAAAAATCACATTGAAATCTGTCATCTACTGTGTTAAACTAGACAAAATATCTTAACAAAGAAACAGGGAAAATATCTCATCTTACACCCTCTTCATCCTACTCTATTTAATAATCACTAATTTCCTAGCAATGTAGAACACTAGATTGAATTTTAAAAATCATTTTCCTTCTGATGCAGACATTTGTGCAAAAACTTGAAAATCTTTGGTTTTCAAGGTTCTGAAGGATTTGTGTATCTTTTCTAAACTCTGTTCTTTAGAAACACAAGGTTTTTATTACTATTTGGAGCTGGGTCTTCCTAACCCGCTGTCTAATTAGTAATTTTACTGAAGTTCAAGTGAGAATGGAGAGGCTGAAGGACTGTGCATTGTTTAGCAATACATTATCAAATAACCTTGTCTGTGAAATTTTTTTTGTTTTACTGTTAATATTTTAAGAGACTCTAATCGAACATAATAATGAGATTCAAATGAACTTCTCAACCCACAAAGGGTTTTTTTTATTTGATGCCTAACAGTGTAATTTCCTTCATGTAAACAGAACAACACTACATTTATTTTTATTATCAAGACAAGCAGTAGCAAGAAACAGTTATTTATTAGTTTGCTTGGAAGCCACTTCCCAACATGCAAATTTATTTGTGTTGTTAACATTGTGGACTAGGATAGGTTAAAAGCAGTTTTGCTCTTAAGCATCAAGTTACACACTTTTGGGAAACTGTCAATGAATGCACAACCTATATTCAAGAACAGGCAATTATAACTCCTAGGCTTTCATGCTTCAGCTTTGAGTTACAGAATTTGCATATGGAAAGACTTGAATTTAGCAATTATTTGCAAAGCATCCCTGCTTGAAAAAGATAACTAAGTAGAAAAATTGTTGTCTTTCTTCCCTCAGTCCAAATTTGCAGTAGGAGACAAAATGAATCTTTACAAAGAGTATTCTGCCAAAACAGGCAGTCTTAGTAAATTTTACTCTTTTCAAAGCCTTTCAGATTTAGAAAAAGTGCTCAACAAGAACAAACAGTCTCTAACTTACTTGAATTATTTTCTCATACAAGCTGAACACTTAGTGTCAGCATAAAGATACAGTATCAAAAGTCAGTGAAAACACAATGCTATCTATAGAGCAAGCCTGAAACTGTGTTAAGGGAATTCCACAGTCCTACAGCTTTTGTATTGGAAAGTTGGCTCCATACAGTAAGTGCCTTGTTGTCGAAGGTCTTTGTATTGGAGCTCTATTACCCAAAGGGAAAACAATTCTATTAATGCATATCAAAAGCAGGAAAGATTTACCTTTGTAATATCTGTGCCTGTACATTCAATAAACACATTTCTGGTATTTAGGCTTATTTTTGTATGATCTCCTAAAACATGTGAAAACAAAAACATGTTAAGAAATATTAGTTTTATTGCAATAACACTATGACTCATTTTGTGTCAGAAAGATCATTGTCATCTTCCACAGCTTAAAAAAAACACTATCTATTGCACCAACATTCACAGCTGTTGACAGAATGGCAGTTCTTTTCATTTTTTAATTTATGAATCAAATAAAAGGAAAAAGACCAGACACTCTGACTGGGTTATGCTTCACACTGCAAGACACAGGAACCTACAGGTATCCTGGCACTCAGCTGGAAAGCCAACTAACAGAACAGTGGCCATCTGCTGTTTAGGAAAGGGCTCTGCACTGCCACAGCATCCCATCTTCCCTGGGTTTAGTCTCACGTTTGCATCAGATGTGTGACGTGTCATTTCCTTGGGCAGGAATAACTGAAATGGTTTTTAAAAAGTGATTCAGACCAATGACTATCAACAGTCATTCTGTGATGTCCTGACACTGCTGATACACTGCAGGTTGCTCTACAGTAGTGATTTAGGTCCTAGTATGGGTCCCTTCTAGGCATGAGTTTGCTTTGTCTGTACTGGGAGTTATGGTGTGTGCATTATTGAAGCACATCCCTGTTGCACTCAGAACTTTTCTTGTCTGGAAGAAGCACCTGAAGCATCTCTTTTGCAAACTGGATGTGAAGTGCCCCAGTAGTTGGTTCCCTACAAAAGTGGGGTTTGTTAGTAAGCCACAAGCAATCTGGAGCAGCTGTACAGAGATCTCCCTCTGCCTGTTAGGTACAGATGGGCAGTGCACACCTGGAGTGAATTCCATTGCTGGGGACCATGCAGGAATGGGCACACACAGTCCTACAACTGTGTGAGATCATGCCAAATCCAACCTCTTTGTCCTTCCTGCCTTTCCTTTCACCATTCATTAATGAACATGCACCCCACCAGAGAATAAAGAAAGCATTTGGATATACATGGGAATTACTGCTTCCTTTGTTTGACCCTGACTTAGCTTCTCTGTTTTAGTTTCCTGTCTGAGAAATTAGGTCACAGCTAGACTGGAAGTTAGGTGCACCAGAGATCTCAGGACTGAGGGATCTTGTACTCCCTTCCAGCTGTGCTGTGTCTCTTTGCAGATGGAATGTATTCAGCATCTCTGGACTCGCTTCAAAGCAAATACAACCCTTCACTTCAGTGCTCGTAGATAATCCAAACAACCAATACAGATGTTTACACTGCCTTATCTGGTTAAAAAGTACCTCTAACCTGGAAGCCTCTCTTAGATACTGTTCTCTAAAGCAGAGGCAGGTGTTAAATTTAGCTCAACCTCTTAAATTGATAAAATATAAACAATATGCTGTGCTTATACATGGAACACACCCAAGCTGTGTGTTGGAATGAGCCTAACAAAGAAGGATCAGGCACAGTGGTTGACACCACCTTAAATTCAGAACAGTTTTTGTTACCAGTCCCTGCCAGAGAGTTTGAGCTGCCTTTTAAGAAGATTTGGGTTAGCTGGATAAAGGTCTATTAGGAAGCATATATCCAAAGAGATTATCACTGCAGATTTACTGGTCAGTGTAGGGAAATTCACTGATTCCTGACCTATATTTCAATACATAGGTATACTGAAATATCTTTCTTAAAGGAGTAATTCTTTTCATGCCATTAAAGGCTTCCATAAATGTGGTTCTCAAAAATCACCTACAGTTTCTTTTGCATTCAGAGGAAACCCATGTTTAGAAACAATGCAAAAAACATCTAGACCAATTTATTCTTTTTAAGCCATTAAAGTCTCCTGAAATCACTTGAGTGATAGCAAGGGGATCCATAAAAACTAGTTCACATTGCTGTTAAGTTCCCTGCTGTGACCTCATAAAATGGAGTACAAAGTTGCAGTTACCAGTTACAGTTATCAGTTAACAAAATAATTTCTTGCAGACTTCTTTTAGCTAAACAAAATGCTTTTCTAACAAAAGTTCCTGTCACAAGGTACTTTTTTGAGTTGCAGAAGGGTACCAGAAGCTAAATGCAGAGGTTTGCAGTAGAACTTTTACACCCTTCTGATGAAGATGAGAAAAAGGAACACTAACTGCCTAGGGAGGGAGCAAAAAATTTGACTACCTTTAAACTGAAGGAAGGAAAGAAGACTATAGGAAATTTTAAGTGAATCAATTAAGAAAACATAATCCCTATTACACATCAGTGTTTCTGTCAGACACTAATTCGCACACAGAACAGCAGTAACAGTACCAAGCAGTCACAAATTGATCTTACCATTGATGATTGGTGGCATGGACAGAACAACCCCGTTGCTGTCGTAAATGACAGGATACCGTGGCTTGTTTTCAATCAGGTGCAGATAGTGCCGAAGGTGGCTGTCAGTCTGCAGAAACAAAGCACAGCCTGAATTTCACCTCAGCTCACAGGTGAACTTCCACAGAGCCACAATCCTTTGCCGAGTGGTTAAGGGGAATTTTGAAGGTGGGAAGGATTGGGTTAGAATTAGGTACTTTACTAGCAAAGGGTGATTGCTACCAGCAGCAGGAAAAGTTTGAAATGAGAGAACTGGATTTTTGGTTTTCTTCAGAAGTACTGAAGATTATTGAAGGATTCTCTCTCACATGCATAGGCCATGCACTCCAAATGATACCCTTGTTCACCACAGCAGACAAATATTGCTAATATCCTCAGTCTATAGGAACTCTTCTTAAAAGCCATAAAAATTAGCACTACAATACTTTTAGTTATAAATTGCTGGATACTGCCACATTTATCCCTAAATTTGATTAAAATTTTACATTTGTTCTAATGACATAGGTATGTCCTGTACCAAAAACTTAATTTCATTTTAGTCTCTCTTGTTTCTGAGCTCTCCTACTCTTTAGTCAGAGACACTTGAGGATTTGTCTCTATGGCCAGTATGTGTGTTCCAGCAGAGCTGTATTTGTAATGACAGTGATAAATAGTAACATTTTCAAATACTGACATTGGAACTGGCCCACATAAAGATTGTCAAATCAGACTTGATAGAATGTTTTCCTAGCATTTGCCTGGTTTCATCAGGATGCTGGGCCAGGAGCAGTGCCAGACCTGACTTGATAAATCAGAAGCTTACTACCAAACCCACCATTCTGAGAGTTGCTCTTAGCCCCAAAATACCACAATGTATCTTTCACAGACAATAAAAATAAAACATTACCATGCATTTCTCATGGTAAGCAAAATACGGAATGTTCACTGGCTGGGAAGCTACAGAAGATAACTGTGTTTTATTTGTAAGAACTACTTTTAATAACAAGGATATGAGAGATATTTAGCCTTGGAAATTTATCTTCCTGCATTTAGTGCAACAAGTCCGAAAAATCTCACTTACCCTATACAGATCCATAATTTGTGAGGCTGTGTACTCCTTGGATTGATTCAAGGGCTTAAATTTAATTTCAGAAGGTGCTTTGGCAGTAAAAGTAAATGGACCCGAGATGGTGTCCAAGTCATGGGTACCTATTGCTACTAAAGCTCTTTTCCTAGAAAGAAAGAATGCAAAATAATGTTTTTACTAGTAATACTTGGAGTTTCTTAGAGTATCATGCTCTATACTTCTACGCATTCACAGAGCTTACTGAAAAAGTAGAAGGATAATTTTGAGAAGCCTAGGAATTATTTCACTAATAACATTTTAATAAACATTATGAATTACAACAGAACTAGTCAAGACAAATCCAATGGAAATGTAGCTAAACACTTGTCTCAGCTGTTGCATGATCTATAACAGCTATTTATGTTGAACAATATTGGCAGCAGACAGGAACAGGCAAAGAAATGAGAAGGAACAAGAGAGCTGCTATAGAAGATCTTCCTTGCCATCTCCATAATACTCCTCTGCAAAGGGGCTGTGCAGTCCTAACATGTGATAAAATCATACACACAGACACTATGCACTGTTTTAAATTTGAGCACTAACCTGCAAATATTTTGGTGTAGTTTCTCCTGGAGGTCAATGAAACTGTCATAACGGTCCTTGGTAAAAGTTATATTTCGGAGGACAGCAGCTACAGCGTGAGGCCGGATCTGGGCAGTCTGCAATTCACAAGAGCAGCATGCACATTTCAAGTGAGCATCTGAACTTTGATTTGATATGCATCTGAAACTTTGATTTGATCTGCTAACAGGTTCACCCAAAACAATTTGTCTGTTGTTCCTCCCCCTCCTCTTTCCTAAGAATAGATCACAATGACTAGAGATATTTAAATTTCTTTAGCTCTTGCTGTGCATATAAGATTTCCAGTCTCACTGCTCTTACAAAATCGTACTGATATGGATCTTGCTGCTTCAGCAACTCTCAACACATTTACAAAGGTGCAGTAAACACTTTTACCTGTTCAGTGATAATCAGCTTCTGACCTTCACCCTCAGCTGGTATTATCTTTTCATACCTAGGGAGACTTATCCTAAAACAAAACCAGAAATAAGTCTGTAGCTGAAATGCAGGAAACTCTAGAAATGTAGCAGCAATTATTTGTAGAAAACTTTCTTGGTAATGTTTCTTGGCATGTAATTAGCTAACTGTGCAAAACTTGTTTTTTATGGGATGGTAAACAGATTACTGAACTAGAAAGGAAGAACTCAACAAGATAAAGTCACTGCAGAAAAGTGAAATAAATTATTTGGTTTGGTATTTATTACAAAGGATCACCAGAAAGTTTCTCTGCAGAAGCTCTTTACAAAGGATGAGTCTCAAATGGAATAGCAATTGAAAACTTTTTAGAACAGATGCAAAACCCAATAACATTCTAGTCTAGTCTTTTAAAGATATGCAATAGATCTTGTCCAGAGGAACATCTGACGAATCTGATCTACACAGGAAATCATACTCAAAATCCAAGCAAGTATGAAGTTCTGTTTACTGACCAGAAAGGGACCCATATTTCAACAAATAACAAATGAGAGAGATCTCACAACTCTGCCTTACCTTTCCTTAAAGACCTGCAGTCCTCGGACCAGTCCTTCCAGGCAAAGCAGATCATAACGGTTGGCAGGAACATCGATTTTATAGAGAACGACATCAGACGCACCCTTTGCCTTTTCTTCGCCTTTTTCTTTACTTATAATGTCCTTCTCAGATGTCTGAAATTGAGCAAAAATGTGGTTTTAACCTGATATATCTTAACAATGACATGAGTATGACGGTGACATGACAGGAGACACTGTTTTAATTAGAAATTTTACAGCGTAATCTGCATTTATACAGCAAATGCACACGCCAAATATGAGAAATGACATAAAACCTTAAATTCAGAAACTGTAAAGCAGTGTACCAAAAGAAAAATTCAGTATTAAAATTTTAAGAAAAAAGATTATAGAAGCAAGAAACTCCAGGCTGTCAGATCCCAGGAGAGATCTGAGACCTTATCTTTGGCAATAGATTGGCAAATGACTTGTCATAATCAAGATTATTGTGAAATAAAGCATAACATATGATGTTCAGATGTCTTTTGATAAACATCATTAAAAGGACAATAAATTAAAATTAAAAGGCAAAACCAAAACAGGTCTACTTGAACAAGATTTGTACAGATAGAGTTATCAGGGCTAGCAAATCTCCACAAGTACAGAATCTAAATCAAAATGCTAAATATAAATTAGTTACAACTCAGGTAACAATGTCCAGAACAAATATATTTTTTGTGGATATCACACAGACGACTGCATATCAAACAAAGTCTAACAGATCTTATAAAATATGATCAATACATGCTTTGTGGCCATATTTACACTCCTAATTAAAATGGGCCTGAGACTGAAGATCAAGTGGCACAGAGTGCTGACCTCCAGAAAGTACAGCAATATGCCATCTTGGAGTGTCTTGCTTCCAAGGCAGTAATTTTTGTATGTCTGAGGGGTTTTTTCCAGATTCAAAACACCAGTGTTAGTACAGTCCATTACAACACTGTACCAGGGGATATGCTGGAAATAATGCTATACAAACTCTTAACAAATATAAATGCTGTCAATAGGCTTACGTCTACTCAAAAAGCAACAAATAAAAACATAACTCACAATTTCATCAAGTTCCAAACCAAACTCAAAGCAAAGCTCATCAAATTCTTCATCCGCTGTGAAGGAAGAAGGTGAATTTTAGTTAACAAGCAGACCTCAGACCTATTTTTTTGTATGTGCTTGGAATGTTTTCAAACAAGATAACATATGCTATTTTGAAGAAAAAAGGTAAAAGTAATTTAAATAATTTTCCTTATATTTGCATCTGAGCAGCATCTTCTTTAGTACGTATTCAATTTATTGACACGGTATTCTTACAGCCACAAGGGAGGGCTTCCGAGCCTTGGAGATCAGCTCGTCAGCCAAGATTGTCAGAGCAACTGTGGCCCGAACAGATAATGAAAACAGGAGGGAATAACCGGGCAGCTTCTGCCAACTGCTCCCATTCTAATCAGTCAGGTTGTTCTACAGAGGTTGCATCAACTGCGCTGTAACATGTGAGTAACGCAGCCCTGATCTGGCAATGGAGACCTGCGCCGGGCCTAAACCCCTGCATGTCCCTGAATGCTCCTTCAGCCGAACAGTTCTTAAACCTGCTTTCTGAGCCAGGAAGAACGGACTGAATAAATCCACGCTATTCCCTTTGCCTGCTCCCCCCCTCTTCTCTCTCCTTCTTGATTTAACCAGATCCTAAAACAGACGGTGAAACTCCAACCAGAAACCGCCATGTGGAGACGCGCGGTTGCGATTTCCCGAGAGATTGGGGCTCAAGCAGCGCGTGTGGGGGATGAAGGGGCCAGGGTAACACATGGCAGTGCCTGGCGTGCCACGGGATGGCCGAGAGCGGGCGGCAGGGGAGCCACCGGCGCTCTGGGGCCCGGCCTTCCCCGCGGGGCGCAGCGCAGCCCCGGGACGCGGGACC
>VZRO01000983.1:136990-162826 GCA_013397915.1 Daphoenositta chrysoptera | reverse complement strand
GGCGCGCAGCGGGCAGGTGCGGCGGCTGGGGCTGCGGCTGGAGCCGGCGGCGGCAGGTCCGTGCCTCCCGCGCTGCTCCCCCGCCGGCAGCATGAAGGTCGAGTTTGCCCCCATCAACATCCCCCTAAAGAGGAGGATCCAGACAGTCGCCGTGCTGCAGTGGATCTTCTCCTTCCTCCTGCTGGGTAACAGCCTTCCTCCTTCCTGCCGCTGCCCCAGAGAGAAAAGGGCAAGGGGCGGCTTTCTGCGTGACCAGCGTTACCCGTGGGCATCGCTTGGTGCCAGCCCGCGGCTCCACGTGGGTGCCGAAGCGGCTGGGGGCGAGCAGCTCCCCGGCCATCCCCGGCCGGGCAAGAGCATCGCACTTCTTTCTTCCCTGAAAGCTTTGGATGGCTTTTCCTATTTTCCGGGGGGTCTATTTCTTTCTATGGGCTCTTCTTCAAATACGATCCTAAAAATCTAGTTTATGTGGTTCCTCATTGAGATGCCCAGTAGGTTTCTGACAGCAACTTTTTTATTGAACATGAGCATAAAGTCTGGTACATGACAAATGCTGTTTTCATTTGTAATTTCGTAAAATAACTTTATATGCTGTAGTTCAATAAAATTGTCATTTAACAAGGTGATGAGAATTAATGGGCATTGTCAGTGAATTGGCTCAAATGAAGACCCTTCCATAAAAATATCCTCACTGACTTTAAGAAAGTGTTGCTAATTCTACTTGGTAATCTTTCACCACTCATTGTTCCTCTATAATTAATGTTCCTAAAATCTTAATAGACACCTATCACTAAGCACCTTTTCACAGCAGCAAATCTTATTCACATGGGTAAGTGTCTTGAACTTGATGAAATGAATCACTGGATAAGGTAAGATAAGCCTTAACTCTATGAGACTCCATGGATTGTATAAATGGGGAAGTGGTTATTGAATAGTCTGGTCTGAGGTACAGAGCCACTGCTTACCTGTGTATTACTGGAAATGCTGGAACATTTAATGATCATCTGTTCTCTAGGATTTACATAGAGAAAAGGAGTGTTTACATATCTTCCTTGTATGTCTTCCAAGTATATTATCCTTCAGATGGTCTGATGTCTTTCAGATTATTTTTTTTTTTTAGGTTGTTAGCCCACACATGAAAGATTTGGGTGAAGTGTGGAGGGTATGAAGCATCTTCACAGGTTAATCGGTAGATGTTCTGCTACCTCTAAATTACGTGGGGTTAAATGATAAATGGTTTATGCTTGTGGCTACATTGTAAATAGTCTGTACTTTTAATTTTCTGTTATTGAATTAGGTCTTGGCATGAGCCATTATTCCAGTCTCATAAAGCAGTGGAAGTTCAGGGGCAGTGGAAGAAAGCAATTTTTTTTTTCCTAATGCAGCAATACTGCTGCAGAAAACCACATCTTTCTGTGCTTAGTAGCAGTGATCGGGATGCAGAAAATCCTGTCTCTGTAGTTTAGTGGGAGAAGTAGGCAGCTGTCATCTGCAGCTGGCACTGCCTGGGAACGCCAGGAAAATCAACAAGGAAATGGTCTTACGGCTGGTTATGTTGAGTATAGTGAGTCCATGTGATCATGAAAAAATCAATTTGCGAGAATGCTTGGTTAACAATTTGATTCTAATAATAATTATCTGCTTGTGCTTCATGGGGAGGTTTATCTTTAGAGCTGACCAAGGTGACCTTGTCATTTCGTAGGCGGACACTTTCAGTCATAGGGCAGCCAGTGATCTGGCCAAAAAGTTTCACTTAGCTGCAGGAAAATTCAGGTGGATGAATCCTAAATGAATTAAAGCAGTGAGAAATGGGCTAGTTTTTGATGTTCTGGACTGCCCCTATGTCCGGATTTTTCAGCTTTTTTTTTTTTCTGAACAGATGTTGTTTGTAAGCTTTTGAATTCAAAAGTGACACTTTCAAACCAGGGAGGGGATGCCCCAGTACAAGTGAAATACTGTGTGAGTTCATCACAGAATAGGTTGGAGATTTAGGTGTTCTTTGGGGGTTTGTGTGTGGCTGGAACTAGTTTATGCCAAGCACGATCTTATGTTGATTGCCTGTCTTATGTTTCATATCTGCATGTGAAAACTTGAACAGATAATGCCCTATGACAGCTAATGATTCATGATATAGATAGAGGGATTCTGTTTAGAGCAGTGAATAAATGGGGTACTGACTTAGCTGCTAAAGTTGTCGATCTAGGTATGTTGTAAGATGCCGTAGCTTAGTAAAATGAACTATAGGACTAACAGATGAAGTAAGATAACTCTAAAAATTAGTGCCCTGAATGAGAAAAGCTGAATTGGTTAATGATATGCTTCAAATCTGGGGAGTGACATGTGAAAAAGAGATTTGGCACACTGAGAAAGCTGTAAGGGGAATGTGAGCCTATTGTAATTTAGAATTCACAATGTGACTTGGATAGAAGACTCTTGGTTTTATCTTCCTGGCTGAGAAATGTAACAAGCCCCTGCTCTCCAGGCTTGCTTTGTTGTAATGCTGCATGGTTTTCTGAGACTGTGGAATTGATGACTGAAAATGCCCTCTTGCTTGTGCGACTCACAGTCTGGCCTGAAATACAGACATGCAATAGTTGTTGAAGCCTAAAACTCATCCCCACTGTAGAAAGAGTGAATCACTCAACGAATACTGAAAAAATAGCAGCAACCTGCTACAAAAAAGTTCTGCTCCTTCATGCAGTGTAGCAGCTTGGGCTGGATCTGCACTACAGATCCATTGCTTCTGCCGTGCAGCGTAGGCAGAGTAAACATGCCTCTGTCTCAAAAAGCTGTACAGATGTGCACAGAATTTCATTATATACAAAAAGAACCTCTTTAAAATTCTGGCTGTAAGTTCCTGTGCTTCCTTGTTCTGTGCTGCAAGCTGCCAAAGTTCACCCTCAAAGGGAAAAGAGAAGTTTTCATTGTAACAGTGATTTGCCTGTTCATTATCCAGGGGCATGACACCAGAAGCAAAAGTAAGTTCTGAAATACTGGGATGTGTATGTTTCTGGAGTTTCTGGGGGAGAGAAATGCCCATTAACAGATTCCCACCATGTGTTGGCTGAAAATGCTGTATGGCTTTGTATCTTAATGTTCTCCAAGTGCAGCAGACCAGAAAAGTTTGGGTATAAGTTCCATGAAAGAGGAAAGTGTTTTAACTGGGCTTCTGTCTTTTGGAAGACAAGTGTTATCAGTCTTGAGTCCAGAAAACTAAAGCTGTTAAAACTTAAAACTGGCAAATGCTAAAATCATGCTGTTTCTCACTGTATTAAGCACAAATCCAAAACAGCTTCAGGCTGAAGCACAATGTCAAGCGTTATAGTGCTGAAACAGCAAATACATGAAGTTTTGCAATTCCATAGTACCTACTTTGGATAAAAAGCCAAACCAGACAATTTTTTATAGATGGTCGTTTTATGCCTGTAATTACTGTTATTAGAGATTCACTGGCTTGGCCAGGGGCTGGCAGTCCTGGGGCAGGTCTGGCCCTGCTCCGAGCTGGTGCAACACCCACACCGTGTCTGCCTGTGAGGCTGTGTGCTGTCTGCTCTTGATCACTCTGTGCCATTGTCCAACCCCACCCCAGGCAGAAAGTCACCTGGAGAAATGAAATCTCCAAGCCTCTAAGTGCTGCTGGACTGACAAAGCAAAGATCACAGGTTTCATGGTGCATGTGCCCTAAAGAAATTGTCACTGTCAATGAGTGCAACGGATGTGCTTGGTATTTGCAGGAAATCTTTGTTTTTAACTTAAGAACTTTGAATTAATTTTGCTGCATTTACCAGTATGTCTGATATCCTATTGGGAACAGGGAGTAGGTTTTCTCTTTCTCACACAGCACACAGCAGCTGAGCATTTATCCTTGGTGTGTGAGCTGTGTGCCTCAGTACTGCACTTCAGTCAGTGAGGTTCAGTTTGTATCAGGAGGTGAGTAGTACCGAGGCAGGAGGTAGATCAAAGGGTTCTTTTAAAGCAAAACCATTAAAAGAAAGAAAAAATCAGTGAGATTTGGTTGAAGTGCTGCTTTCCCAGTGCTTTAGCCTTTTGTTTTCCCTTCTCCCTAATGCACACAAATCAAATGACAGTATTTTTGAAGAAAACAAAGCTATAAGGTGAGTGGGTGAGCTATGCTCCTGCTAACTTCTGTGCCCCTTATGTGAAAAGGGACAGTGGAGTTTGAGCATGTACAAAATCAAATGCAAAACTGGGTGACTTGGGTGGAGTGGTGGTGTCTTGGGCCAGACAATTAGAGAGGGAAATGAGTTTAACCCTACAGCAGGGATACCAGGGTTTTTCTCTGAGGAAAGGTGATGGTAGGGGAGAATGGTGCATCCTCTAAGGCTCACTTCTGGGGCCCAGCAGTGTCCCTGCTCTCCTCACTATGGGTTTAGGAAGTGACTGTTGTGCAGGCACTCCTGTGTTTATTTGCAAAACCCTTAATAATACAAAATCAGTATATAATATAAGGTATACTTTAATATGCATGAAGCCACAAAATTATATGCTGAAGACATTGGTATATATTAAACTACATCCTGTTCTCTAGTGATTAAACTTCTGTGCATGTAGGATGAAGCAGTCTGTTAATTGAACTTGCTGGAGACAGTTTTGAGTTGTGGGTCTGGCTTCCCCAAAAGAATAGAAATGATGAAACATTTGCCACAGAGTGGAGAGATTGCTGCTGGAATAGTAAGTGTGTTGAGAGAGCAGGTGTCAGTGTAATGTGCTAAAGCAAATATTAATCTTTCCTGCAAACGTACCATGATGGTTTGTTATCTGGTTCTGATTTAATTCATCAGCTATAGCTGGATAATTAATATGGTTTTGTTCTTCCTCAAAGCCTTTTTTAAAAAAATCTCTATACTTGAGAAAACTCAGCTAAGCTCCATGAGCCTTTCCTAGCAAGCTGGCTGGTATTGCTGCTTGTTATTGTCACTCTGTACTCATCTGTCTGTGAAGTTTGTTGGTGGCCTATGGGTAGGGACTGAAGTGTGAGCACAGAGAATAACAGGGTACTTACTGAGGAGTATTTCTAGGAATGCTGCCTCTGTTACCTACACCTTAGGGAGGGAATTTACCCGTGTGTCTGAGTATATTTGTCTGTATCTCTCAAGAATAAGAAGAAAAAATGGCTCTGCTGTGTCAGGCCAGAGATCCTGTATGTGAACATAAGAGACAGTGACTGCCTAAGGAGAAAGAAAAGAAATGGGAAATATGTAGACTAAATTTGGCACACTGTCCTGGGATTTGGCAATTAGTAACTTGGGGATTTATGGTATCCAGACCACTCTACCTCCAAGTCAGTTGTGTGTAATGCTCTGTTATCTCTGGTTTATCAGTATTTGCCAGTGGAAGGTCTTGGGGACTGGAACCAAATTTCAGTGTAAACAGGCCTCCAAAGCTTGGCATCTGAGGGTTTGTGTTTATTTTCCTAGCACTGTTGAGATACAGTTTCCTTGGTAGGAATCCTCAGATATCCTTGTGGCTCCCACTTGTAACCAATAACCTTACAGAGACCATCACAGGAGACTGATACATTTTCAACAAACGGTGGCTGTCCAACCACCTCAGTTCTGGACATGGCTACCAAATCCTGGGGATGCCAACAGTTTTCCAGTCCAGTTAGTTTAAATAAACTCCCAGCTTTGTCTTTGCTGGGGAGGCCTTATCTGCCATGGATAAAAAGTGTCAGAAGGTTCCTGTGTTACTGGTAAAACTGTATATTGACAAAATGGCACAGAGTACTAGGCTTTAAACAGGACAGTACTAACATTATCTCTCCATTTTTTAAAAATAGGCTTTCTATGTAAAATCTGCAGAACAATACTCTGCAGAGGCATGAACTTGCTCACTGTTGCCTTGGCAGGATGCCTGTTTTCAGGTGTTGCCAATTGTCTCAGGTCTTACTTTGGTGGGAATACTGGAGTCCATTTGCTGTAGTTGTTACTTAATTTGAATTTCTGTCATTTTCTTCATGGTATATATAAATAATTTAGAGAATATTTGCAGAACTTAAGGCTGATTATTTTTTTATCCTGCATGAAAGTATCCCATAAGTGGGGAAAATAATTTTTTTTAATGTCAAAATCAACTGATCAGTGTTAGCTTGAGGGATAATAGAGAGAAGCAAATGTTCATTAGGGATGAAAACATCACTGTACAATTCTTCTGTGTTACCTCCAAAGTTCTGTTCCCAACCCATCTCAGAGACATTGCTGCTCTGAAAACTAGGGATGAGAAAAGCGCTGTTCTTTTTTAAAAAAATCTCCATGGTTATTGAAGAATGTAATTTTTCTGGTTTGTTGTTTTTTTTTTTTTTTTTTTTTCCTGTGTCCACAGATGTAAGAAACGAGCTTTTCACCTTGCTTTGTGTATTGGTACACACATGTACTCATAAAGCCCGGGGAGGGGCAATACTAAGAATCACTTCTCCACCTGTGTATTCACTAGGATGCCAGGGGAATACAGATGTTTTTTTTTACCATGTCCTTGGTGGGATGAGGTTCCAGTTGCTGAACTCTGAATGTCTCCAGCTCATTTAAGACAGAGCTGCATAACGTGTTTAGAGAAACCTTTGCTAATGGTATGTGGGACATGGCAGGAACTGGCTCGGAGCTGTCCTGAGTTGCTGGGCAGTCCTGAGGTGTTGGAGTGAGCTCCTTCGCATGGTTTTTGGAACACTGCAGAGAGCCTGTGGTGCTGCTTGGGGTGAGAGCAGCACCCTTGGCACCAGGGACACGCCTGCACTGCCCAGGCATGCTGTGAGCATAATGGAGCCTTCTCTTCTAGGGACGATCTTACATTTGCTGGTTTTCACAACAGATATTAATCAAACATTTTTGATGCCTTAGTAACTCCAAATGCATTTGAAGCTTCCAATTTCCAGATTTAACCTGTGCTGTTTTCATGTTTCCTATCTCTGGTATTTAAACTTTTTATGAATTTGGTGCCCCCTGCGGAAAACTCAGAGCCTGTTTAATGACTGAAGAATCAGGTGTACAAATATCATAGGCAGGATGGCTGCCACTGCTGATAGCTAACACTGCATAAAGTGGTTTTCATCAATTTGTTCCAAAATATGAGTATCCATCTGTTGTAAATGGGAAATGGAGAAGTGACACACCAACATTGGCTCACAAACCTTGCGTTCAGAGTTCCATATATTTCCTTCCTCTCCACCCCACCAGTCCAATATATCACAGAGATATTTTTCAAATCTCTAATTCAAGTTCAGCTAAAAAATTACACTTAGAGCATACACTGGAACTACACCCAAGGACACAATGAAGCAGTAGAGTGACAAATCCCAAGTTATTCACCTTTTGCCTGGAATTTGTTTAGTTAAAATGTTGCTATTTATTTACTCACTGTCTTGTCTGAAGGAGAAAACATCAGGTTTGTGTTTATAGGCTCGTTGGTTTTGAGTCATCAGTGTTTAGCTCATCTCGCAGGCTGCTAGTTCGTTGAAATAATGAGGAGGTACGGCAACAGGAATTTGCCTCGCGTGTCTCATTGGGAATGCAGTAATCAACTTTGTCCTACAAGGTGCTGAGCTCCCCTGAGGAAGTGCTAACAGCGCACTTATCTCCCCGTACCTTGCATGCACTCAGGAATGTGTCCTAGCTAAAGCAAAGCAGCGGGCTTGTTGATCTTGTGTATGTTTGTCTCCATAGGATTAAGTGCTGCTATCTGGGCCTTCTCGCCGCTGATGTAATTAGCTCTCACAACAAGGATGCTTTGCTACAAAGCATTTTTCAGCTGTTTGCTCGGAAACTGATAGTAAAAAGCCATGTGATTCTGTGTTAAAAAAGCCATGTGATTCTGTGTCAAGCCGAAAGTGCTTCTGAAAGGAAGGGTAGGAAATATACCTACTTACCAAGTTTTGCATAACAACTTGAAATTAATTGATTTCTAGCAGCTAAAAATAACTTCTCGTACTTGTTCAAACTTAAACCAAGAAACTTGGCATCCTGTCCAGATTAGCTTTCCTAGAAATTTCTATAGGTTCAGGATCTCTTCTTGAAGGAACAGGGAATGACTTTTTCTCAATAGATCTCTGTGCCCTATTTTAGACTGATGCTAGTGTGGGATTCCCTGTGAAACTGAGTGTCATTTCATCTGTGTTACTTGTCCTGCATTAGTGATGTTCCTTAGAACTTGTTTCAGTTCTTGTGAGTTTTCCACATTGACTTTGAGGGTCTGTGGGCCTCAGTTAGCTGTGGTGTCGTTCAAGACCTCTCACTCAAGTGCTTTCTGTGGAAGACTGGGGTTGCTTGTATGAGGAGGAAGCAGTGAGCTTCTGTACTGAAGAATGGAGTATCCTTGAAAATGGTAGATTTGATCCTGCTCCTGCTTTTCTTTATGGTCATTTCCTTCTCCCTTCCTCAGAGCAAGTGCAATTATTTATTTTTCTGATCATATTCCTGCTGGAAATGTGGATGTTCATCTCTAGGGATGTTCATTCCCCTAGGGAATCTGCTGACTTTTCAACACCCAAGTAACATCTCTCTTGAATTAAGGTGATCTGAGCTAGGATGAGTAGGCTTTACTCTTGGTTCATCTGCTTATTCTAAAGTTTTCAGTTCTGGTGATATTTACATTGTGTGAGCCAAATTATTGCCTGAAGTACTTCTATTGTTTCTTTTTAATTCTGCTCTATTTAGTGGTGTATTTAGCTCAGTATGTTTCACTGGTGTAACTTCTTCTAGGACTTCATGGGATATTGCCCTCATGAAAGCCAGTCAATTGTGAGACACAAAGTACTTCTTCTGCATTGTAAAATATCTCTGAAAAACACCGTGTTCCTGCAACTCTGCCCATTGAGTCTTCCAGTGAGAAGTAGGTCCTGTTTTGCTTGCCATTGTATAAATTTATGATGCTAAAGCTCCCTTCCAACCTGGACTTCAGCATCCCATCCATGAGCCGGCTGGGGTTTGTTCAGGAGGTGGCAGAGCAAGCAGGCTCTGCAGGGGTAGCACAGGGCAGAGAGCAGCACGTCCTCCTCCTCAGACAACTCTGACCAGGGCTGCTCAACGTGCTGCAAGACTGTACAATTCTGCGAGTTCTACAAAGATAAAAGTTTCCATAGGATTTCCCTGAGTAATTATTTCAAGGTTGAGCCCAAAGTAACACACTGTATTTAACCAAACAACTTTTTCTTGCTCTGTGAATTGCGTATAATACAATTCTTATGTATCACTGTTGTAGCACAATGTTACCCTTCTTACAAAATTGGGCTTGAAAGTATCAGGACGTACCTGCTGTTATGTTCCCACAGCAGCACTGAACTTCCCCTTTGACGGACATCTTTAGTGGCTGAAGTAGAACCTCTTCATGTTTTGGTCTTGTCTAGTGCATCTCCTTGGCCAGTGACAGCACTTTTGGCTGGGAGTTGAACTACCACCCCCACGTTATAGGTAGAGAAGCTGAGAAACAGAATAGAAAATGATTGCCCAACACCCCTGTAATTAGAAAAGAGATGTTGCTATGGCTCCCTTTCCCTTCTTTCCTTCCACAGCTTTCCTTTCTTCTCACTCCCTGAAGCATTACATCCTTGTTAGCTCTTGCTGTCTCCTTTTATTTTGCCTTGGGTAAACCAGATGCTCTCTACCAAACGTCCAGTTGTGCAGTAGAGGGAGAAATAACAGACTGAGGTGATACACCCTTGTACTGTTTCACCCTCAGTGTAACAACACCGTGTGGAATCAGCTGAGTTCGACTTGTATGCATTTTGAGTAAATCTGTAAAAACATATCAGGGCTGGCATTCGGGGTCTTTAAAGGACACAGATGTGATTAATGCTTGCTATGCCTTCCCTTTTTGTCTCATGTAGCAGAGTTTTGCTGTGGATTCTTCGTGATCCTGATCCTGGGCAACTTCTGGTTCCTTGCTGTTCTGTACCTGCTGTGGCTCTACCTCGACTGGGAAACACCATGTGCTGGGGGCAGGCGGTCCCAGTGGGTCAGAAGCTGGACTGTCTGGAAGTACTTCAGGGAATACTTTCCCATTCACGTGAGTAAAAGGTTTCTCACAAACAGCTTGAATAGCCATAAACATGAGCAAACATCCAAGATTCATCTTTGGTAAAATGGTAATACTTACTCCAGGGGGAACTTCTTTTTGAAACATGGGAAATATGAGATTTAGTGGCACAAGGGGAGAGGGCCTGGTTTTCTACTTGGACTGTTGGGTCACAACATAGTGCTTCAGCACAGTAAATGCTAGACGTGGTATCCTGACACATCTATTTAAGTTTTGTTTATCTGTAAAGCAGCACAGTAGTTTAAAGTGCTCAGAAGGAAATGCATTGTCGTTGCTTTTATGTCCTGTCAATGTGCAATCTCCATAGCTGTTGTTTTTGAGGTAAATATTTTAATGTCCACCACTGACTCTATTTTTCAGCTTATAAAAACTTCAGAACTGAACCCAAACCACAACTACTTACTTGGCTTTCACCCTCATGGGGTCCTAGTAGCTGGAGCCTTTGGAAACTTTTGCACCGATCCTCCTTTCAAAAATTTATTTCCTGGGCTTACTCCATATCTTCATATCATGCCCATCTGGTTTGGCTGTCCCTTCTTCAGAGAATACATAATGAGTGCTGGTAGGTAAATGCAAAATGCTTCAGTTGTTGCTCCATATTTTAGCTTCTGTTACAAATGTAGAGTCAATTCCTCTACTTATATATGGTAAGTAATTTCAGAAGGATCAGTGTTGGTGCTAAATTTAATCTCTATTTTATGATGAGCTGTTGTGGCAAAGCATTTTGGAAGGTTTTATTAATAATTTTGTAAACTGTATCACTGAGTTGTTTTTTTCTTTCTGAAAAAAAATTGCTGGTTTTCCTTTGAACTATGAGACATCAGTCCAGAGTACCCGTTATACACAAGAAGAGAAGGGCATAATAATTTATAATGTTATTTAGTCATTGGGCAGGCACTTGTAAAACAAATTCAGGCTAATCTCTTACCTGAAGGGCTTAGTCTTACACATTACAAATATCTTTCTACTCAGAACTTAATTACCTGCTTCTGATTGAAGTCCCATGTTGCAAATTTGTGTAATTTTAATTGAGATGTAAACTCTAAAGAGCGGGACCTTTTTTCTCTGTTCTGAGAAGCATTTGTCATAAAGGGGTGATATTCATGACTGGTGATGCAGTAATAAAAGATAAAAATAACAAGCAATCAAGCTGGGGGAACAGAAGGATGAGAAGAATGAAATAAGGACTAGTGTTCCCCCCCAGTGGTTTAATCCAGGAGTTACTTTACTTAACACTACAGCATTTTAGTGTGTTCTGATGCACAAGACTAGCTTTAGGAGACAGAGATCTAACTTTATTCCTGACTGCAACACAGACACTGCAATCTCAGAGAAGCTGTTCCCCTGCTCCATTCACAGAAGCATGCCTAGGATGCTGCCCAGACTAATATCAGAATTACTTATCTATGTATACTTCAACATACCAGAAAATGCCTTTCCCTGCAAATGTAATTTCTGAGGGCATTCTTTGAGACTTGCTAAGTGAGGGATTGGCAGTGATAGAACATTGCAATTTTAAACACTGTCTTTTAATCATTGTCTGGAAGTCAGATTTACATATTTTTGGCATCTTGACCCATGGGAACAAATATTTACCTGCAGGATGAGAAACAACTGCAGTAAAAAGCACACTAAAGAATAGCCAGCATTGGAGCTCGGTTTTCACAGGTATGCAGCTGATAAATGAGAGGGGACCTTTGGTCTAATACAGGTCATCAGTCAAATCATAAAACACTTGCAAAACCTTCCATGTCCTGAAAGCCATGCTGCTGGCACAGTGTTTCATTTCCAGTCTCTTTCTCCCTGTCTCCAAAGCCTGCAGTTTTTGGCACTCCCGGGCTGCAGTGTGAGCACGGGCAGTGCCCTGCGTGCAGGCTGACAGCTCAGCTTCAGCAGGAGACAGAAGTGTCCTGGGAAAGGCAGCACCCCCTGCTTTCCTTTCCAGGGACAGTGCATGCTGACATGAACGAACAGCTTGAATTATTTGTGAGTCCCAGGTCGGCTGCATTTTCAGAGTAACAGTGACTCTGAAGGCATATGTGGCAAATATATGTAGCTTCTTACTGAGGTCTGGACTTGCTCCAGTAGCAAGCTATTCCTCTTGATGGCCAGCTCTCAAAAGTAGATCACAATCATCTTCCCTCTCTTATGAAATTTTTATGATCCACATTGTAATGTCCCTATTAGAAAAAAGACCAAGTGGGTAACAGGATATCCAAAAGAGTATTTTGATACATCTGTAAAACCACCAACAATGTAAACTAGACTTGGTCTCTAAATTGTCACTTGCATTCTATGAATTCAACACAGTGTAATTAAACATGGCTTCTGGTAAATGGGAGCACTCTAAACCTTTGAAATAAAACTTACAGCAAGAAGGAACCTTTGAAGGATTAGATGCATATCTGTTAGAAAAGGGATTTTTCAAAGTACCAAGTCCAGAGCAAGATCTAAGGAGATGATGAAGTCTTATACAGCAGTGTGCCTCTGATGAAGTATCTGGATCAGCAGGAGTACCAGAAGAGCTTCATATAATCTGCTATTTTAGCCTAAATATTGATGAGTGCTGGGGCCTTGTTACTAGAGAATGAGCTGATGCAATCATTGGGAATGGTACAAGTGAGTCTTTCCTGCTTCTTCTGATGCTGTCGTGCCATTGCCTTAGATGGAGCTGCTGCTTTAAAGCTTTGAAAAGAATGGAGGGCTCTGCTTGGCACTGTGGCTCCATGTTTGAGTTAACAAGTCCTCTGTTCATTCTGTTAACCCCTCTGTGCCTGTGTTTATATGCACCTGCTGCATGGCTTCAGCTGCTGCCTCTCAGCAGTACCTGCTGCCATTCACCTCCTCTGTTCTTGGGCACAGAGTCTCTCTGAGGGGGAGTTAAGTTGGCAGAGGAGCACACCCTGAAGAACTCAAAACTCTTGCAATAGGCAATGGCATTTAACTCATCAGTGTGAAATCAAAGCACGTGCCCAAAACCAAATCTGTTGCAGATTGAGGAGGTTGAACCCAAATCTTTGAAATCTGTTCTGTGCTGTTATAATTTTGAAACATCATTTATATATTTAAAAATGTTCTTAAATTCCACTGTACTTGTACATGAAGATCCAGTGGTCACTCTAAAATGTTTCCTCCTGAAGGAATGGTTTCTGCATCCAAGGAAAGTGTCTCCTATGTGCTGAACAATGAAGGAGGTGGCCATGCATCTGTCATTGTGATTGGAGGAGCAGAGGAATCTCTGAATGCACATCCTGGAAGTCTAACCTTGAACATCCTCAAGAGGAAGGGCTTTATTAAAATGGCCCTGAAACATGGGTAGGTCTTCCATGAAGCATGCTTTGAATGCAGATTGATTCTTCAATGTAGGTCATATTATATTAAATTAGAGAATTTGAAAGAGTTACTTATCTAAGAACATGCAGATATCTGACATAGGAGCCAGTCTGTCCACCTAGATCCAGTCTGGGAGTGTTGAAAACTCCTTTGGCTTTCATAATTTGTAAACAGTAGGTGTTATTAGCATATCTTGTTTCATTTCTGTTGTTTCTTGCACTAGCAAAGAGTAAGAATTATGAAACAATATTAGTAAACCTTGGCTGGTTTTGCTGAGTAGAACAAACATTCCGCTTTCTGCTCTGTAAATTGAAGATACATTAAGGTATAATTTTCTTGTCATTTTAAGCAAACAAACAAACAGTTTGGAAAGCCAGACCCTGTTTTATTAAATCACTGAAAATTATGGTCTAGGAAAATTTGTTTTCACTATTATTCTAAAGACTTTCTTTTGAAGATTGCCATTTGCAAAAGTAAATTCCTGAGAATTTTTGGTGAAAATCTCAAGAAAAACTAGATAACTTTTTCATATCAAGCAACCATCAGTGTGTAATTAAACAGAGATGGTATCAATATCTTTTCAGTGATATACATAGTATAAGCTGTTGTGTTTGTTCTGGACTGGTCTAGATGGTTTCTATATTAGAAATATTGGAACCAGTGATTTGTTCCTGCTACATTTTCTGAACAGCTCCAAGGATTATGCATTGACATGTGAAGCAATGAGAAAAAAATACTAGTCTTGAGAAATCTATAACAGCTTTTTAAGCTATTAACTGGAGAAAAGGTGGTCTCTGAGAAGAGGAGCTCTCTGCTTTTTCACAGGGTGCAAAAAACTAGAAACTGTCCTAGAAACCGTTCTGTGCCAAAATTCCAAGGGCACAGAATTCCAAGGGCACATATGTTTCTTAAACATATCACTAGGATTCTCATAAAGAATTTGTTTGTTAATAGGAGGTAATATTTTAGTATAATTTTTACCCAGAAACAATTCTTGTGTATTTGAATTAGGACTTTAGTGCCTAAATGAGTCTTTACTCAATTTTTGCTCAAACTGTTGATTAATTCAGTGGGATCCTCAACACTCTCACTAGCTTTTATTTGTTTTAACCCTAAAGTTTAGAAGAATATTTGGGTACTTTTATTTTTCTGAGCATGCTGATAGATGTCTGGTCTGCCATATCACAAAAGTTGGTGGTGGTTATCTCTCATCTAAATTGATTTGGATTGAGAAATCTGATACACCTGTGCCTCTCATGACCTTGATTTCAAAAGTATCTTCAATGCATAACAACAAGAGGGGAACACTTACAAAACACAGGAATCACTTACTTTGGTTCCAGTGATGGTTCTCCTCTTTCTAAAAGGGTTGTGGCTGTCTAGAGGCCTCCTCTGGGTGACAGTGCCTTGTCTCTGCCTGAGTGGCTGAGGGCTACACCTCACACGGTCACTGGAACCAGCAGGCTGCAAGTCATTCATACAAACACCAGCACAAAACCTGCTTCTACACGAGCCATAGGAATTCTGACTTCACATCTCCCCAGCAGGGCTGTGGGACAGGGTGAGTCTCACAGAGCTCTTACCCAAAGGCTCAGCATCCTGTAATCACTTCTGGTTTTAATGTTTTCTTTTTAACAATTAACAAAATGGGAAGAAAATTTCCAACTCAAGTGGAAATGAAAGGGCAAGGGAGTCTTGTGGGATGCAGCTGAGAAGACCCACCTGCCATCAGTGCCTGCACACATTCCTGGTGCTCGTGATCTGCAGCAGCAAATACCAACACAGGAAGGAAGGGGCAATGCAGAGAGTTGTGCTCAGGCCCTGGCCCTTGTGCTGCCAGCACAGAGAAGCTGTGTTCCTCAGCTGAGAGCTTGTCTAATGTGGCCTGAATATGTCAGCAGAAGTCCTCTGCCCTTCTGCAAAAGATTTTTTTGGTCCAAGGTAGTACAAATATCTGATATGAAGTGAAGAAATCCTAAAGACACAAAACAAATGATGAATCAGCTAACTTATCTTTAATTTCACAATCATAAGTTACTTATTTCTCTGTCTCAGCCTCCTACATAGCATCTTGCAAAAGCCTTCACTAGATTAAAACAAATCCCACAGTGTCAGGATGCTATTGCACCACAAGATGTTCCTGTTTGTCTTAGCGTTGTAGTAAAAAGTGGAGTGTTTACACAGCCACAATAAGTACCAGGCTTTATGATATTTCCTTTACAGGTGGCTGGGTGATAAATCCACTGGAGAAAGAAACTCTGAGCAGACACTAGTCAGAATAGTGTGTGGGGATGATAGTCTGTGTGAGCCCTCAGGCTAAAGAAGCTGTTGAAGCAGTTGTTTTTTGGTACAGGTGGATTTAGACTGCCCACAGTGCTTTCCAGCCAGCTCTGTCCTCAGTGCATCCTCCTCAGGCATTCACAGCTCTGCAGAAATTCATTCTGACAACGTTCTAGCAATACTGCTATTGTACAGTAAAGTTTTTCTCAAAGATAGTGATAGCTGAATAGAGCTAAGATACAGAAACTAAGACTTAAGTAAAGCAAATAAAACATCCCTGAATCCTTCGGAGACTGCTTAGGATTACCCTGCTTTTTTTTTCCTCTAAACTCTGTAGAATATTTTATGAAACAAAGCATTAGTCAAAAACCATACTGCAGCCAAGGTTTTAAATACAATGGTGGGTTTATCTGCTGGAGACAACTGCACCAATTCCATCCATTCAAGTAGTTTGTCCAGGAGCTAGTCAGTGCCTTTCTTCCCAAGGCAATTTGTGAACTGAATGAGAATTCATTAGGCTGTGCAAGAGCCAAAGTGAGTTCTCATAATTTCTGTGGGTAGGATTTGACCTCTGGTAATAATGGATTAAGGCTACTGTTTTTGAACAAGTCCAGAGGAAGCAGGGTTTCACTGGGAATTGGACAGCAAAGGAGGACTTTGGCATTGCACTCGTGTCTGTGAGGGTGTCTGGTTTTTATCATGTTTTTTGTGCTGAAATCAAGGGCACGCATTACTCCGGTCAAACAACAAGGCAAAGTCAAGATCTGGTTTTGATGCCACCCAGCTGGGAGCATTATAAGGTTAGCAACGAGGCTTCTTTGCTTGCCAAGGGAAAAAAAGGAGTGGAACAAGGGTGGACTTGCTGAAATAGTGGTTGATAAAGTAATGCTTATAATATATGCAATTACTTGTTTTCATAATTCTGAACAGTCACAAGTTGCAATAGGTGACCAACTAACCAAATAGGTTACCAAGTAACCAACTAAGTACTGCCAAAAGCAAGTTGCTAGTTGTGTGCCAATCACTTTTTTTTTAAACACAAACCAGCCAAGGCATCCAAAAAGCAGCTGCACATGAGAATAGTTGAATGCCTGTTGCTGATGAAATCTCAAGCTGCTGAAACTTTCTGTGCCAGTTATTGTGAAACTGTTTCCATGCTGCTGATGTGAACTGCAGTGCAAGTGCAGGCTGATGGAGAATTCTCAGTGTCCTCTTTGTTTTACAGGGCTCATCTGGTCCCAGTGTTTTCCTTTGGTGAAAATGAACTATTCAAGCAAGTGGCAAACCCCAAAGGTTCATGGCTCAGAAATGTACAGGAGAAGTTGCAAAAGATAATGGGCTTTGCTTTACCACTATTTCATGCTAGAGGAGTATTCCAGTACAGTTTTGGCTTAATACCTTACAGGCAACCTATTCATACTGTTGGTAAGTTCCCTGCACCTTTTCTAATGTGTTTGCAAATGTTTAGAAATTCATCAGTGTGCTGATGATATCTAAATTTATAAATCTGTTTTAACAGAAAGAATAGCTGGTTGTGCATCTAAAACAAGTATGTGAGGTTTAAACTACTTTTTTTTTTTAATTGCTGTCCTTCCATGTTAAAAGGGGCAGTTCTTTTCTCCCTTTCCCCTTTCTGTCCCAGGCCAAATCTTACTCTTCGTTCTCAGTCATCCATAGGCTTCCATCCTCAGCAATCCACAAAGAAATCCAAGAGCTGTCCAGCTTTTACCCAAGGGCTGCCACAGCTCTGCAGCTGTTGCTGTGGGATCTTGATGCTGCCATTGTTTTGGAAGCCCAGGACCATAATTTCTTAGCCCTGCAGAGAAGTAGCAGTTGGATGTTCCAGCTGATGCACAGCCACCCCAGCAGAGCTCTGGAGCAGGGCCACTGCAAGGAGCTCGTGTGGTCCTGAGCTGGTGCTCATCAGGACAGAGGGGGAGCTGCAGGAGGAAAGGGAGAGGACACGGTGTGGTGGCACAGCCCTTGGGCAGGCTGCCACTTGGATGGCTTTGCAGGTCTTTACGGTGTTTCCTTCCCGCTTGGTTTTTTCCCTTGGAAAGATCCAGCCATGTTTAATTGTAAGCCTGCATGCCATGTCGACAGGCAGTTTGGGAGAGGTTTTTTCCCCAAAAGCTTTCATTACTGCTCATCTACTCTCACTGGAGTGTGGGACTGAATATATTTTTAATGGTTTTACTAGTGTTATTGACAACCACACCTTTACAAAATCGGTGATGCTGGGTGTCATGCAAAGGCAATAGCTGTCTGTCTGCATATTTTTTGATAAATCATTTTTAGCCAGATTCTGACCTGAGTGAACTAAAGAAAATTGAGCTGTTCTGGTGTTCCACAAGGGACATTGAAGGTGGTCCTCCCTTTAGTGGGGGGATGATTTGATTATAATATGAAACAAATAAAAACATTTAAGACAAAAATGTAGCTCTTCTTATGTTAAATTTTATGCAAATCTGTGTTTTATCAGTTTATGCAGTTAAATATTTAATTTTTAAAGCCTACATTGTATACAGGCAGGCTAAAAATGTCACTTATTTTAAAGCCAAAAAGTTATCAAAGCTTTGGAATGAGATGTATTGGATGACATGTATATGCTGCAATTTTCCTTTGGGCTGATGACACCAGGACTGTTCTGAAGCTTAAAATGTCTTATTCTTTGAGGCATTTCTTCATCATGACAAGAGCTCAGGAGTGCTACAAATCAGCAAGACCAGAGTCTTGCAACAGAACTTGTAAGATCTCACGAAACCCTTTGCCTTTTGTGTCTCTTTCCCCATGTTCGAGAACGATCACAATGTCCCTGTGTCCTTGGAAGTGTGTGGGGTGTTCTTGGTATGGCTCAACATGGCTTTGAAAGCATTGGCTCAGCTCCTGAGAGCTGCAGAGGCACAGTGAGCTCACCTGAGGTGATGAACTGTGCTGACAACATGGCCAAGTGTGGGTGATTTCACTGCTGGTTCAGAAGCCATGGATCAAAGAGCCATTCAGCTAAGTCAAGATCTGTGAAGTTTGAGGGTTTTGGGCTTGATGAATGAAGAATTTTTGGTTTTCCTTTAATTTTTTTTTAAATTACTGCTTTTCAGAAATAGAAACAACTCTAAAATATCAAATTAAGCAGGTTCCTTAAAGCTGCACATACTCCTAGAGAGATGAGTGTAGTTTTCAATTCTACAAGAAATCTTCACTCTTGGGAGAAGAGACTTGCAGAAGGGCTTGGGGGCTGTTTGCTGTTTCCAGTCCTGCCTCTGGAAATCCTGTATTGTCCGTGTATTGATTTCACACCCCTGTAAGGTATTGCTCAATCCAGGGCTGGGTCCCCACCCCAGCCATGCAAAGTCTGAGTTTCAGCACCACACAGGGCCCAAGAGCTGTTGGCAGCTGGAGCTGCAGCAGGAAAATGCAGGCTCAGCTCTTTGTGTTTCTGGCTAGGCTTCCCTTTAGTCATCACCATCCAATCTGAAGTGGCAACATCTGTTGAAAGGGATTTTCAGGTGTCTTTGGAAAAGCTCCTGAGGGTGCTTTTAGCTTTCTGTTTTTCTAGACTTCCTCTGTAATCCCAGTCGGGTCTGTTAAGGTCTTGGTGCTTCCAATGCAAGAACAGCTGTCAAAATCTGGTGATTGAACAACACAGGAAAGACTGAGATCATGGGAAGCTTCTCTTAGCAATCCACTTTTTAGCCATAGCTTTTAGTGGAAGAGAAGGCTGCCTGCTGGATTTCCATGGAGTCATTTCCCATGGAGCAGGTAGCAGACTTTGCACAGTGCCTGGAGAACATTTTGGTTCCAGTGACATTTGTGGGCAATGAACGGCTCAGAGACACCTCATAGGGTTTAGGGGATCTATGTGCTACCCTCCCTAGGCTGAGGTCACCAACAACATTTCTGGTGCAGTGATATCCATCGTGAATAACTTGGAAGATAAATATTTCCTTCAGTTCTGTTCATGTGACTGTGGTTGAGGGCACCACTGTCCTCTTAAGCATGTCCCTCACACTGAGTAGTTTTACTATTCAGATCAGAACAGAAGACAGTGAGAAAGTACATTTTTTTAAATGCTGTGTTGAACTTGTAGACAGCACATAGCGCATAGGATTGTATCTTGAAGTGTAAACTGCTCCTTCAAGTTAGAGTTTATCACTTCTCATTGGCTCCTTTGCTGCCAAAATGAAATGGTGGGGAGGGGGGGTTAATTGCTTTTACCTTGAGCAAAAGGAAGTGGAAAACCAGACCCAGGACTCAGGCTTGTGAAAGGCAGGATCAGGCCCCAGGGTAAGAAAATTGTGCTGTGATTCTGCCCTCTGGCTGGGAGCTGTGGTGGAGCTCTTACAGAAAGGACAGCAATTCTGCTTAAAAAGAGATGTCAATGAACCTAATGCTGTTGTGTTTGATTTACAGTGGGAAGCCCCATCCCTGTAAAACAGAACTTGAACCCCACCACTGAAGAGATTGATCAGCTACATGCATTGTATCTACAGAAACTAAAGAAATTATTTGAAGAACACAAAAGCAATTATGGCATCCCTGAGCATAAATCTCTCATCTTCGAGTAGCAAATTATGATTCGTAATTCCAAATCTCATGCAAAGAAACAGTGTCTGCTGAAAGATGTCTTTCTTGCAATCCATATTTTGCAATCTGTAATTATCCTTATGTAAGGAATACTTTTAAGAAGGGATTATTAGATGATTTATTGATTTTTATCTTATTCTTGGGCGGTGGGGGGAGGGATCTTTGGGATATAAGCCTCGAAGCCAGTGCTCTGTTGAGTTGTCCTTTTAGGTTCATGTGTGCCAGAAATATGAGTGAGAGACTCCACACGGATGTTGTTACCACCATGGTACCTATCCATAGCTTGAGCACAGGAAATTGCCCCAGCATGAGATCACTAGCAGAAGTATAAACCCAAGAAGTCTTTGATTCGAGGTTGAGAGACTTACCAGCATTTATCAAATATGACAACAGGTTGTTCTCTGAATGTCAGAAACCCCTGCTGCTCTTCCACAGCAATCAAGGTGTGTGTTTTTAGCAGATGGCTAAACCATGTAAACCACTTACAAGAGAATTCAGGAATAAATAGGAGTCCTGAGCCCTGAATAGGATATTGGCAAAAATGGTTTGTCCAAGTCATGGAGCAGAGCAAACCTTCTGTTTGGAGAATGGTGTGTTGAGTTTTTGGTGTGAATGTGTGTGCTGGGTGGTGGGAAGCACTGAATGATGTGACTTTTCTGGACAATCTGTGCTTTGGATCATAAGTTTGGAAGATGAAGCAGCTTTGGTAGTTTCAGCCTCAGAAGAGATGGCAGGCACAGGACAGGAGAAGTGAGGGAATCATGTGAACTCTTCATCCTGTACAAATTAAAAATGATCCTATGTCAAGCACTTGCACGGAAGGAAAAGGAGCCAAATCTGTTCAGTCAGTTCTGAAATTTCCCCAAGGAAAGTGTACTTGATAATGCCTTTTTTTCCCCACTGACAGCTGTGAAGTATGTGTTAAGCTGGTGCTGCAGGGTGACACAGCTGCAGTGCCAAGGCAGTGTGAACATAGCTCTAGGGTGCAGCAGATTAAGAGGATGCATTGTATATAAATCAGGTGCCTGAATTGAGAAAAGATTTATCCTAGATGTGGATATTCACTTCAGAAAAGAAAAAAAAAATCTTAGCCAAACACTTTTTCAGTGAAAATGCCTAGGTCTTGGAGACTGTGTATGGAAAGAATTGTAGTACATTAATGAATTTTTATGAGATAAATTCTTGTGTTTGTATATGCTTTCTGTCTGCATGCAGACTTTGCAGATGTGATGTTAGTGAAGAGTTTGCTCTGCTTTAAGCAGTTTTGGTGCCTGAATATTACATCAGTTAGGTGCTCTGACAGCTCATGCATGGGCTTGTCAGGCAGCCTGGGCATCTCCAGTTGGCTCAGTTCAGCACTGAGATGCTCCAGGAATAGCAGCACTTGTCACATTGGGTATTTGATGGGCTGGAGGCTTACAGGAAACTCAGCTGGGGCTTTGGGAACAAGGTAGAACTCTGGAAAGAAAATATCTTAGCAAGATGAAGGTGTTTGAAGAAAAGAGTGAAAATTACTTCTATGGAATGAACTCCGACTGCAGGAATGCCCCAAAGCCAAACAAGTATTTGCCAGACAGAGTGGATGTATGTGCTCCAAAAAACCCTCCAGCAACAAGCTGGTTCCCTTTAGAGGGCTCTTCCTTCTAGTGCCTCTTTGTCATCCGGATGTAAACAACGCTGAGCCCTGCTCTCATTTTCTGTACAATGCCACAATCACTCTGGGAACCAGGACTGGAATTTGCAGTGCCTGAAGAAGCCCCTCTTCCCTGACAGGCTGCTGTCAATGTGCCCACAATTCACCTCTACCTGAGCTTTCTTGGTGCCATGTGTGCTTGCTCCCTCTTCCCACGCCTTTGCTAATCACTGATGATCACTGTGGTGTAGGTATCTTACTTCCTCACTCTCTGCCCACCTTTCCCTGGGTTGAGATCTCTGGTCTGTATGCATGGAAAATACTGAGTGGTGGCTTATTTAGCAGAAATGGGGTTTAGGAGCAGGGTTTGAGAAGAGGAAGCACAGTGGCTTATTTGACACCAGCCTAAGATCAGGATTGCTTCAGCTCTGGAAAGGGCATGTTTCTAGGGAGATCAGACATGGCAGGTTTGTTACCTGGGAAGAGGTCTCAGGGTCCTGAGGATTGTACAAGGTGATGATCCCTGAGCAGCTGCTTTTTCTTAGCCAGCTATGTGAAATTTCCTGCCTGCCCTGATGAGTAGTGCTGATCACTCATGAAAGAAGAATTTGGAGTCTATGTCAGACCATTCTCTCCTAGATCACCTGCTCTAATGAGATATTTCCTCTCATTCTCTGTTCTTTTTCCATTACCTTAATGATACAGAAGATCAGGCTGTAAACTTGAAAATATTAGCACTGGGTTGAGGATGGGAAGTAACTATGTTTTTTTCTTGATCAAATTAAACAAAACTTTTAGGAAATATGTGGATATTCATTTTGGAACAATATCTGGTCCAAAGGGTACCCTACAAACAGGCTTTCCTCCGAATTCCATGAGAAAATTATCTGTGGGCTCTGTTTACCATCTGTAACTGGCTGAGGTAGAACAGGAATTGTGTTACTATGGCTACTGATATTGTCATTGCTCTGTAACAATGGAGATGGTAAAAGAAACAAAAAACTAAAAAACCCAACAGAAAACAAAAAACCAACAAAATCTCCAAACAACTCAAGTATTTATTGTTGCTCAGTTACCACTGCATACTGCTTATGATGGTCCTTCCAAACTACCTTTTATTAGCCAATTGTCTGGTGTACCTAGGACTATTTTAAAATAGAACTTGTGTCTCTAAACGTGCTAGACAGGGTGTCATCTGAAATATTTACCTCGGTGTTAGTGTGTGGCTCAGTAAAGCAGCCCTGCAATCCTGAGCCCAGAGGCCACAGCCCTGGCAGCCACAGGCCAGCTTTGGCTGCCACAGGCACCAACCCCAGCACTGCTGCAGCCACGGGGAGGCTGCCCGTGTTTATTGGAGCCAGAGTCTCCAGCTGCAGGTCCTGCTGGACAAAGCAAGAGCAAGGAGCTGCTGGGAATGGTGGCACCCCCTGCCCCAGCTGCGACTGGAAGGACTGGGGAGCGCTCTCATTCCTGCTGGGATGCCTACACTGCCTGGGGCCTGCTCCCTGGGGTGTTCCTCTTTGTGCCTTTTCATGCCACAGGTAATCCCAGGGAAGCCAGCCATCCATCAGCTGGAGAAGCTCTGCCTCTGAACCATGCAAACACTGCCTCCCTGACGTGCTCAGGATGAAGTACCTGCCTGTTCCCTCATGTGTGAACACCTCTGTGCCAAATCCCGTTTACACAAAGTCAGTCCTCGAGTATTTTTACTTTGTGAACTACACAGCATAGTTTACACTTTGTAACTTTTTATGGTACCTGTAACATATGAATGTCAGTTGTTTCAATGATAGCTGTGGCAAGGAGGTGTGAGATAATAAAGGTTTGTATCAAAGTGGGCTTGTGCTGACTGGAATTCAGATACTCATCTAGAGCTGGGTGAGGATCCTGGCTGAACTCGAGGGGTCACATTAGCCTGGCTGTCAGGTTGTGCTCATATCATGCTGAGAAATCTGGATGGATTGCTTGCTGCAGTCTCCTGAGGAGAACCTGAAGCCCAGGTTCCTGAAGAAGTGACCCACAGCAGGGAAGGGCTGGGCTGCAGCAGCCCACAATCAGTGCCAAGAGGGCACAGCAGGGAAGCTGGAGCATGGGAGGGCGGGCAATCCTCTGAGGAACTGGTGAAATAACAGCTTTTGGAGTTGAATTCAATTTCAGTTTAAAGAAAGTTTGAATTTTAAGTGCAAGTTGCATGAAGGAGTCCAAATCTTAGTAACGGTACCCTAGAGAGAAAAAGCCCTGCAGAGACTCTGCTTCACTGTAGGAACTGGGGAGCTAAACAGCTGCTTGGAGTAAAAAATGTGTTACATTTGCCTGTTAGGAAGAGGAAAACAAGCCACCTTACAACAGTGATGTATTTGATGGGGTTTGGTTGTTTGTTTTTTTTAAAGTATGGCAATATTATGCAGGACTATCAGCTGTAGTGACAAGTATGAATTCCAAAGCCTGGGAAAGACTAATTGTATTTTGTTACCAGTTTAATCCTTTTTTATGGAATGATGCCACCTTGCATCTCAGTATAGTATAAAGAGGAAAAATGGGTTAAAAGTGGCCTTGGATTGTTTTGAAGTAGCCCCATTATGTGTGTGCATGTGTGTAAATTGGAGGTGTGTCATGGTTCATCAATGGATCAACACCACATCCTGGTTTTGCTGAAATACAAAAAAAAGAAGCAAGTTATACCTGTAAAGCAAGAAATGGAGAAAAACAAGGAATGGAGAGAATCCGGACATTCATGCTCCTCAAGGTGCTGCAGCAACACTCATCCTGATCACGACTGGTTGTGATGGGTAAGTGATGTTACCTCCTTAGCCAGGTAGTGGATTCTGAAGGGAGTTGGGTAGCCTGAGGGATGTAGATGTTTTTTCAGCTGATGTTTCTTAAGGTTGGTATCAATTTCATGTCAGCTGAACTGCTTGAGCAGTGCCTACAGAATTCCCTTTAATTTTCTGTTTAGTAGACAGAATAGAGCTGCAGAAAAGGCTGAGAAGAGGAAAAAAAAAAGAGGAAATTAATTTACTTAATGTAGTCATATGCTGGAGAAATATATCCATCTAAAAAAGTGACTAAGAACCACAGGTGGTTCCAGGTGAGGAACCATATCCTCTGTGCCTGCTTTTCATACCCTAATACTGAGTTTCAGACATAGAACAAGCTTGGGAAAAGCCTTTTCCAGTGCACAGAGGAAGATGCTCCCTTAATGCATGAAATACTTCTTGCCCAATTTGGTGGACATCTAACCTGGATCCTTTTCCATCTTGGACAGTAGTAACAATTAAAAATGTGAGCTTTTCTTGGCTTACATGACACAACAGTGGGCTCACCTTTCCCTTCTGCAGTCAGCAAGCAGTATTTAATCCTGGGGAATAGGTGTGTGTTAACTGGAAGTCTGGCATTTTCCCTATTTGCAGAGCAGAGACTGTCCTCTAGAGAGGTAAATTATAGTGTTTTCCAAGGGAAATTGTTTGGGACTAATTCTTATAGTAATGGAGATATATATGTGCTTTAAAACGCATTGAGGTCCATGTTAAAACAGGAGCCAGGTGAGTGATTTATTGCTAAAATTTATGCTATTTCTCGTTTCAGTGGCGTTTCTGGTAAGTGACAAAGCACTGGCTTTTAAAGTTTCAAAAACCTAGGGAACGCTGGCCTGCGCGGGGCTCATGGGCAGAGCCGCGCGCGGCGGGGGGAGCTGCGCGGGCAGGACAGATGTGACAGATGTGCGGGGCGCGGGGGAGCTGCGCGGGCAGGACAGATGTGACAGATGTGCGGGGTGCGGGGGGAGCTGCGCGGGCAGGACAGATGTGACAGATGTGCGGGGTGCGCGGGCAGAGCTGCGCGGGCAGGACAGATGTGACAGATGTGCGGGGCGCGGGGGAGCTGCGCGGGCAGGACAGATGTGACAGATGTGCGGGGTGCGGGGGGAGCTGCGCGGGCAGGACAGATGTGACAGATGTGCGGGG
>VZRO01000983.1:114130-128328 GCA_013397915.1 Daphoenositta chrysoptera | reverse complement strand
AGATCGGACCCACACTGGGAAGTTCCTGAAGCACTGTCTCCGTGGGAGGGACCCCACGGCCCCACAGGGGAAGACTCCTCTCCTGGAGCAGCAGAAGGAAATCTCAGTGTTGAACTGACCAAGCCCCCGTGCCCTGTCTCCTGCGCTGTCGGTGGGAAGGAGGAAGGGGCTGGGGGGAAAAGGTGCTTTTTAAGGGCTCATTTTACTTCTCATTATCCTCCTCTGATTCTGTTAGCAATAAATTCACTTTGCAGCTTTAAGTTAAGCCTGTTTTGCCCTTGAAGTGTTTTCTCCTGGTCCTTATCTCAACTAATGAAGCCTTCATTAATTTCTTTTTTTTTTTGCTTTGAATTAATTTTAATAAAGAAAACTCAACAGCAAGTGATATGAAGGGCACTTGTGGAAGGTTTCTGAAGCGTTCAGCTGCTGTGCATGTACTTCATGGAGGAGTTCAGGATGGCTCAGCCACACAGAGCCTGGCCAGGGCAATGGCTGAGTTCTGCTGCACCGAGGTTCTCTGGGCGTCACCCCCAGCTTGCCTCAGCAGCAGCAGCACCCCGTTGGAATCCAGCAGGGACATTCCTGCCACGGGAATGAGCAGGCACTGGCTGAGGCAGAAAGCTGCACTCCCCACAATCAGCTCAATCCCTGACTCCAGCAGCTTCGGCAGCACTTGGAACATTTTATCCCACTTCACCAGCTCTTCAAGAGCTTGCCTGCTACTTTTGGTACAGATGGAAAAGGTGTTTATAGCATAGCTGGATGTGAGCTGCCCCACAGCTTTCAAGAATTTGAGCATTTTCTTCACCACTCCTTTCACTACTTCCTCCACTGATGAGGGAGATGCTGGCACCATGGTAGGGGCCACAACTGGCTGGCTGGAAATGGACCCAGTAAACCATGCCACTGCCCAGAACACGATTTCAGGTCTCTAAAGACACATTCTGTGGCAACATGGAACCCCAGATAGAATTGAGTCAGACAATAGGACTCATTTTTGAAATAACCTTTTTAACTCCTGGGCAAAGAGGCATGGCATTAAGTGGATATATCACATTCCCTATCATCCACAGGCCTCTGGGAAGATTGAAAGATATAATGGGCTGCTGAAAAGTATGTTAAGGGCATTAGGTAATGGGACATGGAAGCACTGGGATGCAAACTTGGCAGAAGCCACTTGGCAGTCAGTACTAGGGGATCTGCTAACCCTGGTCCTGCCCAAACGAAGCCCTTAGACACTGTGGGAGGAGACAAGGTTCCTGCATTACACATAGGGAAGTGGCTGGGGAAGTCACTGTGGATTTCTTCCCCCACGGGAAAAGGCAAACCCATTTGTGGGATTGTCTTTGCCCGAGGACCTGGGTGTACTTGGTGAGTGATGAGGGAGGATGGGGAGACCCGGTGTGTACCTCAAGGAGATTTAACCTTGGGGTAAGAATAACCTATAGTGTAAGTTGTGTGTTACAGGAGGTAAAGTAGCAGGAGGGACATGAGTTGACAAAGAATGAATTTTGGCAAGGAGCAAGGAGAAGGCAATGATGAACAGGGATGGTGCCGGTGCCCAGCCATCAACCATCAAGTGTACTATTTCTCCTGTCCTGACCCCACATCCTGCTGGAATGGAGACCACCTGGAGGGGTGTGAAAGGACAGGTGATAGTACTTAATGAAATGTGTGCTCGGTATGGAGATGGCTTGAGGATTCTAGTAATGAGAATATACAGTGGAGTATGTGGGATCTGAGCATGACAAAAATGGTATGGAATAGGGGGTGGGAAATGTATTGGGTCTGGCTGAGGTAAAGTTCACAGCCCTCACAGTGCTGTGCTTTGCAGTGGTAGCTGGACTGGTGTTGATAACTGAGCAGTGTTTTGGCTACTGCCAAGCAGTGCTGTCCGTCTGCCACTCCTTCCCCCACCAAAGGGATGGGAGTGGGCAGGATCCTGGGCGGGGACACAACCAGGCCGGCTGACCCAAATTAGCCACAGGGATATTCCATACCACATGACATCAGCTCAGATATATAAGCTAAGGGACAGAGGAGGAAGGGGGGCATTTGTGAGTTTTCAGTGTTTGCCTTCCAGAGGAACCATTGCATGTGCTGAAGCCCTGCTTCCCAGGAAGTGTCCGAACATCGCTGCTGATGGGAAGTACAGACTGACCTTTTTTTCTCTTTAGCTTTTGCATGTGCAGATCTCTGCTTATTCCTTTCTTTTACTGTAATAAAACTGCCTTATCTCACCCAGCTGGTCGTGCTCCATCCTATTCTCTCCCTTTTCCCAGTGGGAAAGGGAGTGATGGAGTGACTTAGTGGGCACCTGGCTCCCAGCCAGGGTCAACCCACTACAGATGGTAACAGAAATGCTCTGGCTTGTGAGGGAAGGGGGTTTACTCATGCTGGTTTTAATGCACCCATGGGAAAAGGAGAATACTGGACACTAAACCAGCCCTATAGTTTGCAGACATTTCTAACACATCCTCGTACCTCAAAACTATTGCTTTATTCTTTAACATAAGAGATGAAACAGAACTTTAAGTGTATAATGACTTAATATTTATCAGGCCTGAGATTTTACATCCATGCATCTTTGCAAATAACTAACAAGACTTCACTCTGGAGCTGGCCATCACTGCCCAGGTGTATCTCTAATGTCTGTCAGGGGCCCTGGCTGATGCTTAGCCCTATAGCCCAGCAAGAGGTTTTCTGAGCTAGGTCTGGAAACCTATAAAGGTGTTGGGATTTGGTTGTTTGTAAACACAAAATGTCTTTTTGTTTTGGTATGTAAATCTTTTTATTTAATGGGCAATTAGATTGCATAGGGACCTAGTGATGAATTAAAAAACCCAACCTCACAAAACAGTTTCACAATGGACTGTGAAAAAAAAAATCTCATACATGTGTTAAGAGCATTTTTGTTTTGTTTTCCTTTTTGCAAGGTCTTTTTTTCTAAGACCATGTCTGCAGTGGACTTTTAGTCTGTGCTTGGATTGTAGCAGTGATGCAAACTGCTGGTGCAGATGTGCTGCCACTAAATACCCAATGGCTGGAGCAGCAAATGCCCACTGCAAATGCAGAGTATGGAGGGAAGAAGGGAAAGGAGCGTGCATGGGGCAGGCTGTGAAATGTGGAGTCCAGTGCTAGTTTCAGGTGGTGTGTTTGTTTAATTTTGCTCAGGAGGTGAGTAAGAGAAAAGGCAAACAGCAGAGAGCGTGGTGGTGCCAGGCAGGGGGCACAGGAAATGGTGCAGGCACCTGCCCTCCCACAGGCACTGGCACCAGGGCAGTGTCTGAAGTGAGGCTGCTGTGCCTCTGCCCCAGCAAACGGGCACACGGGGCATGCCAGCCTCCCGGGAATCCACCCACATACCTGTGACCAGGCTGGCAATTCTTCCGTTCAGCAGCAGCCAACACCCACTGCAGCCAACAGCAGCCTGGCTCAAGTGAGAGGGATGAGATTTTGCTTTTCAGTTACCAAGTATTACATCTAATTGAACCTGCTGCAGGGGAGAAAGGCTGATCTTAAGCTGATAATTCCTTGTTTAGATGTGACTTAAAATAACTGGCTTTGGGGAGCAGCAGTGCCTCCGCTGATCCCAGTGAGAATTGTCATCCTGCCAACACTGGCTGCAGGTCCCAGAATTACCACTGCCAACCACAGCAAAGACCCACTGTCCTGTGTTCCTCATCTCCCACTGAAGGGCTGACTGAAAATCAAGAGCAAGAGCTGCTCAGGGCCACCAAGGCCTGAAGAAGCTGGCTCAGTTTTAACTCCCCTCCCTGTCTCATTTGAGCAGAAGCTGTCAGGCACCTCCTGGCCAGGCTAAGGGGCCTGGAATGCAGCTGGTGAGAGGTGATCACCACACCTGTCATGCTGTTACCACAAGCAGTGCTGACGAAACAGGATACACATGCATGGACTTCCCATTTTATTTAGATATATCTGGCTTTCTGTGAATAACTTGTCAGCTCAGGACATCCATAACTAGCTCATACTGCCACATTTTGAAATTTTAGCTCACGATGGAAAAATAAAGTCACGTAGGGGGAGGTGTCACTAAAAGCAAGTGATGAATCCTGGCACTGTCAGCATTTTGGATGATGTGAACACATTTCCATGCACTCAAGAGTCAGTGATCTGTATCCTTGTTACTCATTATCATGTATCTACCCATAACCATGTTTTCTGTGACATGGCAGCAGAAGCATGCATGTTGTTTTTCAAGTATGAAAATGCCTTTTCCGTGTGGCTGGAGTTCCACATGCTAATTTTCCAGCTGCTAGACTTTGATCCTAGGCTAGCACAACCGCTGTGAGATCAAGGGCTGTGTTCCACTTACCACAACAAGCACTGGGGACGGTGGAGAGCAGGGGTTACAGCTGCGTTGTGATGTTGTGAGTTACATGCTGGCAACAGCCTGCTCCAGATAAAGTTGTACTCGATGTCCACAGCTCTTGCAGAAAGGGAAAAATCAGAACTTTCAGGGGAGCCAAACATTTAATTCAACAGGAAAATTACCCGTGTTTTGGCCTGCCCTTCCCCAGTGCCACTTTTGTTGAGCTCTTGCTGAAATACAACATCTTTTTAAAATACCAGTGGCAGTTCTCCTGCCTGCTTCTCCAGCTGGCCACAGCTGGGCTGCCCTGCAGCTGGCACCTCAAACACAACTTTTTTGGGACTTAGGTTAGCCAATCCCCTATATATAGCTACAGCATACATATATTTCCTAAACCAAGAACTGGGTTCTGTAAGCAGTAAGTGTCTCTTGATAGCCCCACGGCAAGCCTCAATCTAAAGAAAAAAAAATCTTTACTTGCACTACAGAAACTTTAAAAAATGTTAATAGCAAATCTAAGATTCATCCTTTTGGGTTCAAAGATTGTCATGATTTCAGACTTTGTTTATACAAACACCACTGTCTCATTTGCTGGGATTTTTTAGGTGAAGATTAATTTTTCTTTTGTAATTGTCACTGGCAAATGAAACATAGGAAAACCATGGGTTTCCTCAAGACTGACTGTAAGGGCTAGAAGAGCTTTGGGAGTTGTGTTTTCAGGAGGTTGGGAGATAATTTGATTCCTTAGAATTGAGAGTGGCTGTTTAGTATTCCTCTAGGCAAAAGACATTACTGATGTAATATCAAACTATTAAATAAGGGTGATGGGGTGTATACCTGTTCCACACTGCATGATTGTGTTTGCAGAATAGTACCAATGAATTTCTAAAATCAAACTGCAAGCTGGATTTTTTCCTCACTTAAAAAATAACTGCTCCTTTCATGGTGTAATGACCATGATGTTGATTGTTACCTTCAGTGCTGGGTACTGAGGAGGGGATGGATGGAGTAATAAAAAAGTATAAAAGGCTTCATGAATTAGTGTTGCAAGCTGTTAAGTATAGAAATAAAAATGGAGCAGTTAAACATCTTTTTTTCCCGGGAGTTTTGTCCTTTCAGATAGTCAGAGGCAACTTAATATTGCTATAAAATCTGAAATCCCCTGCACGAGTCAAATAAGGAAGTAGTAAGGAGAGTTGAAAGCATTTTAAAGTTTCTTAATAAATATTAGTTCTTAATGGTTTGTAAAATGTTTTGTTTGCCTTAGATGGAACAAAGCAAATGACACCTTCTAGCTGATCCTATCCTGAAGGTATCCAGATTTCACACACTGATTTGTTATTCCACAGTATACTTTCAGTAGCAACACCCATTATTCACCACCACCTTTATATCACAGTAATTACAGTGTCAGCTGAGTAGTCTATTTGTCTATTGCAGACTTAATACCTTGAAAAAATCATGTTCTAATGTATTCTAAGAATACTGAACACTAAACCAGCTCTATAGTTTGCAGACGTTTCTAACACATCCTCATACCTCAAAACTATTGCTTTATTCTTTAACATAAGAGATGAAATAGAACTTTAAGTGTATAATGACTCAATATTTATCAGGCCTGAGATTTTACATCCATGCATCTTTGCAAATAACTAATAAGACTTTTATCTAGGCCTCCAGAAAACATCATTCATTTCTGCTTGTTTACATAAGAAGCAATTATTGCCAAACCCTCCCCTGGTGAACAGCAATACCTTGCTTCAAGCAAAAACAATGCTGCTGCTGTGTTAACATCCTATTCTGGAAGAAAAGGGAGCTGACTCAGTGCATGCAGTCGAGCCCTCAGAGCAATCTTCCAGGAGTAAAACAGGTTATGTGAGAATATGACCTTGGTGAGCTGTGCTAGTGGCTGCGATTTAGAATTCCAGGCTTTTGTCTCAAGTAGAGAATTAGATGAAACAAAATGCCCTTAAAACAACCCAAATAGCACTAAGCAAAGTGCAGATACAATTAAAAAAAATTTACAGTGAGTAACTGGGTGATTTCCAGCTAAAGTATGCTCAGTTTTTCCCAAGCTGGCATGTGTGGGAAGTTACTGTACTAAACCCACAGAATGTGTGCTATTCAAGGAGGTCCCTTGAATACCTGTGCTGTGGTGGTGCTGGCTGACAGCACAGGAACACAATGCTCCTTGTCCACTCCCACTAGGGAGCATACTGGCCCAGTTACTTACCTGGCTGGCAAAGACCAGCCCCAAACGTATTTTGTGAGTGATTTGTAGTTTGTGAGGATAAACTCACATTCATTGTCTTCTTGCCAAAGGTAAAAGCTGTTTAGAGTGGGGTTAGAACTTCTTGGCATGGTCTGCCTCCAGAAAGGCCGTGCATCAGTATTCAGGAGCAAATGTTGCTTGTGCTCAAGCTGGGCCAGCATTCAGAATATAAGACTTCTTTGAATTGTGGTGTTCTCCTGTGAATGTAGCAGAGTTTTGGTCTCCTCTGTGAAAGATTTGGGAGATATCCCTTAAAAAACATTCACAGCACACACAAAGCATTTGTTGTTTCCAATTTTTACAGCCATTTGCATATATTCTGTTTTCATTTCTTGTAAATGCTCATGTCTTCGAAATATTAGAGGAGTGATGAGGTACAGAATGCAGTGTCCTGAGGAACACACATATGTTCCATTAGCTGAGAAGTGAACATTTTGCAGTGATGCAGATCATGGTCTGTGTGTTGTTAAGCAGGCGTGGTTGTAGTCTTCCTCACACATAAACCATCTTCCTTAATCTTAATCCTTCTAATCCTTAGACCTTTCCCGTGTCAGGTGAGGATGAATGCTCCATGTGCTCCCAGCTATCACTGGCCTAGTTTCCCTAAACCCAGACCACCCTATATCTGAACTCAGAGTTGTATCACTTTAATCATCAAAGAGATCACACTGTCTTCACTTACTTATGTCTTCATAGATTTAATTGAGAATAATGCAGGGGTGTAGGAGAATTATAAAATCATACATTCATTATTGCACCTTCAGCTCTGAAATCCTGAATGAGACCTTACTCTTAAATCCTCGTGCCTTTATCCCATGCATATTCTCTTTTTATTTTCTGTGTATTTTCTGATTGTACTTGTTACTGCAAGTTCTCAGTTCTATATGTTTCTAATGCTTTCTAATATGTTTTTTAATATGTTTTCATGATATAGAATGGAATGTTGGTGTATGTAAGTATATTGTATTTAATTTAGAATTTTTTTTAAGTCAGTGATCTCTTTCTCTAGTATTGCAGTCGGATAGCCTTAAAACATACTGAATTTTGCAAGTACCATTATTGAATGATTGAATTTGGCAATTACTTCATTTAATGTACAATTATTTTCTTAGGCACATAAAACCTATCTGCTAGAGAAGTTCTGTTTCATAGTCTGTTGTTCCTGATACCAGATTTTGAATCACTAAGAAATTTTTATGCAGCAATTAGAAAGGAGTATGTCCATCAGTCAGAACTTAAATGAGCCTCCTCTTATCATTGCTGAGGAGTGATTTGGAGAGTGAGGGTTCCCTGAAGCAGTAGGTTGTGTGGACTGTCTGGTGCAATCATAAGGAACACTGTAAATGTAAAATTGAGCAGATCTGACATTCAGCTCAGCATTTCCCAGAAGAACCCATGGACACGTAAACCCCTGAATAATCCCTGTTTTTACATGTGTACCCATGTCATGAAAAGCGAGGCTTTAAGGAAGTAGTTCACTTTTTTCTCCACTCTGCTTGGCACATGTCTGCTACTCCACTCCTGCGGAGCTGCAGTGTCTCCCAAGTGCTCTGCAGAAGGGTGATGGGCAAATGGCACTAAACAGAGCAAGCCCCAAAGCACTGCCTTGCAGGGGCCAAGCAGGAAACAGCCCAGCACTGATCAGCTCAGCCTGCCAAATCAGACACCCCTGTATAGCCCTGATTTTTTGAAGAATTCCCTAGCTAAGCTTACTGAAATTGGGATGGCTTCCTTTCCATATCTCTGGCAGAAGAAATATGTTGTTCCCTCCTTTATAAAACAGACTGAAAGCCATTCTTTTGAAGTTTGACAATTTTATGGAAGCATTGCTGTACTGCACTACAAAGGAAATCCAAGTGTGTTCGATGAACTTAAGTTTTGCAGACTAAATTTCAGGTGACTGATTTGTTATGCCATAGTGAAATGAGATGCAACTATTAGGATGCGAGCAACCCCAAATTCAAAATCAGTTTTATGTATGAATCATAATGCAGTTTGAATAGTCATTCCCTGAGTGTACTGACTAACAGCACCTTGGAGTCTGTGAGTCACAAAACATTAACACTTGTTTTTTACACAACAGACCTGGGACTTATTGCAAGAGCTTTCTTTTTCAAGTGTATATTCCAATTTTGGCTCTTACACATCCCACCAGTGAGGGGAAGTTCCGCCATGAATGTGGTGTGCACAGGAGACAGGATAAATGGAGGATGTTTTCCCAGAACGTGTCTTGGGTACATTTGGGCACCCACCCAAGCCATGACATTTCTCAAGCTGCCAGAGGTAGTTTACCTCAATTTTCTCAAATAACCTCAAACATCCCATCTGCACAAGAACCCAAATTTAAGCTTCTGTTTTAGAAACGCTTGGCCACATTTGTTTTCTGGTTGAAGCCTTGGACAGCAAAATGGTTTTGTTTTATGAAAACATTGCACAGTAGTTGACCAAACAAAGACCATTGAATAAAAGCAAACTCTTGGAAGCCTTTGCAGCCTTCACCTGGTAGAGCAGGAAAGCACTCTTGGATTGTTTTAGCCACTCACTGTCATGTTACAGGGTTTATAACTTGCCATCTCTATCTGTAACAGTACTTGTTTACCGTGTTTATTTATTCAGAACTGCAGAAGAAAGCAAGTCTGTCCTGAGAAGAGGCTTTTCTCCATCCTTCTCAAGTATCAGGTGCACACAGGGTCATCCAGACAAAGCTGGTGAGTCTTACTAGGGTGGTCTAAAAAGCAAAAGGGCTCTGTGCCAGTGCTGCTGGAATGAAGAAACACTCTTGAACCTGTGCTGCACCATGGTGGGAGGGGTGTTGGTGGACTGGGCTGCAGCATGTCCAGCACATCCATGCCCAGGGAGCAACACCTGGGCACGCAGCAAGCTGTGGGAGAGCCCAGCCTGGGCAGCTGCTGGGGTACAGTGTGGAGGGCTCAGACATGGACTTGGTCTGTTTGATGAGTAAATTGTATTGTGAGATTCCCAGGATACCACAGTCTTTGGAGCCCATAGGGATGAAAGTCTTTCTGCAGGTTTGATACACCATCCATTGTTTGATGATTTGATTCCTCCTGGCTGCCTCTGACACTTCAGCTCCACTGTAATGTTTCACTGGCCTAGAAAACGACAGGCAGCTTTTGAGCAAGAAAGTTCAGGAGCAGAAATAAATTCTATTTTTAATCCTTCCTCTGAATTTCCGCGGCTGACACAGTTTCTCATGGCATGGCAGTTCCAGGGTGCGGCAGTGTTGCCGAGTGTGCCTTGCAGCTTGTTCTACAGATTTAACCCATTTATATGCTTTCCCCTAATTAGAAATTTCAGGTTTAGCGGGTTATCCTACTGTTAATACCCGAATGACACTGATTTATCGCAGTGGGTTGGCAACAGATCTGTAGGATGAGAAAATACAAGCTAGGAATTTAAAGATGTACTTTAAGCATTAACAAAGCTCAGCCTGTGTCAAGTGGTGATAAATTTTCCACTATACCCTTGATCACCTTATTATTAATGTCATCAATCTCTCTGTGAAAAGTGGCTCTGGGCATGCCCGTATGACCAAGTGTTCCACTAAATAATTAATCATTGGGACATGTTGCCAGAGTTTGCTGCTTTCCAATTTAATCTTAGCAACTTACCCATTTGTTTCTTTATTTGGAAACAGAAAGCTTCAGAGATAAAAATGAGTCAAATGTACTGATGTGTACATGAGGACTGTTTAGCATTGAAACCTCATGTTGCTTGCTCTAGAAATGTTTTCCATCTTTTAAAGCAACACCCCAAAATTAACAGCTGTGAGAATGATCACTTCAGGAACACAGGCTGTTTCTGCTGCCAGAATCTGCATCCCAGCTGGCTCTCCCTGCCCCTTCAGTAGTAGCTCAGCCCTCTCTATGCTTAAAAGGGCATTCAAAATGCCACACTTAGCAGGATATCTTTGGAAATAAATTATTACAAAGGCAGTTTGATTGTTTAATTAAAAATGATCATGGATATGAATCCTTTTGTTGAATGGGTTATTGTCTGTAGCTAAAACAAAATAAGTTCTAAGCAAATAGTTAAAAAATGTTATCTTCTCTTTAGTTACAATTAATTTAATTTAGACTAACACTATATTAACTTGTAGCATTCAATTATTTAATGAGTCATGAAGAAAGTTTTCTAATTATAGAGTCATTCATTTTTCACAGGTTTGAAGGCGTAGACTGAAATATGTTCTGTTGAGACCACGAGCCTTTGTCCCACTCAAGCCCTTCTTTAATGGGCTGTGTTACTTCGCATAAGAAGTCAATTTGATTTTAGTTTAAACATATGTACCATCCTGTACTCCTTAATTTTGTGTCCCTCCAAGGATTTTTAGTTGAAAGCTCTCACATCTGTTATATCTGTGACACTGTTGGGTTTTCCCCCTCTAGCTCCTTCCCAAGAATCAGTGGGCAGCAGTCTGTTCATGAAGGATTAACGCCAACCTTCCACACATATTTACCCATTCATAGACTCTCCCCTTTCAGCGTGGCTCGTGGTTTTGTTTTTATTAATTCCCCCTGGATATTAGCTAGAATTGGCCAAATATAACATTGGCGTGCTGTTCTCTTTCCTGATGAGTCAGTTGACTGTACTTCCAAATCAGTATTTTCATAAGATCACTTGCAATCTTCCCTGCTATTTACTGCTTGCTATTCATTCTCTGTTGTTGAACAAAACATATGGCAGTGTTTTTTTCCCCTTGACTGCATGCCTGAAACTTTTTAAAAGGGAAAGTGAGAATAGTTAATGAGCTTCTCCTTCTGGAAATCAAAAAGACCCAAGCCAAACAAGAATTTGTGAATACATGAATGTGATTAGGAAAAGCCATGAATGTTTTCCCAAATACTCCTTCCCTGCCTGAATGCTCTAGGGTGATACAACTACTTTTTTCTTGCCTTTAATTGTGCTGTTGTGCCTTTTAAATGAAAATATAAATAAGCTACAATTTCAATTTCCTATCATTATGCATAACTTGTGTAGGAAAGGCCACTGTCCCCTGCAGTCACTAGTGTAGTGTCTTGTGCAGGTTAAATTTCCAATTATAAACATGTTATCCATCATTTTATTGGTGACTCTTCCATGTGCTGTCTGTCCCCAAATTCTTTGGTTTGCCCATGGGATACTCAGCATAGACTCGTGCAAGTGCTAAAGTGACCATATGACACCAGTATCTTCCAAAGCCCTGCTCTGTAAAATCTACGTTTAAGCAAAAGGTAATATCCCTGATATCATGAAAAGCTTTACTTCTGATGTATGTAAACGTCAGGAATCTATGAAGAACCTCATGAAAATACTGTATACATGTAGGAATCTAGATCTGCATGTTGTTGTTTGTGTATATATGTATACTTTCTTAAGCCTCAGGTGTCTGTAAAGTTGAAGTTGCTTTATCACTGTAGGCTGCAGTTGATGTTTCCTTTCTGATGCTGAGCTGAATTAGGAGACATCAACTCCTAATTTACCCTGAGGACTGTCAAGGATGCAGCCAATAGCTGTGTCTATTTGGAATAAATATAGCCAGTTACACAGTGTTTGGATTTCAAATGACTGAAAAGTTCAGGTAAACTTAAATTGATGCACCCTGTAATAAAGGTGAAGCTGAAATACAAAGTTTACAACAAATCTGTATTTGAAATTAAAGTTTATTTGAAATGTCCTTCTCATAAAACTTGACAGTATTCAGAACTAGCAGTTTAATAAGGACCACATTTAATTTCAAATTACGGATTCCAAGCATTTCTCAAAGTGAGGCTTTTGCCAAGGCGTTTTATGGCTCAGTTGCTGGTGATCACCCAGAAGTAAATAAGAGTAGCGGGTCCAGGATGAGATCTGATGCTGAGCAGATCAGCTCTGTGCTGTCCAGTGCTTTATCTCCCATCTTCCTTTACATCAAATCACTCTTTAGTTTTATCCTGAACATTCCTTGCCTTGAAAGAAATGTGAAAGATGGTGTAACACAAATCGAGGAGTCCTTTCCCTGTGCTAACGTTCACAACGTATTTATTAACTTTACTCTGTCTTTACCAACAGAAGTAAATCTTTTGGCAGGCAACCCCTGAATTCCCTTCTGTTGCACAAATACCTGCATTTTCCATCTTTGAAAAATGAGTTTCTTCTCCTTCCATGTCTGCTTATCCTTTTTCACTTTTTTCCAGTGTGTGAGCAAGTTTTAAATATATCTCCATACTCCTACCCATAATTCAGGTAGCATCCCTTTTGCTCAAGCAGCTCATGACCTCCATAGCTCAGATAACTCCTGCGGATAATGTTTTCCTGCTTTTCAGAACAGTCAGCAGCCATCTCGGGTGTTCCAGTTCTAAACACTCGGAAGTGTTTTTTCCACTAACTGAGGTGACTGACTTAGTTGGTCTTTGGATTAGAAGTACATACCCTGTTAATCTGCTTTTAGCAGGAGTGAGTACATTCCCTGCCACTCGAGCAACTCCGGAGATGACTGGAGGTGCAAACAGTGCTTCTCCCTCTGAAAGGTGCTGTCCGTGAGGGGAAGGAGGAGGGGGCAGGTGGGCACAGCCACGGGCGGTGGCAGCTGCGCAGTTTATAAATGGCTCCAAGTAACTCACTGCTGATGGTCTGTAGGAACATCAGTGTCCAGGCTCCTGCCCTCAGCCCTGCAATCCTGCAGGGATTTCCACCCTTTCCATGGCTGTGCCCTCAGATCCCTGGGCTGTTCAGCCCAAGGGCTGTGCCAGGGGCTTGACCTGCACGAACTGAGCCAAACAAACCTCCCCTTGTGACAATGGTGGCTGTCACCACCGCTGAGGCCACCCCGGCACCCGCGGTAACTAAATCTCTCCTCTGGGCTTTGAAACCTTCTTCCCGTTTGTTGTTTTTATTTCGCTTATCTTTGGCAGGTGCTCATTTGTTTTGTTTCAGTATTGTATTACGCCGGCTGAATGAAAACCTTTAATTCTGAAGGAACATTTGCAGGGCCCGGTTGAGTCAATATTGACAGAAGAGCCTCAGGAATTGTTGAGGAGGGGGAACCCAGCCTTGAGCAGCACTGACCGAAACCTTCCCAGGTGCCGCCAGCTCTGGTGCGAGCGGATGTGAGATGAGCGCTCTCCGCCAGCGCTGCCAGCACAGCCCGGGCCGGGCAGCTCCGCAGCGGCTCTGCCCCCGCGGCACCGGGGCTGGCACGGGCCCTGAGCCCTCACAGCCCGGAGCCCGGGCCGGGGAGCTCCGCAGGGCTCTGCCCCGCGGCACCGGAGCTGGCACGGGCCCTGAGCCCTCACAGCCCGGAGCCCGGGCCGGGGAGCTCCGCAGGGCTCTGCCCCGCGGCACCGGAGCTGGCACGGGCCCTGAGCCCTCACAGCCGGCACAGCCCGAGCGGCGGCCTCGGGCCCTGCAGCGGCCCCGGCACTTACAGCGACCCCCGCCCGGCGGCTCTGGGGCACGGTCACCCCGCTGCCGCGGCCCCTCTGACCGGGACACTCGGCAAAAAGCGTCCTTTACCGCGCCCCGGCGGCGCAGGGAGCATCGCGCACTGCCCGCCCGCCCGCGCGGTACCGGGCGGCGGGAGCGCCCGTGCAGCACGGCGTCAGCGGCGGGCCC
>VZRO01000983.1:57581-113406 GCA_013397915.1 Daphoenositta chrysoptera | reverse complement strand
TCCAAGGGGTTGGTGAAGGTTTTAGTGCTGGGGTGCGTTCCCTTCCAGGAGTCGCCCGGGAAGGACAGCACAGCAACATCCTTCACTCGTAGGGAGAGCAGTAAGCCTTAAAATACTGCTACAGATAGTTCCATAAATAGGATAAAGTTCTGTGTTATGGACTCATACAGAATCCCTGGGAAATGAGAAAACAGTAACCTGCAGAAAAATTAGGGCAGTGGCAGAATAAAAATATTTGTAAGTTAGTTTATGACCACTGCTACTTTTTTTTTACCTTACTGAAGAAACAAGCACCCCCTTCCGCCCCCAACATTTAATTATTATGAACAGCAGCTGGTATATAATCTTTTAAAATGAGAAGTACTGCATTTTGTTTAGGAGTATCAGTTTCTAGAGTATGGCTTTTTTTGGGCCTGTGAAATGGATTTGATAACACCAGATGTGAATTTCTTGTATTTGAGTAGCCTCAGTTTTTAAGTGCTGTTACCAGTACAGAATTAATGAAAAAGAGCAATACCAATGATAAAAGATTTTGGTTACTTTAAAAACTCTGTTAAGGGTAAGGGCAGTCATTTTTACTCAAAATACAAATATTGGAGTTCACATGGAATTTGTTCAGGATTTTTTTGTCTTGTTACTGTTTTAAGCCTCGTGTAAAGAAAAAGCTTAAAATGAAACCAAAAGCCTTGATGTCATTTTTGACTGGTTACATTCTGCTCTTGATACAGAGTGAATTGTCATCTCATTGTGCAAAAATTCACTGTGGCTTATGACTTTTATTTCCCGGGGCTAAAAAGCAGAAGTATGAAATAATTGATGTGTTATCAGGTCTTAACTATATCCTCAGAGGAAGGGAATCATCTGGGTGCATTCATAAGACTTTATATTCATAACCATCTGCAGCACTTCTCATACTATTTGTTCTGTGTGCTTTGAAAAGTTAAGGAAAGACATTTTTAAGCTTGGTAATTCCTTCTTGATCTGCAGATTTATGCCTCAGGAATGGCTGAAACTAAACATTGTGACTTACATACGTAATTTTCTTTGTAGTTGTTCAGCATGTTTGTTATTGTTGGTCCCTAGAAACGGGAGGTAGGTTCACCTTTAACACTTGTATGTTCAGTGTTGATGGCTGGCTGGCAAACTTGAGTCAGTCTGATGGAGCTGCTGATCTGTGTGGTGAAAACTTTTGAAACTCATGATGAAGTCAGCCTGTGGTATGGATCAGGTCCCTCTTGGCTGGTCAGGAAAGCAGGCTTCTTACTCATGGGTACAGGATCCCTCAGAGGGGAACAAACTTACTGAATTAATTCTACAGTAGTCTGTTTGAGCTGCAATAAGCTGGCACTTGGTTCTGAACGTTGTGCTATCTTCAAGTGTCCTATTCCACTCAAAGTAAGAATGAAGGTAATAAATTTCAGCCTCAGTTTTATTCTTTGTATTTCACAAAACTGGGATGTTTTGAGAGAGCTCTGGCTTACAGCTGTGGACAAGGGGTGGACTCTACATACCTGAGTGCTGTGGGGCTTTGACAAAAGCATTATGAATGGTCTAAAAAGAGGTGTCAGGACTGTGGTGTGTAGAATCTGATTCCACTTTTCAGAAGTGTTTATGGGTGGTTCCCATCTTCCCTGCTCTATCTCTTGCTTGGAGGATCCTGATTATGTGAGAATACTGAGTAAGGCCTGTTGGGCTGAGCATCCTGGTGTGAGCAACATCTCATTTATGGCACTTACAAAACCACAATGCCTGTAAGAAATAACTTCTCAAATCAAGAGACGTGGTTTAGCCAGAAACCTAGAAAAATCAGAATGGTATTTATTGGAAGACTGTTAAAATCTCTGAAGAACTAGAGGAAATTTCTTCATGTTTGACTTAAAGCATGGTGTACTTTTGCTGAACTGGTGAGCATTTAAGCCATTGATTTCCCCAGCCCCCATTCAGTACTGATTGTAGAGCTTTTATTCTTCCTTTCTGTAGAGCAGTGAATGGTTTGAGCCATTGAGTCATACTAAAGACCCAATTTTTTTCAATGGATTGTCAAGACTTCTGGAACAAACACTGCACATGGCTCAGGACAAAATTCAAAAGAACTATGGATAAAGCATTCTTGTGACAGGAGATCCAGCTATGGAGTAAATTTCCAGAAAGTAGCAGGAAGAATTGAGTCCTGAATTTTTAGCAGTCTACATTTTCTTTTAAAGTATTTGTTCCAGTGGAAGAGTAACTAAACCTGTCTTGACAACCAACTGCTACTTACTGCCATGGTGGCAAATCCAAAGAAATAATTCAGTCTGATGCTGCAGTGTTACTGGACCTAAACACTAGGTTCAGGTGGCCTGAATTCCACTGAAGCCCCTTTTCTCAGTCAATGGAGAATTCTAGGTGGTTTTGAAGAGCAATTCGGAGAATTTATGTAAGACACTGAGTGGGGAGCTGCCTGAAAGCCAGCTAATAAGAAATAGGAGGCAGAAGGATTTATGTGGAATTTAGGCCATCTGAATATGGCCCTAAGATGCGACTTAGTACTACTAAGTAAGGTGTATTAACACTAAGAAGACTTGGCTTCAATTTCTATCCATTTCATCTGCTGCCGATTACTAAGCAAATTTACCATTTAAGCAGCTCCTTAAGGGTGGGGGCTTCCTGAGCCGCTCCGTGTCAGGAGTGACCCCCTGCACCAGCCCAGGCTGTTCTGGGACAGCGAGCTGAGCGTGGGGCAGCCTGTGGCCCCTATTAACAGGAGCACAGCCAGCAGGTCAAGTGAGGCAATTATCCCATCCCATTTGGCTCTCATTAGAGCGTGTCCAGAATGCAGCATCCAGTTGTGCTCCCCTCCCTGGGACATAGGAAATGTCGATAAACCGGAGTGAGTTCAGTGGACAATTGCCAAGATTGGCTTGAGTTGTGAGCTTCTGCTTTGTGAGGAGAAGTAGAGGAGCTGTGCCTGTTGTTGAGCCTGGAGGAGAAAAGGCTGGGGGGGCCCTTCCAGTAACTGCGGGAAGGTTTTCAAGAGAGGGAAGCCAAGTTCTTCACAGAGGTGCATGGTGGGAGGACAACAGACAGCAGGTGTGGATTGAAGTCACAGAGGTCTGTGTTTATAAGGCATTTTTCACCCTGAGGAGTGTCAAGTGGTGGGACTTGGTAGCCCAGAGAACTTGTGCAGCAGACTTCTTCTGTAGAAGTTGTCAAAGTCCAGCTGGATAAAGCCCTGAGAAAGCAGGTGTGATTCCACAGCTGACCCTGCTTTGAGCTTGAGGTTCAACCAGGGTCCCCCCGATGTCCTTTTCCACCTGAATTATCCCATGGGTCTATCTAGTTTCTGCCAACAGAGCATTTGCAGTGGAAGGTTGTGAGCCAGCTTTTTTAGGGCTGCATGTGGTCTGGCAGGGCAGGTTCACACATCAGACTTGGAGCAATATAGCAGGCACTCAAGCCAATCCTAAGCAGCTCTCAAATGGCAGGGCTTTATTTGCTTAATTATGCAGTTAGAGTTGGAAGAACCTGCTCCTCATCCTGAGGGCCTGGTCTACATCAGGGCTTGCCATGTGGTAGAGCCTGAAGGGCTCTCAAAAATTCAGTACTCAGCTGCAAGATACGGTTTGGGATCTAATGATTTTGAGTCTGTTGAAGGAAATCATGTGGACAAGGCCATATCCTAAACACACCTCCTGAACGGCTATTCCAAAATACAGGGTGGGGGGGGAGAAAAGTGCCACTCTGAAGGAAACTCAAATCTTATTCTGTACTACCTTCTAAATCAATTAAAGAAAGGGTGTCCAAAATTCCAAATGGTTTGAATCAACTCGATTCAAAACTTGCAAGAGTCTTTTACTGATCCTTGGGAAGGAATTTTCACCCACGTGTTGACTTGTTCCTTAAGTGAGCCTACAGCTCATGGGAAGTCAAGGTGATGACTTAAGGTGTCTGTAATCCTGGAGGAGGAGGTGGCAATTTGTCACCACCTGTGCGTTGGGAAGTTGTCTTTCCGTCAGTGTTCATGAGCCTTGTTAATTACAAAAATGTGCTAGTTAATTATAATATCGGAAATAGGACAAGCTGCCTGTTCAGTCCAGTAAGTTTCCTGAAAAGCAGGGAAGATAAGATTATTGAAATTACTCACTTAAGGGTTTTCACTGTTGATAGTGAAAACAGCAAGAACAAACTGCAAACCTTCTCCCATTGCACTATAAAATTGGAAATTTCGTGCTTTGTTTTTTAAGAGCTGTGTAAATATCCTTACCTTGAATGCTTGTATCTACTAGATGAAACTAGTATGAGACCTGGAAGGGGAAAATAGATAATAAAGATTAGGAGTGACTTGCTGAAGCAGCAGAATGGCAGTAGTATAGTACTGCCAGGTTCAGTTTCCCATCTATTTACTATGTTACATTCCTGTCTGTAGAACATTCTCTCCTGTGACAAACGCATAGGGATATGAAATGAAAACTATGTAAAAACAATTTTTCTGCATCTTTAAAGGCAAGACTTCTGCCTTTCCCTTACTGCTCTCCAGGACAGGGTATGGAGCCTCATTTTGTTCAGGTTGGCTGCTCAGACAGTGAGAAACCTTGGCCATCCACTGGAGGGTTTTGCATGGGTGTTTTGCATCATGAGCAATTAGTGCAGTGTCAGACATCAGTGTGCAAGGTGATGTAAGGTCTGTTGGATCAGACGTACAGAAAAATTCCTACCAACCAAAGTTTTAAGACAGTGTAAGAAGATAGTCTGTGAAACAGTGGAGTGTGGTCTGCAGTTGTTTCACTAAACCATTATTAAAATCAATGTTTATGAGCTCATTCTGTGAGAACCTATGAAAAACTGGTAAGTGGAGTATCTGTGGTTAACTTACAGAATTTAGATGAGTTGGTAATTTGTGTTTGGTACAGAGGTGTCTGTAGTTGGTTTTAAGTATATGGATATGGAGAAAGAAGGGAACAGAAGAAGCAGGAGGTGATGGCTTGCAGGAGGATTTAAGTGGCTGTGTAGGGAAACATTGCTTTTTTGTGTCTGCAGATTTTGTCAGATTTTTGTTTGTGGGTGCTGAAGAGAGGTTAAAGGCAGCAGGCACACAGGGAGGCTGCTGTCCCAGGAGTGCTTGGGCAGGGACCTTGGTGATCTGTGTGGCCAACTGGGTTTGGTCTGTTCCAGCAGTAAGTCCACAAATGACTTATCAAACCCTGGTAACAGAACTTTCCAGGCATTTACAGCTGCAGTTTAATTGTCCTGATGAAGTATTGCTGCACTGTATTGTTCTAGAGAAACTGTGACTAGAGAAATGCTTTTCCTGATGGATAACTTTGAGATACATAGAAAATATTTTCCAGTTCTGCAGCGCTGAAAACTGTGTAGATTTCATTTTTTCCCCTTTCTTGAGGGGGAAGATGCTTATGGAGATTCTTACCTGCTTCTCTTACAATCTGCACAAAAGGCTTAACCTGGTAACATCCAGTACTTTCAAGAACAAGGTACAAATCCACTTCCCAGTAGGTGTAGGGCTGTGAGCTCTTATGTGAATGTCCAGGTCACCAAGCCAAGGCTGCTAGCAGGTGTTGGAAGGAGGGGTGGGGGTTTTTGATCAGGAAGGCTAAGTAAAATAGACACTCAAAAAAAAATTTGAATCTGTAGTTTACTAATAGCATCAGTTATAGTTAAGAAAAAAATAATTATCTGCTCAAATCATGTGATACACAGTCACAAATGCAGTTGTGTTAGGTCCAGGTTGGGAAAGGACTGAGACATCTGCTCCCCTGAATTGGTTTTTGTGTATCTGTAAATGTGTATACATCTAAGATAACAGATTCTAAGAGTACAGTGATTGAAAATGCCTGTATTTTAATTACATCATTAGCTTAATATTTCATGACACTTTGGGGGATTTTTTATTTTAAAGTAAGATGTATTTCTCTTGGTGTTTGAAATGGTAGCAGCTTATGAAACAGATGAAATATTTATATTCTTCTTCTAGAAATATTTAATAGTCTATTCTGGACTTTCAACTTGTCAAATTGTATTAATCTAATGCTGACATCTGTATAAGACAGACAAAATAATTTTGCCTACAAATATTCACAGAATTCCTACATACGAAGTTGGTACTATGGCACCTTTCTTTTTTAAAAAGGGCCAGTGTTTTTGAAACTTAGCAGTGAAGGCTCTACCCAGCCACGTACCTCAATTTTGGTCATGTTTACATAATCAGTCTAAGGGTGTGTTTGATTTCCCTGAAGAGAAAAACAGGATTCCCTTCTACCAGAATCTCCATCTACCTACGCAGTAGTTGTGTGCTGATTCTGAACTACTGACTTAAGTGATCTCCTGGGAGGATGCAGTTACTTCCTCACTTCATCCCATCCAGAACGTATCTGTGGGCACTGGATATTGCCCTCTGATTTTCAACACCTGTGTTTGTAAGCTTTATATTTAAGGGTGACACATAAGGACTTGGAGCTGAGAACCACACTTCTGTAATGCTTCTTCTCAGAGAATAAAATGGCTTCTAATTTAATGAGAGCTTGTTCCATGTTTGCCTTGAGTTATGCAATTGTTGAGCGTGTTCATGACTGATCCTGCCTTGCTTTGCTTACAAAAGAAGAGTAATAAAAAGAGAGAAAAGGATATTTGTTCCAGTGTGATGGAGGAGACAGGTTGTCCTGATATTCTGTTACTTCTAAAGCTAGAAAATAGAATGATGACTCAAATGAGCAAGGAAGACTTCTTTATGCCATGTTTAAATAAATTATGGTGCTGGATTTTGAACAGAAGAGTAATTTTTCCGCAAGCAGTATAGATATAAAACCTAGATCAAGTAGCTCTTTAGGAAAACACTGAATGGGAAATATTTTCTTTTTCCTTGGCTGTTTCTTTCTTTTGTGATATCCTATTCCCCACTGTCCCTAGAACTGTAGAGCAGCCAAGAGAAATAAAAACTGTACAAAGTAGTTAGCAGAGAAACAGCCTACTTGTCTTTCTGTAGGTTAGCCTTTTGTGTGACTTCCCATCAGTCACCTCCCAGCTTGTTGAGTGCAAAGTGTGCTGTCTGCCCATAAATACATGGAGGAGTGAGGTTGAAACATCAACAGCCAAAATCCTCTCCGGTAGTCCTCTCCAGATTCCATCAAGTGCTTAACTGGTCAATGGTTTTGCCATGGTTTCCAGGCTTTCCAGTTGCTTTTGGCAACTTGGTGTTTACAGTGTCATGTTTGTATCCATAGGAAATATTTGCTGAAGTCCTATTTCTGCTGATTGTGTGTGCAGCATTCCTGGTGTCTTATAAATTGGTTTGGTTTAGTTGGAGTTTTTTGAAATCGAGTTAAATAAGTGAAGTAATTTTTTAGCATTAGGTCCTAAAAAATACGAGGAGGGAGGTAGTTTCTGGCCATTGCAGGACAATAGCTGTATTTGGACACATACCCCAAATCTTAAGCAAAGTATTTCTGTTAAACCAGCTTGAGTCGAGTGTAGTCATCTGTAAACCTGGGTGTTTAGGCTGTGGGGTTTCACAGACACCACTGTGAGCAATCCAAGAAACAGATGACTATGTTTTTGAGAAAAGGTTTCTAACCTGTGGCAGAGGTAAAGTTACCAAAAGTGAAAATTGCATATTCCCAGAACTTTGAGCAAATTTCATTTCTTTCTTTGTATCTGTGCTCAGGAAAAGTTCTACAGGTTATTTTCTGCATTTATATAGTTGAAGTGAAGCACTGCTTTTGATATGTCTTGCTTAGTCCTTACAGAAAATAGGAGGTTCAGTCTACAAACTCTGAAACTCCCAATGAATCTTGTGGGAATGTTGGCTTGAGGCAAGACTTTCTCTGGCTGTGATTTTTATAAATTGCATCCCTGTTGTTTTTCTGCTGTGGGGCTTGAGGGGGATCTCTTCATTATACCAAGAGTGAGTGTTAGATAACACAATCTGAACCATGCACGTGGGTTGGGAGCAGTAGTCTTTCCTTAATAAGGTAGTGATTCTTTCCAAAGGACTTGTGACTTCCATTGCAGGCCAGAGGAGAGGGATTGTTCCTATTCTGGAGTTTCAGGCACCACAGTGGAAAGTGTGGGGTGTGAGAAAAGCAGATATTCTTGTGAGAACTTCTTCATTACATTTATTTTGGTAGTAAGTCGCTGTAGATGACTGGACACCATGATTAAAAAAACCCAACAAACAGAACCAAACCCAGCAAAACCCCAAGTAACTGGAACCTGAGAATGTATTTATCCTTCAAAAGAGAAAGTGTATTGAAAATGTCACCGGCTTAGCCTTTCAAATTAAATGGTGAAACATCCCACTTTATCACTTTGATAGCTTAGATCATGCTGTGGGTATCCTTCTTGCTTTGAAATATAAGAGAAATTGTACAATACATGTATTGTTCATCTGGCTGATATTTTTCCTGTGAGAAATTTGTGTAAAGACTTGGAATTTTTCACACTTTTTCCTGTGAAGTCTGTATCTTCATTTTGTTCTCAGATCTGCTTTGTTACCTGAGCATATTCATCTGCCTCTTGTTTTCAGGAGCTTCTGGTGTAAGGTTGTCAGGTCCCTCAAGATTTGAACTAAACTGTGCAGTTGTTCTGATGTTAATCATAGCTATAGGTAGGCAGTGATGATGAAGCAATCGTGTTGTGAAACCTGTAGAGACTTGCAGGCTTGGTTAATTTGCTGCTTTAAGGAAAGGGGAGCACAATCCCAAGATGAAAGGGCTGTCTGGACAAGAGCCACCAGAATGAAATGAGCAGGACTGAGCAGTAACTGGGGACAGGTGATTCTGGCTGGGGGGGTCATGGCCACCAACCCATTGACCACCTGCTCAAAACAGACCCCTGACTCCAATGTGAGAAGAGCTGTGCTTGTGGACTCATTAATTAGCAGGAGTAGTGAGAGAGATAACTACTGAGTAGGGGTTTGGGTACTAATTAGTGAAAAAGCTGTGTAATTTGTAACCAAGGAACACCGATGCCTTTGTTAAAATGTGTAACTAGTGTAAGGTTTTGCTGACTTTGTGAGGTTACTCCCAGAATCCTTACTTAGTGCAAACTAGAATAAAGAAACAAAGCATCTTGTCTTGGTGTGTGAATTGACACTATGCACCAGGTCATGAGCCAGCATCAGGGACAACAGTTATACCGAGCAAAAGCCCATCAGATAGAGAAGAAATGTTAAAGAAAGAAGGCAGAGACAACATGAATATACAGGCTTACCAGATTTTGGACCTGGCCACCTGGTATTTTTTGAAAAATAAATATAGAGTAATGGGTCATAATTTTTACTATGGCACTACATGAACTAAATTCATCTAAAAGTAAATGAGAAAAATTTTCTGCATGTATAGCTTCTGCTGGAGAAAAAAATACTGAAGCACCTTTACAGTTAAAAATGTGTGGGATTGTTTTGTTAGATTTTTTTTGTTCTGATCTAATGAATACATGACTAGGATACAGTACAAACCACATTGAATGTATGGCAGCAGGCATCTATTTTTGTTTTGTTTTCTGAGAAACAAACAAGCCAAAACTGTTCACGCCTTAGCATTTCAGATTTCCCAGAAATTGCAGAACTGATCTTAGGCTGTGTTTTGTAGTAGAAAACAGCACATGAAACCATTGTGGTGAGTCCCTTGGATTCGGATGGAAAGCAGAGTCTGCCTCCCAGTGGAAGTACTTAGGGCGATTGACTTAAATGAGTGGAAAATGACTGTCGGAATTTGGAGTGATAAACTGGCAGAGATAACTAGGCTGTTACAGCACTTCTTCAGTAGGCAAAGGTTACTGGTGAAGCTTCTGGCTTATTTTTATGCAGACTTTATTCATACTCTGTGTGCAGTGGTGTTGATGGTCTTGTTTAAGCACTCTTCCATGTTTAATTTGTATCTGGGGTTTAAAAATCTAGCAGTATGCTGGGGAAATTGTTTGGTTTCGTCTCGCTCTAACAGTGAGTTGGCAGATACCAAAGTTCCTCTGAAGCCTTCTGCAGTAGCAAGGTACTTTAGCCATTAGTTTCTTTTTTTCTCTGCCACAGACATGAAAACATTTAATTTAGTTTGGCGCTAAATGCATCTCTTAAGTGCTTGTGAAAAGGAACGGGAGCAGTATTGACAGTATCTGGTAAAATGCCTGGAACTAGTTAAGACACTTGTTTGCCATGAAGTGTCATGTATGTAGCAGGAGGAGAAGGAGATGAAAGGTGGAGCAGCACTGGATTGTGTTCTGGCATAGCCATTACTTTTTTACATGATTTTAAATAAGTGTTTTTAGCACACTGCCTTCTTTTTGGGAAGTGCTTTCATGTTTGCTGACAAAGTTGTCACCTTAGAGCTGTGTTTTATTGTTCTTATTAATAGAAGATGTGTTTGTCAATCCATTAAATATCTAAACTGTCTTGGATAAGTTAAAAAAAAAACCCCTTATTTAAGGAAAATAAGTTTTAAAATCTTTTAAATAGAAAAAATCCAAGATACAGAATTGCAAAGGGGTTTGCATTTTTAGTTGATTTTATTGGAAGGTGTCAGTGTTGTGGCTGAAGGTAGATTTAGGAATGTTTAAATATTGTTCTGGAGCTCATTAGTGCTGCACTCACTAAATTAGTTGTATTTTTCACCTGGAACAAAGGTTTAGACTTAACTTTGTAGCCCATGTGGTCAGACTGCGCGTTGAAGTCCTGAAGCTTTTTTGTGGGGGAAATAAATCTGTTTGTCTGGTTTGTGATGTCAGTTTGGCTTTCAGTTTCTCATAAATGTCACTGTCTTTGTTCTGTTAGGAAGCAGAGGAGAGATGTAAGGACCCGGGCCCTTGGTGTCCTGCAGTGTGCAGTGATATTTCAGACAGTGGGGCTTGGGTGTACCTGGAAGAGGTTGATGTCAAACAGAAGTTTTTAATACCCACTTACCATTACCTTTTTAGAATAACTGGATATGCCAAGGATCTATTTAAGAGAAAGTGCAGTTCTGTGCTCTCAAGAAATGTCAGTTCCTTCTATCTAGTTTAGTTCTGTGCTACCATATTTGTCTCCCTGTTGTCTGCCAACACTAGGTGTGGGTTTTTTTTTTCCTCCCTTGATGTAAATGAGCCTACTAAGTGGAAAAAGAATCTTTTCTAGATAATAGAACTTTTTGCTTTGTATCAAAACTTAGTTAATACCATAGAGTGTCTCTCTAGGGTAAAAGGACTTCTTTGGTTCATGTAATTCATACTGTTGTAGTATCTTGGCTTTTAACAAGGACATAATAATTTATTTATCCTAATAACATGCCTTCTGGCTGCCTCCTAAAGAAATAGGAGTATCATTTTACAAACGTAGCATTGGCATGTGAAGGACATTAATTAAACCCCTTTGTATTTATAGGAGTGTGTATTAGCCTACACCCGAAGTTTAGAGGCATTTAAGCTTGTCGCACTTGAAACCCCCAGGGCTGAGCTGCTAAAGCAGTAAGCAGTGAGATCATTAGTGGGAGAGCAGCAGGTCAATCCCTGTGCCCTGCCCAGCAGTGTGTGTGTGTGCGGTGCCACCCGGGGCACGCGGCGGCGGCTCCTGCTGGGCTCGGCTCTCCGCAGCCCGGCCGGGCGGGATGCGCAGCTCCGCCAGGCCCCGTCCCTCTCCTCCCTCCTCCGTGTGCCTCGGCCCTAACTCCTGTCAGCTCCTGCTTACTCACCTTGCGATAGCAGAAGAATAACATCTTTTGTAGTGCTGATTTTCTGTTGATTTAGGTGCTTACAGTGACTCACGGTAGGCTCAAATGAGTACCAAAGTTGATACAAAGGAAAATCCACCATTCTGCCCTGAGAAGGAGAGGGTTTAAACTGGATCAACAAGCTAATCTGACTCATTCCTAGCCACACAGGCACTCGTGTGACGGTACAATGGAGGGCAAGAGCGGAATTGCCTTTTGGAGATGAAGAGTCTGTTTTTATTAGCAGCCCAGCATTAAATCTGCTTGAACCAAACTGCAATCACACCCTCAGGCCGTGCACTTCACGAGCAGCCTTTGCTGTCCGGGCGGTCTGGTAAACTCCTACCTTGGAAACTGCTTTGTTCCAGGGCACGATGCCTCCTTCTTGGCAGTCTGTGTGTGCTTTTCAGAAACATGCAGAGGAGTGCCCGAGTTTCCCTCGGGACTGGAGTTGAGTTGTGGATTTGCTTATGCTGAAGCGTTAAGTAGGTCGAGTTGTGGGGGCAGGAGTGGGAGTGCTGAGGTGGCTCTGGCCATCTGCCAGCGTTGTGTTCCCTGGCAGAGCACCGGGAAGCATTTAAAGAGCCTTAGGATTCACCCAGGGTTGTGCTAGAGGTGGGTCACAGCTGGAGGCTGTAGGTGATCTGAATAAAGTAGCTCAGAATTACCCTACTTGTGCTTTCAGAGAGTGTTTATGCTCTCCATGTCCTGAAGATCTGCCTCCTTTTGAGAGCAGAGCCATTATCAACAGCAGTTTTGGTCTCCCACCATCCCTTTTTCTGTGTAAGACAACAGCAGTTCACAGCAGGGAGGGCAAAGTCCAGAGCGAGACAGGTTCTTGTTCAGGACTGGGAGTGAGACATCAAGGACAGGAGCTGATGTGGGAATTAGTTTCATTCTTGTCTGCTTGCTTGAAAGAGTTTCAGAAACACCTCTGTCTGAGTGTGCAGCTGTGCTATAGCCCTGCAGTCCTCTTGTAGACGTTTCTGTGGCAGAGGCTGTTCAATGACTGTGCCAGGCCCTGCGTGCTCATGTGGAGCTGTCGGGGCAGGGCCTGCTGGGTTTGTCCCCGGTGGGTGGTGGGCCCTGGGGGCTGGTGTGCCGAGCATTGCTGTTCCTCCCCGTTGAAAGCAGATGTCCTTTGGGACAGAGCTGTAGGTCTGTTCCCAGCCTGACTGCAGAGAGGCACTCCTGTTTGTAACAGGGTTCAGCTCTGCCCGGTGGGGATGTTTGAGAGCCTCATGGAAAGTCTTCTCTCCTGTGCTAGAAGTGATGCTGAGACCCAGGCAGCAGCCTGGAAGAGGGTGACTTGGAGGAGTCGGAGGCTGGAAAATCAGCAGGCAGGGGACAAGGACAGTGTGTGCACTTGTGTGGAAACCACAGGGTCTGTGAGACAGGGGACTGCCAGGGTGGCCTGAGGGTGCTGGCACACCTGGGGGCAATACAGCTGCCACGAGCAGTGCCAGGGCAGCAGTGCCCGGGGAATGCAGGAGGGGTGGGAGGAGAGGCTTGTGGAAAGCAGTGAAGGGTGAGCTGGGGAGGTGAGGTGTGTCCTTGTGCCCACTCTGCTGTCACTTCCAATTCAGGAGGATGTGCTGAGCAGCAGCTCTTCTCCAGGGACCCAGAGCATCCATTTCTACCATTCAGTAGGGCTTGCTGGGATTTCTATCCTCTCTGTTTCAAGAAATACGTGAAGACACTTGTGCTGTACCTGTGAAGAACATCTGCTTTCAAATATAACTGTCCCTTAAACCCAAAAGGAATTGCAAAAGGCACCTTCTGCTTAGATGGGTACGTGTTTGGGATTCTCCTCTGCCCTGTTCATCGCCTCAGGCTCTCCTTCCTTCACAGTCCAGGGAGTTTGCCTGTGAAGCATAGGCTGTTCTGTGTACATTTGGTTTGCTTTTTTATTTTTATAGAGATGACTACATGAGTATTTATAAATGAGTAATAGGGATTTCTTTCTTTTTGGTCTCTTTTTTTGTAAAAGAAAGGCTCACTTGCTGGGTGCTAGCAAATAGTGACAGCTCTTGAGTGAATTCCAGATGTAGTAAAAACCTGCCTTTTCAAGGTTGTTAATGTTACTTTTTAAGTCCAGATGTAAACTAAGATAAGCTAATTTTTGTTACAGTTAGAAGTCTGTATTATGGGCTTTGTTATAGTGTCTTGAGTACTCCTATTGTTACATTCTGTAATGAAGAGATTGGACAGTACATGAAGATACTCAAGTTATTTTGTCTGTTAAAGCCTAAGCCTATGAATAACCTTTTCATCCTTTCTGTGAATGTTAATAAATCAGCGGGGTTTTTTTGCAAGATTTGCTGATAAGAGAAATTTAATGTGTGTTCTTGCAACTATAAATTGTTGACCAAAATGTTTTTTGCAAGAGTGTCTTGGAGTCTCTGGGTTGGAGTTTGGTTTTGTTAGATTAGTATGTGTGAAGTCATGGAAGTCAAAAAATGAGGCAGTGATCACCCTGGATGCTCACCTCAAGCAGCAAATAGTTAATCCACTGAAACTGGAAAAGATTAAGAACTGAATAGCTGTGTAAATATTAATGTTTGCAGAAAGGTAATAAGTACAAAATGTTTACATTTGCCTATTTTAAATGTGATTTGCTGGCACAGGTTTTCATTACTTTTTTCTGCAAAAGACAATCAATAAAACTTCGATGTATAGTAGAGCAAAATCAATAAATACAATGATTACGATTTTATTAAGTCTTTTTGTAAAGTGTTCAAGAATATTCTATTACTCAGGCTGAAATGCGTTCTCTGTGTGGATACACAAAGAAAGGTCTATTTTTTTCTACCCCCAGTGGTAGAAGCAGTGTACACTGAAAGCCACTGGGGAGTTAGAATTTGTCAGGGAGACAAGCACCGTGAGCTGCTGAGTTTGACTGAGGCTGTTGCAGCCACCTTGATTGTGTGGGACTCAAGTCCAAACTGGCTGAGCTCTGTGTTACCTCTGGCTTTGTGTTAACTTGGGTGTTGTGGGCCTGGACTTTCTGAGGTGAGACAGTGCAGTATCGGATGAGGAAAAGCTTTTATTTATTTATTACAAACTAAGAGTGAAAAAATGGAGGATGCATTTTATAATTGCCATATTTAATGGGGATTTTCCATTTTTAGATTTCACGCAGTTGCCTGTGACAGCTCCTGTTGAGCAAACTGAGACTGGAACATCTTGTATCAGCTCTTGTACCTGTACCTGCCACGATGAGAAGTTGCATAAGGTTTTTTTTTTTATTGTTAATTCATGCTTTTATTGTAATGTAATTGTTATAAGCAGGTCAATTAGTAAACGCATTCCTTTAAGGATTTTTTTTTTTTATTCTTCTCTAACAAAAGTTTTCTTCAAAAACTAAAGGGTATAACAGTATTAGTATAAGTAGTATATCAGGCCAAATCACTGATTATGTATTAAGCAGGATCAGTCCTGGGAAGTACTGGTTTACTGCTCCAGACTCATGAATGAGTGTGCTGGTTGCTGCTTCTTTTTGTTGAAAAAGTGTGTCTAATTTGTGATCTTGCTCTTTCCCAGTTGGTGACTACCAGACTAAACATGAATTACATGTAACTGAACAGCTCTTACGTATGTGCAGAACCCTTTTCTTGTGCAGATTTTCTATCAGTTGTATTCATGTATAAATTAGCAGCTCTTTCATCCAGGATTTCACCTCTCAACCTTTCCTGCATCATCAGTCAGGGTTTGAGCACTGATTCCCCAAAAACCCCAGCAGGATTATGTGAAACCATGATGGATGCATCTTCTGTAATAACCTGAGTGTTTACAGCTAATCTGCAGACCAAAAGAATATTACCACCTGTCATGTGTTTTTATTTGTCAGTGATTAAGCAGGAGCTACCTAAGAACAAAATTCCAGTGTTGAAAAGGCAGTGAACTTTCTCACTGTGTCATAGTCTAATACTTGCAAAAACTGCTTGGGATCATGTTCTGCTTTCCATTCCCTGCCCCAAAATGATGGTTTTGCTTATACTCTTTTTATGGTCAGAAGCAGTCACATACTTCCAAAATTAATAAGGTGACAACATGTTGTAATTCAATGAAATCTTAAAACCCTGTATAGTATTTCACTAAACCTTTCAAAATTTAGTTGTTGTTGTTGTGTACTTCTTTTTTTTTAAAGGCAAAATATTAAACACCAAACACTGCTTCTCTTTTAGGCCTTACAAATCTGATATAACCTTGAAAATTTCACTAAAACATCTAATTTTTAGAGTAGTTCTGCAAATTGATTTTTAATAATATATTTTAATTTTTAATTATATATTTTAATTTTTAAAATAGCATACATTCAGTGTTTGAAATAGCAATTGTTACAGAGAAAAATGCATGATGAGCTAGCATTGTATCTTAATGAAAACAGTTGTATTCTTTTACATTGTCATTAAAAGTGATTTTCTTAATGGAGTTAAATGACCTTTTTTATTTAAAAAAACCCCCAAAAACTAGCAGAAGATGTACTGTCATGATCAGCTGCATTGGTTTTCCTTGCTGTAAAACATTAAATGCCTTACAGCTAGCACTCCAGCCTCAAGTTAGGGTAGGAGTTTTGCTTCAAAATGATTTTTTTATTGAATGCTTAGTAATCCATTTAGCTGACTTTGATGTTCTCCTGGGAACGGCAGTGATAAATCTGTTGGGCATGAGGGCATTTTAGACTGCATCTCCTTTGCTTACCTGGTATTTTCCTCCTCAGCAACATAGCGAGCAAATAAACAAAATGATGAGTTAAAATGCAACTTCTGTTCTTCAGTTACACAAAGAAGGAGGGGGAGCCTTTATATTGCCACCAAGGAACCTCCTTTGTGTCGTGGCTCAGCTCTCCTTGGTAGAACCATCACCCTACACAGATACTGGAACTTACCCTTCTAATGAAACTAGAAGAATATATTTTTCTTTCTTGTTCAGAAAGGCATTGCAGTTTTCCAGTGTCCAGTTACAATGGTAATTACAATTAGTTACAAGCATAGATGCTCTGCAAATATCACAGTCTGAAATCCATTGCCAAATTCTTAAGACATTGGCACAGGAGCTTGCTCTCCCTTGCTAAAGTTTGCTATCTCCTAATCATAGGATTTTGAAAGAAAAAAAATTGAGTCTTACTTGGCCTGTAAGATAAGAAGCTGCTTTTGAAAAAGATACTTTTTAATCTTAAAAACATTACATTTTGAGTGGAAAAAAATTCTTAATTTTTAAGATAAAGTGTGTTTAATAGATGGCTTGTAATAACCTCACTTTTGTGAAGGAGTAACTGAAATAATTAGCAATTTACTCAGACTAAGAGATGTGTATCAGAGCAGATTCCTAGAGCTGGATGCTTGCTTTTCTGAGCTAGGGGGACAGTCCAAGACATTTCTCTTTAGTCTGTCCTGTTGGAGTATTGCTTAGACCGTTTCTTGCAATGCAGCCTTTTATAAAATGGTGGGCAAAGCACAATTTATGTTTGCAATTCAAAGCAAAGATTTCCATCTTTGGGGGTTATTATGCAAGGGTGAGCCAGAAAACAGAGCTTGATGTGAGACCTTGGCATGGTTATCACAGAAATAGTGGAAAAGGTTCCTGTCTCCTCCCAAGGAAAGAGTAAAGCTGTTGGGGTTACTGCAAAATGAAATGGCAGGCTGCTGTTCTGGGAGGGTTCAGAGCCTCCCTAACCAGGGGAAGTTGTGAAACCTAGAGAGAATATTATTTGAGCAGCCTTCACTGTTTGTGAGACAGGGAATTTCTATGGAGAACAGTTTGCCTAAAGGTATTAAAGGAGTTGCTTTAATTTTTATATGTAGCAGCATTTGGTTAAATTCTGCTTCTACTTTGTAGGTAGAGAGAAGTTCTCCATCTTTATAAGGAGAAGAAAGATGTTCACCTCCTGAACTGGGCCAGGCAAAATTCTAGCACAACATATAATTTTTTGAAAAATGGGTAAACTCTTGCTGTGTGAACTCTGGATTCAGCTTTAAAACATCTTGTTCTATGCTTCTGTCAACAACAGCATAATTTTTCTGGCCTGCAGTAGCTGATTGGCTGGCTCATGATTATTTTCATTAAGTACCCTTCAGTGACAGCCTAAGAACATAAGTCTCTTCAAGCGATTACTGAATTTGCCCTTTAGCCTATTTAAGTTTGTTTTTTTATTTGTCATTGCTTTTTGCCTTTGATCTGAAAATTAAAATATATACAGTTCCATTTTATTTATTTTTTATATTTTAAATCTCTTTCCCCCACTGCTGCTTGTTGTAGAAAGTGCCTACTGTGAAGAGCTCCTGTGGTTTATTTGCATACGTGTCTCAGGGTGCTCTGCAGAACAGACTTTGATGTTGTTTGGTTCCTTCAAACTGCCTGTAATGATGCAGCATTAACAGTGAGGTTACAGCAGCTTGTTAGGGAAAAAGATGATCTTGAAATATTTTTGCTTGGAGTTTTAGGAAACTTTGTTTTAGGGAAAGATGGAATTAATCTCATCCTACAAGTGAAGGAGGTTGGATTGATCTGTTCTCAAAAGGACTGCAGATCTAGGATTAATGAAGCAAGGTTTCCATTACTACTGAGTGATTTAAACATTACTTTTTTCAAATCGAATTCCTTTTCTTTAGGGTTTTCAGAGAGTTAATGGAGAAAAAGTCAAACAGTGTAAGACATCAGCACAGAGTAAGACATCTTAGAATGAAAATTTACTTAGTTTAGAATTGTCAGAAGCTGTGCATCTCACGTATACATCTTTATTAGTCACTTGATTTACGGTATTGCTTTTAATAAGTTGTTTCAATACATTTGAAAGGTTAACTGAATGAAGTGCGTTTGTAGTTTATTATGTATAAAACACTGATTTTTAATAACTGGTGGCTCATTGACTTGCAGAAATTCATCTTGAGCCATTATGGCAATTTTCATAATTTTCATAGTTTCATAATTTTTCATCATCCCTGATTTCCATAAGGATGTCAGTTATTTTTTTGATTTAGCTTTTTAACCTTTTAGACAGATGGCATAATTTCTTGACTCAACAGTAGAATACATTAAAAGTTGCATCATCATTGTGGCCATTGGATATGGTAAATAATGCTTTTAAAAACGACAGAGTGAATATACTGGCATCCTTAGGGACTCTGAAAAAATTACACGTAGTTACACATTACTTCATAGCGCTGTTGTTAGGAATTTGGAGGTATTTCTCAACTGTTTCCTGGTATTTACCCAGTGTTACTTAACTCATTGTCATGTTTATTGATGTAAATGGGCCCATTGAATACTGGTTCTGAGAGTGAAATCATAGGACTGATGGGAAGTCCCTAGGAATAAACCAGCAAAGTTCTGTCACATACAGAGCTCTCCTTCTCTTAGGTGGGTGTCCCAGTGTGTCCAGTGCTTGGAAAGCATTTCAGCATCCTCAGTGGTTGGGGTTCCCATGCACAGAGTGGTGGCATTCATTGCCTGTGTTCCTAGGGCTCGTTTGGAGGCTGGTGGTTCACAGTCAGGGGTCACAGAAATTGCTACTGAAGGTGCACATGGAGGTGTTCTGATGTTGTTGGAGAGGATCTTTTAAATTGTCTAATCACAAACCGTTTTCAAATAAATACATGCCATGCACGTGTCATTGTACTTCAGTCTGCTGAATAGGAATGAATAGGAGTGGAACAGTTCCACCTGGTCTGTCAGTGACTGGTTTCATTTCTGTGTGGGGTTCACACCTCTAGCCTCATCTCAGCATAAAAACACCTACTGGGATGTGGATTGTAACAGTATCTTTGAAAATACCTCCCTGCCAACAACGACAGTTTATGACTAATCTTTTCTTTTCTCTTTTCAGATCTTTTTGGATCCCTGTCTAGCTGATCCATGTTTCCAAACTCTCTCTTGTAACATTCTCAAGCAGCCAAAATGAAGTTGAAGCATAACATCAACCCTGTTCTTCTACAGTTTATAAACTTTATCGTCCTGGTGTACTCCCTTGTAACATACATTCCATGGTACATACTTTCAGGATCAAAGCAGGCTATAGCAAAAGCCAAGCAGGTGAAAGCCAGACCTGTGAATAACAAGCCTGGGGGTGCATACAGATCTGTTAACAGTATGCATTGCTTAGCTTCAGTTTTATATCCTGGGTGTGATACACTCGACAAAGTTTTTAAATACGCTAAAACTAAATATAAGGACAAAAAACTCTTGGGAACGCGGGAAATCCTAAAAGAGGAAGATGAAATCCAGCCATCAGGAAAAGTTTTTAAAAAGGTAAGTCTTTTGGCAGTCTGCCTACAAGAATTTTTTTTCAAAGTACATTTACTTTTTTGTGTAGCACTTCTAGTCCAGTAAAGCGAAACTGGGGAAAAAATTAATTTCTCTACTTACATTCAGTAGCTGTGAAAAGAGTTAAATTATCTAATTCCCAATCTTTCAATACTCCACATTTAAACCAAATCTAAACCTTTTTGCATTCTTGAATAGATATGCTATTTATGGTGTCAGCCAAAGAAAAAACACAAGTATGTTACAGGTATTTTTTTAAAATATTCAGCTGGTGATGTAAGCGGCTTTAAAAGGTTCTTTTTTAAGTGAATTTTAAAAAGTCTCCCTTTGTGTTATTCTGAACTGTAATCAGATAAATATACAAAAATTTCTAGATGCCAGTACTCAGATGTGCCTTTCCAGCAGACTTAGTTGTGATTTAAGGATTTGGTGTTCTGTCCTGGGAATTCAGGACTTAAATGAATTTTTTGTTTGGAAAAGGATTGCACAGATTTCAATGGAAGAGTCTTTTTTTCTTTGAGTCTCCTTTAAGGTGAACTACTCTGCTAATCTGTAATCCTGGTGTGTGTGGGAGATGTGATTTCAACTCTGTTGTTTGAAGGGACTGACTTTTTATAGTGTGTGATGTTCAAGCCTTTATTGTCATTGCTGCTTTGTATTTGTTCAGACACATTGAAAAATCCACTTTTGCCTCAAGAAGCAAGGCAGAATACTGTAATAGAAAATGCACATTTGTGCATCTCTGTGTGCTAAAGGTCTGCATTTCTGTATGAGTTGTTAAATCCATGACAGATAATTTTTAGTTAAGATTAGTTTCCTTGCAGGTGAAAGAAATTTCTCTTCATGCTGCTAGTTTTAATTCTGGTCGGGAAGTATATTTAAAATAGACTTTGGCAAATATCACAATATATGGCAAAGTTTAGTTCTGTTAAAGTCTTTATACAAGCTTTACTTGTTAGTGAAACTTCCTCTTAGCTGTGGAGTTAGTTTTTCAGTACGAAGGAAATGCTGGGATGAATGGTTACATGTAATCTTTCTTGATGCACATTCTGTTGCCTCATTACCCTATAAAGAAACAGAAAGTTCATGTTGTACAAAGAAAGGCTTCTGAGCACAAATCAGAATTTTGGCTGCATGTGATATGTGCCCTGTTTTTTAATCATAATTGCTAATGTAAGACTTAAGAACTTAGGAGTTTTAGCCTTTTCCATTATGCAAGCAAAGTGTTGTGAATATTGGAAAGCTGAAGAATGTTTGTGTTGATCCACTTAAATTACTTGTTTCTGAGTATTTAGACTTAGAAATTACCCAAGTTAGGTAATTTTGTCTAAGCTTGACACAAGGGTTCATTATGATCGATTGCCATATTTGCCCTCATGTTACTTTGTTCCAAGTTGTGGCATTATCACACAAGTCCACTTTTAATTTTTATTTCCATTAGGAAATAGCATGTTTTAGCAAGTGAGGAAAATCAGAACAGTTCACAAGATACCTTGTTGATTCTAAATGTCAGGGTTCTCTTTCTTTGATTTCTGTCTTTCATTCCAGGCACCTTTTTGTTGCCTGGTTCTCTTTAGCAAAGCCAGCTTGATGAGGTTTGGTGCAGTTCTTCAAAAAGGTGGACAACAAGTTTAATTTTTAGGTATAATGCATGTAATTTGTATACCTTACAGGAGCTGCAATATGTTTATATATTATATGTATCTCTCAAAAAAAGAGTAAAATATTCAGCTTTTGACTTTTGGGAAAACTAAGTGTGCTCGCACTTGTAGCTAAAATTATTTAAAGCTTATCAACATCTTTAAGATCAGATACTGCATTAATTTATTCTGAGAACAATGATATACCAGACAATCTTTAATTTCTTGAATTTTTATGATAGTGTATTGCAAAAATATTTATTCGTTTCTGTGCAGATGCCAAAGTAGCAGAAATTCATGGATGTGAATAATAATTGGATGTGAACAAATACTTGCTTATGCACTGGTTGCATTTCATAGTAATTCATATATGGTTAGTTCTTCTATTTCCTTCTATAGTGTACTTCTCCAATTTCCTTCTCCAATATCATGCATACCTAATACTAATTTCATAAAACATGTATTGAAGTCAGGATAAAATAATGTTGAAAATACCTCTGAGATTAAGATGTAATTAATTGCAAAAATGACTCAATTTAAGCACAGCTGAAATTTTATGATGCCCAAATGATGAGCTTAATGATTAACTTGATTCTGCTGGTGATTATTTTATGTCATCCTAGTTATAGGTTATATCATCAGGTGCTTGCTTTGATCCATGTTATGTGGATTTTGCTTTGCATGTGTGTTCTTTTGTTGGTTTATTTTTTGAGGGAGATTTCTGTTTGTTTTGGGGGTTGTTTGTCTTGCTCTGCTTATAAAGTGTTGGCAACCAAGAACAGAATTAATGGGACTATAATAAATAAGACATAGTGGGGAGAAGAAAGCACAGCTTTGTTGGGGAAGGTGATGCATCTAAAACCTGATAGACTTGGGTGCAACAGGCCGAGCACTTGGGAGTTCAGAACTTTACTCATTATTGCTGATGCTGGAACTTAAAGTGAAGGTACAGGAAGGTTCTTGCCATGCCAAGTCGTTGAGCAGTAAGAGAGTCACTTATGATGTTGAAAGCATCATGAATTGCTATGTAAATGATATGTTAGGGTGGGGTTTTTCAGATACATTCAGCTGCAATCCATGTTTTCATGTGAAAAAGGCCAAATGTGGGAATTTCAAATAACCTCTTTTGTATTATTTTTAATATACAAGAAAATGTATTTAATTCATTATCAGTGGTTTCCACATCATAGTCAAGGTTCTTTAAACCTTATAAGGTACTTTTAGGAAGACCTTCAAAGGTGGCTGAGATCAGGTGGTTTAAAGACTCTACATGAGCCTGCAGCTTTATGGGGAACATTTTATGACACCTTTGCATTAAACAATTTATTACGTCGGTAAAATCGAGGTAAAAGAAGCATTAACTGTGTGTTTAGTCTCTGTGCTTTTCTGGATTTCCAATTATTAGTACAGTCGAGATAGCCGCAGGTGTTTTGTGCTGTGACAGATGTGACAGGCTGCAGTTTGAGCGCGGAGCAGGAGAGGGCAGCGTGTTCCCATGGAATGCTGCGTTTCCAGGGAAACCCCAGCGCTTCAGTCCCTGGTGCCTGCTGTTCGAGGGGCTCTTTAATCAATGCTCCATAAACTCGACTTCTCGGGTGCTTTGGCCAGCTCTTGGACAGTTACTTCTTTCCATGTGTAATTAGTTGTCAAGGAGAAGTAACCTCTGAAAGTGGTAGAGTTAAATGTGTGTGGATGTTTAAAGGATTATGGCACATAATGCCAGTTTTATCAGCTGTTTGCAGCAGAATCCCAGAATTGTCAGGGTTGGAAGGGACCTGTGGAGATGATCCAGTCCAACCCCCTGCCCAGGCAAGGTCACCCGGCGCAGGTGGCACAGGAGCGTGTCCAGGTGGCTTTGGAATGTCTCCAGAGAGGGAGACTCCATGACCTCCTGGGCAGCTGTTCCGGTGCTCTGCCAGCCTCAGTGTAAAGAAGTTCTTCCTCGTGTTGAAGTGGAGCTTCTTAGGTTTTAGTTTATGGCCTCTGCTCCTTGTCCCATCAGTGGGAACCCTTGAAAAGAGCCTGGCACCATTCTCTTGGCACCCCTTTGAGATATTTGTATGCATTAATGACTTCTCAGTCTTCTCCAGACTGAACAGGCCCAGCTCCCACAATCTCTCCTTGCAAGAGAGATGCTCCAGACCCCTCATCATCTTCATGGCCTCTGCTGGACTCTGTCCAGTAGCTCCTTGTCTTACTCACTGTACATTTTAAAATGTTAGCAAAAGCTGCTGAGGGAAAGGCCAAGAAGGGAGATGGATTTGGAGACGTACTCCAACATAAAGAAACATGAGAGAAACCATAGCCTGCTCTGTGTCCTGCAAAGGCTTACAGAGAAATGCAGGAGGAACAGACATATAGGCTGTATAGCAATATGTACATAAGAATATCTATTACTCACTTATGTGTACATAAGATAAATAATATGTTGTAGGGAGGGAATAGAGAAGAAACACTGGGCATGGGGAGAAAACACTGGAGTTTAAATAAATGGAAGGCAGGAGGAAAGTAAAAGTCAATTACTGCATTGAAAAAGGTCTTGTTCTCACATCAGTGTTTTTCACAAATGTATTTGTATATAACTAGCTATAGCTAACAGTGCTATACATCCTTAGAAAGGATTTTTCCTTTTTAAGAAAAGAAAGCATCAATGAGGTGCTCTTTCAGCACATAGCAAACTTGCTTAAGCAATGAGGATGAATTATTTAAGAGAATAAAAAAAGGGGAAAAAGCAAAATCACAAGTGTTATTTGGAGAGATTAATGTTTGGTCATTTAATGGGTTTTTTTTATCCCAATTCAGTGATTTACAGAGTGAGTGGGGGAAATTACTAGAACCTGTTATGGATTGGCAAACTTACCAGAAACAGTAAGAGGAATCTGCTTGTATTTCTTGGCGTAATTATTTGTGAGTAGTTTTCCTGAGGCCACGCTGTAGGCAGAGTATAATGGGGGAAAGGGTGTTGCCCAATTCACTGCTATAAATTGTTTTCACCTGATGAGCTTGTCAGGAACTTCCATGTCTGCCAAAAATACTGCCTTTGGGGAAAAAAAGAAAAAGTCACAAATAGGAATTTAAATTCCAAATTACCGAAATTTGGATGGACAGGAAGAGGTGCAATATTTTCTTTGGAAGCAGTAAGAGTTTTCCACAGCAGAAATATCTTGGTGTGTTGAAACAAAAAGGGACTCCCAGGTCCCCCCTCTTCCTCAGGGGGCTGTGGCAGTGAGCGCCAGCCAGGGGTGAGCCCCTGCCCCACATGCTGCCATTTCAGCCTGACCTTTCTGCTCCAGAAAGGTTTTGGGGTTTGAAACAGCCTGTTTGCCACTGAAACAGAGTTTCTGTAAATAAACCAGGAAAATCTGAGCAGATATTTATGTGACAAATATGTCTTTTCTGTTGGAATTGCTATATGTTGCTGTTGTTGGCAAATGCTGGTTTTTTGGCTTGTTAAATAATATTTTCCCATGAAAACGTTTGTGAAATATCCAAGCAGCTGCACATGTACCTGCAGCTAAACAAGTAGGTTTGTCCTGCTAAACAAGTAGGTTAATGAGCAATATGCAGTGAAGCTGTAGTAGGTACAACTCAGTTGCCTAATTGTAACTTGAGCAGTTTGGAAAAGTGTCTTGAGAAAGGAAATCTACTAGATGCTATTCTAATAGAGTTTGAGAGAGATTTTTAAATATGTTTTAATAAGAAAGGGGATGTGGAAATACGGACTCATTAGAAATGTAGTTACATGTCAAAAAGTTGTTGGATTTGACAGCCCAAAGTTTGAAATTTAGTTCAAGCTGATAATTGAAATGTGGAAAAAAGAATGAGGGAGGATGAAAAAGTTCGCTTTTCTAGCTTTTTTGATGTTTGCTTGCATGTCTGAAATGCTCGATTAAAAACCATGTTTTTTCAAGATTTTCAGTGTGCTTGTATAGATGGGTAGGATATAATACTTAGAGTAAAGGTTTTCAGTATAGAACATCTTCATACTATATCTAGAAATGAAAATTTCTAGGTTGGTCTCAAAGAAACATTCTGTCACTCAGTAATGAAAGAGTTCTGCAAGGTGCAAGTGCACACATAGAAATCTGGGTTGTGACCTGTAAATTCAAATCTGGTTTTACTGTGCACCAGCTTTCCCATATAGAAATTGGAGATTGCATAATATTTTCTACATGACTTCTCAGAAATGAGGTTTGCCAGTAATTTCCAATCCTATCTTCTGTCCCTCTTTTGTTTAACGGTAAAAAAAGGCAAAATTATTACTACTCATCCCCTTGACATTTATTTCAGAACAAAGGGAAAGGGATTTCACAATTTCTGACTGAGGGCCCATGGATATACTGCTTTCTGGATTCCAATTTCCCTTTTTTATTTTTTTTTTTAATGAACATCTGAGTGTCATATTTGTGTAGAAGAATTGTAGCCAAATATCCAAAAAAGCAGATACAGAGAATGTACTGTGCTAACTGGTGCTTTTAATCCTTTACATAAATCAAACATTTTTAAAAAGTAGAGGTATATGGGCCAGATAACCATGCACAGCCTGTCAGAGGGCTTCTGAAGCTACAAAGGATGGTGGGAAACATGTGCTTCCCTCATGTGAAAATAGAAACTGAGGTGGTAACATGCATGGAGATATTGCAGTATTTGTGTTGGAACTTCCACAGGCCCTGTAGCTTTTGGCAAGAAAAAGTATCATTTTTATCTTGAGTAAACTGCTGTTATAATTCAAGCACATGTTACTCAAACATCTGTGGATTTTTCATGTGGGTGAAGATGTAGTAGGACATGTGCTAAGGATTTTCATTTTCTAAATTGATTTTATTATTCTTATTAGGTCATCCTTGGCAAGTACACCTGGCTTTCTTACGAAGATGTATATATTAAAGCTGTTAATTTTGGAAATGGCTTAGCAGTCTTGGGTCAGCAGCCAAAGACTAACATTGCCATCTTCTGTGAGACCAGAGCTGAGTGGATGATTGCAGCCCAGGCCTGCTTTATGTGCAACTACCAGCGTGAGTACCTGTCTTCCCTGAAGTTTTTATGTCTTTTGATCTTACAATCTGAAAATAAAACTTTCTTGCTTTGCTTCATGTACTCAGAAAACTTTATCAAGATTTTATATAGAATGTTAAATTTTTCAAATTAAAAAATACAGCATAAGGTAAAAAGTGTGCACTTTGTAGCCTTTTGCTTTAGGGAATAGAGAAACCTGTATTTGTTGGCAGATGGAGAATGGTTTTGGTAAGTACAGTTTGCTCAATGAATTCATGAGAGGTTTATTTTCTTTTCATCTCAAATCAGTACAGATTCCCAAGTTTCTGAAAACAAACAAAAATCACACATGAATTCATTGACTCAGTTTCAGGAGTTGACGTCAAACCTTCATCTGTGCCTGCAAGTTTTGTTTTATGTGGATATTTTGTCAGTTCTTCAATTTTGATTTTGGTTAGGCCTATTTTTCTTGCTCAGGAATGTACTGAGTGCTGATCTCAATGTGCTGTAGTTGTTTAAATGTCTGTTTCATCATCACTCCTTAATATGTCCTTCCCCTAACTAAGCCCAGCCTGGCTGGGTTCTGTGGTGCTCTCAGAGGGACACATCGTGTCCAGAAATTGCTGTTCCTCACAGGCTTGGCCTCCTCCCTCCTGTGCCATGTTTCCCCTCCTTCTGTAAGAGATGGGCTGTAAAAGCCAGATGTGCAGAAATTCCCGATTTCCTACCTATATATGCTAAAGATGTCGATCAATTAAACTTTTTTGAGATTTTGGAAGTGAGTTTAAAAAGATTTATATCTTAAATGGTCCCTCTTTGCTTTTAGCATGAGTCTGTTTCAGTCTGACAAACCCTGTATTGAAGAGTATGTAGCAGTTTTCATTTACATAGGTCTTTACTCCTGCCTCTGGTTATTTTGCACGTACCTGTGCTGTATTGGTCCCTCAGTGTTCAGGATGGAGTTGGTGACAAGGTGCTCTGCCCTGGCCCTTAACATTTCAAAGTCAGCCTGCTTGCCTTGTGTGACAGGTGGCTCTGTGGACAAGGAGAGTGTGGATGTTGTGTGCTGGGACTGTAGCAATGCCTTTGGCACAGTCTCTGCACAGCCAAGCTGTTCAGATAAAGATGGGTAGGATGGACCATTGGCTGCAAGGATTGTTATCCATAGGACAGAGTTATTTGCCAGTCTTCAGTGGTTGGTATCGACTCCAATACTGCTTAATTTCTTTATGGAAGGCCTAGATGATGGGAGAGAGTGCAAACATAGGAGGTCACAGCTAATGGCATGTTGGGGACAGCAGCCAGTACACTCGAGGGCAGGGCTGATGTGCAGAGCAGCCCGTCAGCTGGAAGAGTGGGTTGTCTGGAACCTGGAATTCAGTAAAGGCACTTGAAAATTTCCTTTGTGTGTGCTGGAATGCACCTCAGGCACCAGTGCAGACTGGGGACAGCTGGAGAGGGCAGCTTTGCAGGGAAGGACCTGAGGGTTCTGGTGGCCTGTAAGTCACCCAGGATTTTGCAGCACCTTCTTGCAGGGGAGGCCAGGAGCATCCTGGATGGTGGTGGCATGAGCATAGTAGGTAGGTCCAGGGAAATGATCCTTCTCTTCCTTTTGGACACTGGTAGAACCACATCCGGACTACTGTGTCTGCTTTGGGGCTTCCTATTAGGAAAAAAAGACACTGAGGTCCTGGAGCAAGTCCAGTGGAGGGCTGCCAAGATGCTGGAGGGGGTTGGAGAACGTGACATCTGAGGAGAGGCTGACAGAGCGGGGCCTGTTCAGCGTTAAGATGAGTTGAGTTCAGATCTTGTTGCTGTCTAAAACTTCCCAATGGGAGCATGCAGAGGAGATGGAGCCAGGCTCTGTTCACAAAGGTGTGCTTTGATGTGACTGGAGGCCACAGTTGCAGGTTCAATGGCAGGAAAATTTGATTAGATTTTAGGGCAAATGTCTTCATTGCGAGAGTGGTTCCATATCAGAACAGGAACAAAGAATGGTTGTGAAATCTTCACCCGTGGAGAACCATAAAACCCAAACTGGCCATGGCTCTAAGCACTCTGCTGGAATGGATGGTGTGTGCAGGTGATCTTTCCAGGTGCCCTCCAGCCTAAATTGGTGATGTTTTTGGTTGGTTCTTCAGTGGGTAAATGCTGCTGGCCTGCCTACCAGAGCAGAGAACTGCACAGACTATTCTCAGATAAGATGCCCGTGTTGCTTTTAAACTACGTGTCTCGATGCCAGTTCCCTTTTATCACTTTTGGGATCTGTCAGATTCCTAGTGGCTATCCTGGGAATGAAATGCAAAGGCTTGTATCATTTTTTTTCCTTTGGAACTGAAGCACATTTACAAATCCTAGGGAGATTTGTAATTTGAAGGGGGAAAAATCTGAGCTAGGGGCTGGATGTTGTGAGCAGAATGGTATGCGTGTGTTTTTGGGTTTGCTGGATTAGTGCTTTAAATCCCCGTAGTGCGACGTGCCTCGGCACACACTCTGACATGGTGTTCAGCTTCTAGGCTGGGTCAGCTTCTGTGAACTTGGCTGACTTGTGCTGGCAGATGAAGAGAGCTGTGCAGTGTTCAGGGGCAGTTTGCAGAACCAGTTGGAAGGTTCAGATGATGTGGAAGTAGTCGAGTGGTAAGACATTGCTAAATGGCTTACATTAGCATTTTTCAGTGTGCAGGTTTGATACCAGCTAACTGCTGTGGGGATGTTGGGACATTCTTTCCAAATGTGAAATGTATTCTGTCTGATGGTGTGGCCCCAGAGCTGATGTCAACAGAGCAGGTTCATCTGCTTCACACATAATGTTGGGGAGAGAATGCCTTTTGTACTACAGAATTAAAATGAGGAAAGTGATGTTTGTTATGGATTGCTTGCAAAAACAAGTGATTTTATAGCTAGAAATACTTGCTTGATTTTAAATGTGACTTTTTTTGAAGTTCTACAAGTCTTGTATTTGCAGGAGGTGGAGTGGGATTGCTAGTTCAAAAATAGAAGAAGTAGTACTAACATGAAAACAGATTTTCTTCCTAAGTACCTCTTCATGTGTGTGAACAGCTCTTCACCAGGGCAGGCACATAAAACATAAGGGTGTATAACCAAATGGTGGAATAGGAGAGGTTAGGTTTCATTTTTCAATAATGCTTGAGCAAAATTAGATTTGGCTGAAGCCTTTAGAGGTGTGTCTTGCTTTTTATTTTTGATGTACAATGGATGCTGAAGTACTCAGTCTAACATTCCAGTTACCTTGAAAAAAATTACAAAAGTTCTATTTGTTTCTTTAGGGCAAGGTTTTGTCTTTTTATATAAGCTGGCAAATTTAGTGGTGTTGGGGTTTTTCTTTTTGTCAAGATTTTGGTCAATAACAAAGACTCACTTGTACTATTGCATGCATAAAGGTGAATACAAAATAGTCCCTTCTCAGTATGTTTCCAAGACAATGAGGAGAGAAAAAAAGGTATCAAAACTTTCAGATTTACCTGAAGAAGTTTCAGGTGCCAGTGTGGAGAAATGAGAATTTCAGAGATGGGAGTCATTGCTCAGTTTTGTTCTCTCCATGACATCAGTGCACCATCATATAAATGGTCTCTCTTTCTCTTTGGCTCTGTCATACAGCTCTGAGGGTCTTACTGTACTTATTTGCAGATGAGTAATTAATTACCTCCGTGGTTATACCCGAGATGATGTTTGCCTTCTGGGCGGTGCTGTCGGCTCGGTTCTGCTTGTTGGCTCGGGGCAGCTGAATTTCTGCTACATGTTTATATAACAGGGGTCACTGCAGTAAGTAGAGAGAGCTCGTGGGAACGAGTAGAGGCACTCTTCTGGACTTTGCTCCCACCAAATTAAAGAAAACACAGTGCATGTGCATTTGCCCTGCAACAGTTCTGAACTATGATGGACTGTTTTAACAAGAAAAAAATACATAGAGGTCAACTATTTACTTTTCTGTGTAAGAAAACTGCTTTTGAGTTCTTCCTTAGTATGCTGCACTGGGTTAGTAACTCCTTGGATGTAAAATATTAGAATAAAAATCTTATAATACAGCAGAACCTTATTTAATTTTAATTTTTAATCTTTTCTGCAGTGAGTACAGTTCTAATGTACAATGGGGTGTCTTATTTTCATAATTATGTTCTTCAAATATTCAGCTAAATACAGACTGAAAAGCAGAAGATATTCAGATACCTGATGTGACAAAACTCCCAGCAAGGATGTTGTAATTATTGATTGTGTTGATTGACCTCAGATGTTTTTTGAGGTGTCCTGGTTTAGTGTTCTGCTTGAAAAATAAGGTTTTTTTGGTGGGGGTTTGTTTTTTGGCTTTTTTGGGGGGGGGGGTTTTGGTTTGTTTGTTTTTTGGTTTTTTTTTTAATTGGGTTTTTTTGGTTTTTTTTTTTTTTTGGAGCAATACTTCTCTTCATTTTTTATCTGCCTTTTTCTTCCCTAGTCTCTTCTGGTCTCTTCTCATTCAGTTCCATTGAAAATGACAGGAAATTAGATATTATTTTAAAGGTATTATTATGAAATCATTGTTTAACATGCTCACTAGTGAGCTGACTTCAAAAACAGGAAACAATTTTTCTTATAGTCAATTTTCTAAATATTTTCTTCCTTGCTATTCTGTATGATTCTCATGATGTCAGTTCAGGGTCTAATGATTGTGATGATTAAACCTTTATTACACTGTTTAAATAAATAGCAGAACAGGATAGTCACAGGTTTGTTCCCGAGTGTGAGAATTCCTCTGCTGATGACACATACTGCTGTGTTACAATAATTTGCTATTAGCAGTCAGTTGTAAAAGGTTGGTAACAGAGTATGTGAATTCTGGAAAGAGAAGTCACATGAATGAAAGCTGGTTTTTTTCCTTGTGTGGAAGAGAAATGTTACACAGTGATTAAAGTGAGAAGGTTTGCCTACTTTTCAGATGGTAAAAGCAATTAAGGTTTGAGAGTAGATCCAGGAGAATTGCATAAGGTGATGTGGTTTGGTACCTCTAATTAGACCTTGGAAAAAAATAGTCACATAGAGAATGGTTGTTCATTCTTCCTTCTTGAGTAATTGAAAATTGTGTTGTATTGAAATCCATGTGAAGAGGTTTTTTAGATACAAAACTGTCCCACCTTTCTGAGTTGACAGGTATTATTACTGTGCTGCCTAAGTTGGAATAGTTTAGTCTCAGTTCTTTTTTGTAAACTGTACTTGATAATGTAACCCAGAGACTGACCATTTCCCCTGTTTTGTGTTTCAGTTGTTACTCTGTATGCCACTCTGGGAGGTCCAGCAATAGTTCATGGGCTGAATGAAACAGAGGTGACCACCATCATTACTAGTAAAGAATTGATGCAAACAAAACTGAAGGTCAGAAAATTTTTCTATGTCTATCTCTTCCCAGTGTGTGTGTTCATCACTGTTAAATGGCCTGGTTCCATTGTACAGAACAATGATTTATTGCCTTTCCATAAGGCAGACACTTTTAGAATAAGATTTATGTATCTGTCTTCATATACAGAAAGTGGTATTTTGCTTTCAGTGGGTTTGAGGCTCCTCAGTGACTGGAGAATGAGTAATTTGTAGTATTGCAGAGCTGGAGTGCTGCCTGGAAAAACACCTTTACAAGAAACTGCTGTGGCTTCTGGGTGGATTTAATGCCTATAAATGTAACAATGGGAAGAACAGAAAAACATGTGAACTGTGTATGAAGAGCTAATTGTGATCATGGTCCTGGCTTATTATCAGATGTTTTCCCAGCAGTGAATGGCTTTTAAATATAAAGATGGATGTTTGAAGAGTTAGAGCTGTTTTTCCATGCAGGGGGGAAAAAAGCTTACTAAACATTAGAGCAGTCAAAGACCTTTTTTGTCTTACTGACCCTGATGGAATACCCAAGTGGAACAACTAACCTGCATGAGTTTCATCATTGTGTGTTTTGGGGAAACTGGACTTTTCAGATAAGGCAGTTGTTTTAATGAAAAACTGTGCACTTGTGGAATTTCGAATGAGAATTTCCCAAAATTTAGAAAGAGGTTACTAGAATGACAGTATAAATGCCATGCACATCTAGTTCAGCTTGCAGTAAGAGAATGTATGTGCTCTGCTAGAGGTGATGATCATCTCTTCTTCCACAAGAACACTGATAAATGTTGTAGAACTCATAATTTGCTTTAATTGCTTAACTAATAATTTTCCGTATTTTTACTAGCTGTTGCTTATTTTAAATAGCATAATAACCAAGGAGCAACCTAAGAATTATTGTGAGCCCAGTATCAACAGTTTCTCTTCAGAGTTTTTTGGGAGGGAAGAGTCAATTATGTCTACAAATCATTGCAGACTTATTTGTGGGGTTTTCATGAAATAAGGTGTAAATCAGTAAATGGTTGGAGAAGCTTTTGGACTTAAAATTGGAAAACTTCATGCTTTGCAGCTATTTGAGCTTGGCAGGTTTATCCTTTAAAATTCTGAGATGTTTTATATTAGTGCTTTTTAAAAAGCATACAGCAGATAGTTTGGGATTTTTTGTTCTTGGATTTTTTTTTTCTTCTTGGCATAAGATTAGTTTTTAATTTCTGAACCCATTTTTCATTTCTGCAGGAAATTGTGTCTCAAGTTCCACTGCTGCAACACATAATCACAGTGGATGGCAAACCCACAACGTGGTCAGAGTTCCCCAAGGGTGTCATTGTTCACACCATGGCATCTGTGCAAGCCATGGGGGCCAAGGCAGACACTGGTAGGTTCTTCCTGTTTGGACCATCTCTTTTGGTGCCCTAATTTGACCCTGTTGAGTAAACTTGGAGAAACTGCAGATTTCAAAATTATGCCGATTTAACCCTTTCTTATCACCTTTTCCTTTAAATAAAATCTGTGTGATCGTTTTCTTTTGTTTTTGTTGTGAGTCATTGGATTTTGGGGTGTAAGTTTATTTTGGTTTGTTTTTCAACAGAGTAAAAACTACTCCACAATCAAGTGTCACAGGTTGAAGGATAATTTTTAGGGTAAACAGTTAATTGAGGTTAGAAACTTAGAAAGCATTCTTACAATCAGACATATTAAAACCAGGTTATTCAGGGCACAGAAGGAAAATCATTGTCTATTTTATAACAAAAGAAATCAGTAATTTGTTACCATCAAGTTTTGTAAAATTCACAGATAGCAAATGTAAAATAGCCATTTGAATCTGATAGAACTTGGTCACTTACTACAATTCTGAAAGCATCAATCTACTGTGTAAATTCATTGAAATCTGTTTCTAGTCTATGCAATATTTTTGGAACTAAAATTCAGTATTTTAGAAGTTATTTTTATTATCATAAGAAATTCTTATTCTTGACTCTGAAGAGCTGACAATCCTAGTATCTTAAGATTTCATTATATTCAGTATTTGCTTTCTTCTGTTCTTATCCTTTGTGTTTTCAGAATCTCTTTAACTATTGAAGGCACAGGAATGTTGGAGTGTATTTTAGGAGTAAGGAGGGTGGTCAATCCCTCTGCTCTTGATGTTCAGGGGAATGGTAGATTTGCTCCTGACGTCGTGACTTCTCATTTTCTTGAGAGGATGGGTTTCCCTATTTGATATACCAGTTTTATACACCACTAAAACTGTTTAATACAACACTAGCAGAAAAATTTTTGTTGCAATTCATTAGCTCCTTGAAATTTGTTAATCTATGTGCTATGTAAAAAGGTATTTAATCTTTCTTTGGTCTTTTAAATATCACATACTCCGCACAGTAAAGGAGCATTGTCAAGGTAACCATTCATGAACTGTGAAATGCTATCATGAATTGTTTATGGTCAAGCATGTCCAATTAATATTAAGTAGATGAGCTATTGCTTATGGTTTTTTTCCTCTGTGTTGTTCATTGTGCAGGATAGGCAGGATTCAGTGAGTGGGAAATGATTAAATATTGCTTTCATGCTTCTAATTCAGTGTGTGCACTGTGCCACTTGCACTGTGTGTGATGCAGTTTCCTCTGAGTAAGCACAGCAGTTTTTGTATTTTCTTGCTCTCAGCACAAGTATTTAAAAAGCACTTTAATCCAATTAAAGCTGTTGAACTTCTTTTAAATATTTATAGAGGTTGGACCTCAGGTTGGCTCAGCAGTGCTGTGCTGCAGGTGTTCCAGATGAGGCAGTGTGTTGTTCCCTGCCAGGGAGCACGGGAGGAAGGAGCCTGGCACAGAGGGGTGGACCCTGTGGCAGCAGGGCAGTGAACCTTCCTGAGGGATGCTCAGTGGTGCTTTGGAGAAGCCAAAGCTCTGCCTGTTGTTCTCTCCACTGCAGGAGTAGGGGAAACATAATAGGAGATCTGTTGTTGTGGTGATAAGGACAATCAAAGTACTGCTCAGCTAATGCAAAGTTCCTGCTCTTCGTGAAAGCACTTAAGCTTGACCACAATCTTTTTAAGCAAAAGCAGAATGTAATAGCAAGAGTCCTGTGGTGCTGTACTGCAGTGACTGCTGAAATGTGTCAGTGTGTCAGATCTCCCAGCCCAAGAAGCTCTCCACATGTAACACATCCTGGTTTTTTAACAACTTGCAGGACACAAACAGCCATCCAGGCCCGTGCCCTCAGATATTGCAGTGATCATGTACACAAGTGGATCCACAGGAATTCCCAAAGGAGTTATGATCTCCCATTGCAACATAATTGCTGGGATAACTGGAATGGCTGAGAGGATCCCAAACCTGGGGTACGTAGCAACCGTTACTTACCAGCAAATAAAGAAGTCATGTAGTTGCATTTAATTTTAGATTAATTACTGTGTAAAATATGAACTGTTTTGTAGTGCTGTGGCTGTGACACATCATATTATGCACTGATGTCTGAGCATCTTCCAGCACTGCCCTACACATGACTATTTCATGTACTCTTTGTTCTCTCCTCTTTGGTGTGTGGGCAAGACCAGGACACAAAAGCCTGCGAGGCCACCTTGCACTAGAGTGGTTGAAAGCCTCCCTAAGCAGTGCTTCCCGTGGTTAATGTTTAAATTCTGTGGCTTCTTTCTGTCTGGTCCAGTTTTTAATCTCATCCAGTGAGTTGCCTTTGCAACCAAATACATGTTTAATTGTCTTGGCATGAGTAACCATCACCCTTTCTTCATGCCTTAAACCTACAGTACATAGAATGCAACTCTTGAAACAAAACCCATGTAACTTGAAATACGTTCTCAAGCTCAAAGGCGTTTTCTGCTTTTACCAGTTCTACAATAAACTTCACATAAATTGTGTTTAATGATTCATCTGACAACTCTAGTGATACAGCACAAACCTATATTTTAAACATTCTTTGCAGGGAAAAAGACATTTATATTGGGTACCTGCCTCTTGCCCATGTTCTGGAGCTGAGTGCTGAGCTCGTGTGTCTGTCTCACGGGTGCCGCATCGGTTACTCTTCCCCTCAGACACTGGCTGACCAGGTATGTTGTAGATGTAAGTCTTTTGGGTTTAAAACAAAAAAAAATTAAAAGAAAAATTACTTGCATAAGATCTTTGTAATAAATTTTGTTTCTCGTGTTAAAGTTGTTGAATGTGTCTGCTAGTAAACTTGTTCTTCACTTTAGTCCTCTAAAATAAAGAAAGGAAGCAAAGGGGATGTTACTACACTTAAGCCAACTCTAATGGCAGCTGTTCCGGTAAGTAACTGAAGGATGAATAATTTTTAAAGCTTCTTTTAAAATATGATTTATAATTCCATTTTTAGCAACAAAATTAATACCATGACCAATTAAATAGCAAAAGTAGAATCTTTGATGTTAAGCTGCCTTAAAATAATAATTTTGGTATTTATTTGTATATTGGGGATAATAATGATATTGAGCATCAAACTTTTTCAAAGTTAAGATAGTGATAGGGATTACATTCCAATTTACTTAGTCATTTATTGTTTGTTACAGTGAATGAATGGAATAGACTTGGCAGCAGGCAGCTGGAGGTTAACTGCTGCTCCTGCCCAGATTTTGCTTTCCTCTTTACCATGAACATCTTGCTGTGTCTTAGCAAGGGAAGAGGAGGGAACCTGGGAGTGGGTTGTCACCTGAAACGTACTTGAATTTCTAGACTGTGTTTTCTTTTTGCTGTACTGAGTTCAGGATTTCTGTTTCTTTGAGTTAAAGTTCATCTTTTTACACAACTAGGAAATCATGGATCGAATCTACAAAAACGTCATGAATAAAGTGAATGAAATGACCAGTTTCCAGCGGAATCTATTTATATTGGCCTACAACTACAAAATGGAACAGATTTCCAAAGGTTACACTACCCCACTCTGCGACAGGTAATACTCACTTTATTTTTAATGGCACCAAAAAATCAAAGTCTTACCAGAGGAGCAGTATCTAGCTTTTTGTGCTCTTCTTCATTTTATTGCTGGCACTTTGAACATGAACAAGTCTGTACCTGAGCGTAAATTGAAACAACAAAACAGGAGTTTGTGTGATGGATTTAAATATTTACTGATAAAATTTAAGTGAGTGTTATTTAACTTGGAACTGATTGAAAATTTACATTTATTGCATTTCCATCAGGAATTTAAGAATAGATTTATACAGTTTTTGGGTAAGATGAGAAGTCTATTCCTATAGAAAACTGTAGACTCTACATTTTCTCAGAAGGGAGCCATGGTATATCTATCTCAAATTGGAAAGAACCCAGAAGGATCGTTGAATCTAACTCCGGGCTTCAGTGAGAGTAAAGGATAATGTAATGGCAAAATTTATACAACTTAAAGTATTTTTAGGAGAAAAATCACACAATTGCCTCATTAAATATGCGTTCTGAAACATTTAACCCATCTTCAAACTGGATCATGACACAACCTTAGAAATCCGTGCGTGTATTTCTGAAAACTTCAATGTGCTCCTTCAGGGTTTGACTTGCATGTCATAAAAGCGTATTTGAAGGCGGTGGAAATTCCCAGTTGAGATCCAAACCTAGGCGCTCTCCTGTTTTGTTTCCAAGCCCCAAAAGGTACTTTTCCCCTTGCGTTTCAGCCTTATCTTCCGCAAGGTGCGGCTGCTGCTGGGCGGGAAGATCCGGGTGCTGCTGTGCGGCGGCGCCCCGCTGTCGGCGGCCACGCAGCGCTTCATGAACATCTGCTTCTGCTGCCCCGTGGGCCAGGGCTACGGCCTCACCGAGTCAGCCGGCGCTGGCACCATCACCGAAGGTGGGTGGCACTGCCCTGGCCCCGCGGGGCTCGGCTCTGACCCCCCGCTCCGTCAGCGGTGCCGCCAAACGCCGCCGGGGAGCCCTGGAACGAGGCGCTCCCGAAAGGTGTAGAGCAGCGGGAGTGCTGATGGGGATGCGTTGTGCTGGAGCAGGCAGCCCACCTGTGAAATGAATGTTCTCATTTGTGGTACAGCATCCCGTTCTAGTGTGAGTGGGATCTCGGCGTTGTACTTGCCGCTTGAAATGAATACGTTTTTTCCAGTTGTGAGTATATTGAGGTGTTAGGAATTCAAATCTGCCTGCACCAGAGTTTAATTTCATATAACAGATCCTAATGGTCTCAGTTGCCTTTTAGTAACTGACAATGTAAACACAGCCATCTACTCTCTTAGCGCAGAATAAGAATTTCATCTGCATTACCTTGATAAATCCATTGGTTTTCTTGGAAGTTTGGTTCTGTGAATTAAAGTTCAAAAAGAAATAGCAGGTAATTTCCACTGAAGATGCATGACAACAAAAGTTTGTTGTGTTTTTTTTTTTTATCCTAATTGCTTTTGGTTAAATATTTTTCTGAAAAACGCTCTTTTTAAAATTCCAGTTTGGGACTACACTACAGGAAGAGTGGGAGCACCGTTGGTCTGTTGTGAAATCAAGTTACTGAACTGGGAAGAAGGTGAGAATTCCTGCATATGATTAAATTGTAGTGTGTTTGTAAGAACTGTATTTTTGTATTGGGCTTTGCTCAGTAGCAGTAATTAGAAGAATATTTCTTGGTTACTTAGATCTTAAATGCTACTTTTGCCTATAAAAATTTGCTCCTGGGGAGAAGAAAGGTAAAATCAGTTCCTCAGTGGTTTCTAAACAGGAAAATATGCAGACAGAAACTATCAATGCAAGTGGCATGTTGACTAGGTAGTATGCATGATACTTTCAGTTGTCATTAAAAAATTATTTTAAAATAATCTTCATAATATTATTAGTAAAGTCATTAAAAAATTGGCATGTAGGATGGAAGCTTAATGAATACACTATAAAATACATATAATAAATTTTGAAATGGATTTAGGTGATTTCCTTTCTCACTGTAAGCTTTTATGTATTGTAGAGTAGAAATACATAAGACTTAAGTGTGTTTTGGGCTATTGCAAAACCTTATGGATTTTTTCTTTTTTCTAAAATATGAGGCAAAAGTATTTGTTTTTATTTGGGCCTGTGGGAAACTGATAGAGCACATTACTTACTGCTGCCAGAAGGATGGTACAGATTTTTGCTTTGGAATACGTTTTCATTCTCGTTAGCTTAATAAAAAACCCCATCCTTTTAGGTGGATATTACAACACTGATAAACCATATCCTAGAGGTGAGATCCTTATTGGAGGGCAGAATGTGACTGTGGGCTACTACAAAAATGAAGCACGAACAAGAAAAGATTTCACTGTTGATGAGAATGGGCAGAGGTGGCTCCATACTGGAGACATTGGAGAGTTTCATCATGATGGGTGTCTAAAAATTATTGGTGAGTTAATAAATTCAGGTAAACATGTGTATGTATATATATTCATGTACATACACATTTTTCAGGGCTGTGAAATACAGTAATTAAAAAGATCCCTCCATATCTTGACATGAAATTTAAAGCCTTCCCATATATCCCAGGGAAGTTCTGATATGTTAATGTAAACTTGTTTGTGTGTTTTAGAATTTGATTTTTGGTTCATTTTGAAACACTCTTAATGTTGACTCCCTACGTTAGTGAGACTGGGTAGTAATTAGAGAGTTAACTATAAGCTAATTGAGTAGATAAGCTGCCTTATATATTGTATAATTTTGTAAGGTTGTGCACAAATACCTCAAATAATTCAGGCTTAATTTTTGGTTCCTATTGTTATTTTTCAAGTAAAAGGTGAACAGTTGCTCTTTAAATATGGATTTAGCCTGAAATAAATGAGATAATGTCACCAAATGATGCATATCCTGCCTTGTGGGTCTGAACCAGACAGCACAGAGTGTGTGCTCCTGGCTAACAGTGGCTTTTGCATAGTCCTGCTTGTCTTCCATGCACATGATGGTGCTGTCATATAGGAAATACTGTCCTAAAGGCAGAAAATGCATGGAATTGTAATGTCCCTCATTTGGTGGGAGAGACAGACTGTGATGACATGCAGAGTCTGGAAACCTGACATTGAAGGTTTCTGGTACATTCACCAAACATGAGTCAGTTTTGGTATTTAAATATGCATTTCAGAAAAAACCTAAAATCAATGTCTAGAAGTTTTCTGTTCTGTAATTAACACTTAATTCCTTTCTTCCTCGATAGATCGCAAGAAGGATCTTGTAAAACTGCAGGCAGGAGAATATGTTTCTCTTGGCAAAGTAGAAGCAGCTCTGAAGAATCTCCCACTGGTAGATAATATTTGTGCGTATGCAAGCAGGTAAGAGCAGCTGATACTTTGTTACTGCTTTGTTCTTTGTCTTCTTGAAGCCATAAGCAAAATTTTTTGCCACTCAATGTATGGAATTTTTAAAAATTCCTTTTTTAAGAAAAGGATTTTGCTTATAATACAATGGAATAACTATCAAAACTAAAATATATGAAATCTGTTTTTATTTTTCCTTTCTCATTTGTTGTCATGATTTTTTGGAAAATACCAATAATGAGTCTTACATTCCCCCCTTCCCCAATCTGAAAAGCAGCTGAGCTCTATTACATTAATTGTAGGCATCACTCAAGCACTTTGGAGATTACTACCTTTAGAAGCCCTAGGACACCTTGTTCCTTGCTGTGTTTAGTTGTGATCTGTCCTTCAGATGAAGTTACTCTGGTACTTAAGAGGAAGGTGGTGGAAAAAACTACCAACAGCCCAATAGCTGGCTTATGAATTAAAGTTACTTTTCTATAACCCTTGCAGTACACCACCTTTAAGCTTGAGAAAAAACACACTCTAGATACTGTGCAAACACACAATAAATGACCATCAAATGTCATTAATATTTGCTTTATATGTGCACTAATAAATGAGGTGATAAGGGCTCAGACATGTCTTAAGTTTCTATTTCTAGAATTTCTTAGCCCTTACAGATGTGAATATACTTCAGATGGTCTTTTTTTCCTGCTGACATTTGACACTGATGTTTGGAAAGTTATTTTGGAACTTTTGAGTGATCAGAAACATTCTGATTCCCAGTATGGCCCAAAAAGCCCCACTTTACTTTGATAGAAGCCAGGACAAGCATACCAGAGAATTGCTCAGTGGTAATAAATAAAAAAATTAACTTTTGGTTTGTTCACCTGGTTCTCTGTTATTTTGGGGGGGTGGTTGTGTTAACTAATGGTAGGCATTCTGTGACTTCATTTTTGACAGTTTTGGATCAGTAGGCTGGCATGCATTGGGCCTGCCACTGCTGAGAAAATTTTCATTCTATGAAGTTTTATTTGTGGTTTGGACTCACTGAGTGAGTCTCATGTTTGCTCACTTTGACAGCCTGAAGTTTTGATTGTTCCTAACACCCTCTGTAATCTGTGGAAAAAGAGCTTCCTACGTGTGATTTCTTCTCTTCTAGGATTGCAGTTCACTATTGGACTTGTGCTGCCAAATTTTTGTGTTAATTTTGCTAGGTCAAAATAACATTGGAAACTAAAATGCACTTGCCAGATAGACACTTGAGTCTGATAGGCCATGTTGTGTGTATTACTTAAAAACAGGAAAACCTATAAGCAATTTTTAAAGATAATGTACAAACAAGAATCCAGACCAAGGACAAACAAGACATTCCAGATTGGTTTTTGTGTTGCTGCTGTATTTTTTCTTAATACTGTTATGTATGGAATGTGGCCTGAGTAGCCATGTAAGAGTCCCTGAATGATTGTCCATATGCACATTTCATTGTGGGTATGTGCTCACCTCAGCAGTCTGAGCTCAGGGAGGTTTTGTGACAGTGCCTGTGACCTTTCTTGGATCCTGTCTCTCCTTATCCTTTGCCTGAGTGATCTGGTATGCAGGAGGAGTCCTTTATTTGCAGCTATTCTGTCTCCCACGTGCAAAAGGACAAGGAGGGCAGACTTCTACAAATGGGTTTAATATGTGATTTGACCTTAGATTTTAGGGTGCAAAGCTCCTCTGAACATGGTAGTCGGGAATCAGAATTGTTTGCATGATATTGCTACTTCAAAAGCTGTATTGACTTCAGAGAAAATAAGTGAGATAAGGAATAAAAACATTTGCTGAAAGGAGTCATGATTAGAGCTCTGTCAGGGGAGACTCCAACTGCTTTATCAACACTTCACCCATCCAATACACATTAAGTGGGTTTCCAGCATCACCTCAGGAAAATGAGTAGCTCGGTTACCTGAGTAATGAGCAAACACGGCAGAAAACCTGAGGGAGCTCTCAGTACTCTCAAGGAAATAAGGACCAGACTTTACAGAATAGAAATAGTGGTATCTGCACGTAGTGCCACTAAATACGTTTCTGACCATAGGTCTGAGAGCCATACCTGGGTACAATCATAAGCACAGCAAGGGAATCAGGCTGCCTAGCGTAGGACAGACATCTTGGCAAAATCTTTCATCATGGAAGAGATGACTAAGGAGGTCTTGAGGACCAGACTCTGAAAACTTCCACTGAAAATCACTTCCAAGACTGACAAAGCTACCACAGAAGATCTGCATAAGGAACAACAAGAGGGAAGATGTACCTTCAGGATACCTCTCAAGACAAAAGAGTGCTTTAGCATTTCAACTGCAACACGTGAAGCTTTAACTTCATAGCACAGAATGAAAAGCTACATGTTCCAGGAACTGTGAGCTCCAAGGTGTTCTTTCCAAGAAAAAAGCAGGTGGATGAACCTGTTTCTCCAGAACAAGTACGCTCCCACTCAAGGGGCTGAATTTTAGATGAACAGAAAATTTGATGCTTTCCAGCCAGCTGATTGCTTCTATATGCTGCTTATCCCTGGAGATGCTGGTGATACTGCTGGATGTGATCCTGAGCATGTCGAAACACTACAGGACCCAGGGATGAAAGTGCCAGAGTCCTTTGTGTCCTGGGTGCCTTCACACACAATTCTTACACAGTAGGGAGCAGACCCTGGACAAAGTTACAGGGGTTCAGTACAGAGTGCAGCATGGCTCTGCATGGGGGGAAATGGGACAGAGGCAAAGGCAGAAGGTGAGATGGAAGCAGTAGTGATACTGAGGCTAAGCTGAAATCATCCTGTAATACATTCTCAGGAAGAGAAAAATGAAAATGGCTTCAAGCTGGCAGGCAAAGCTTGTGATGATGCTGCCAGGGAAGTCTGTGTTTGTAATGGACTCTGGTGCAGGCTTCTCACCTCCTGTCAGATGCCCATTATAATTCATGCCAGTAACAGAGGAGAAAATTGCAATGTACAGTAACCAAAAGCATATTTAGAGGTAGTATCTTGAAATTATCTTGAAGACCTTAAAGGATATAGCTACAGTAATTTGCATGTCAGGACTAAGTTTCCGTATTTTGTATTAATGATTTGTTTGGTGAGAGTTGAAAAGATTTAACAAATATGTAAGTTAAGGTGGAAGGAGAACCAAAGTCACAGTGGAGGATAGGATGAGAATTCAGAGAAGGCTTGGCTAGATGGAGATTTGCTTGAAAACAGCAGTAAGTTTAAAGAAAGGAGCTGTAAATTAAACTTCCAGTTAAATAAACTGCAGAAGTTAAGGGTGAGAACCACCAGCTGGTAGCAGTTCTGTAGGAGTTGACATGAGTCAGCAAGTGCCATGCTGCATAATCAGATGTATTGCCTACAAAATGCACAGTGATCTCTTTGCTCTACCAAGCATTAAAGAATCTGAGTTCCACACATAGCACATCTGAAGAGATGGACCTCATGAAGAGTCCAGGAAAAAAAATGGCAGTGTCTGCGCAGAGACCTGTGATGGCATGGTTTAGGAGGAAAGGACACTGCTTATATTTCTAAATAAACCTAAGAAAGGAAGCAAGACTAGAAGGGTGACAAGAAAAAAAGGTAACAGTCTGTGAAAGAATAAATAGCTTCTGTGGAAAAGGGAGGGACATCTGACTATTCTGATGTAAACTGCAAAGAGGAAGAGTCAGGAATTGCCATCAGGAACAGCTTATTCATGCCACGAGTGATGAAGCATTGGCATTAGTTCTTGCTGCTGTTTAAGGAAGATGTAGACAAACATCTGTTGGATGTATCTGACCCTGCTTCAGGGCAGGTGAATTGATTAGGAGCTCTTCTGAGATCACTTTCTGCTCTGGCTCTGTGATCTGCTTTGTTAGAATGTGTCAAGCTGCTGTGGGAGGTTCTGTGCACATTTTGTCTAAACTGTACACCATCTGAAAAACCTTGAATACCTGATTCAGAGTGAATAGTGCTTTAGGGCCCAAAGGCTTTGAGATCACAGCTTCCTATGTTCTGGGCATGTCAAGAGCAGACAGAGTGCCAGCAGTAGAGTGAGTGTATGGACAATCACTTGAAAGAGAAAGAGAAGCCACTTTCCTTACAGAAGCAGGCGTCCTTTGAGATGTGTTGTGCATATGCTCATTCCACAACCTGCTCTCCAACCCCTCTTCACTGCAGTCCTCTACTCCTCTACAGTAACTGGATTCTGCAGTTGAGAGGAAACTGAGGTAGGGAAGCCTCACACCAGTCTCCATTCCGGGCTGCAAAGCATGAGGAGAGGCAGGGCACAGTGACATCGTTTGGGTACTGCTTCCCAAAGCTTTGGGCATGAGACACAGTGGAATATGCATATGGACAGCACACCTTGAAGCAATCCAGTTACTGTAAGGTAAGTAGCTTCTCTTTCTACTTATTTTTAAGCAGGCAGAGGTAACTTGTGTACTATTTCAGGAAGATTATCAGGTGAACAAAAGCCAGCTGTTAAGAGCAATATCTCTGTATGAAGTGTAAACCCTCCAACTTGTAATGTTATTTTTGTTAAGAGTTGTTTGCTTTGCAAAATTCATACTAAAGTACATTGTGCTTCTCAGTTTCCATTCTTATGTCATTGGATTTGTTGTGCCAAATCAAAAGGAGCTCGCAGAACTAGCCCGAAAAAAAGGATTTAAAGGAACGTGGGAAGAGATCTGTAACAGTCCTGAGATGGAAAAAGAGGTACTGAAGGTGCTAGCTGAGGCTGCCATGGCAGGTGAGTGGCTGGGTAGGTGGTGTCAGACTTGTGGACTGCAATGTCTGTGAAACAGATAATCATAGGCCCTAAAAATATTTCCTTGAGTATGTATATTTCATAGAACCTACAGGAAGTGAAATTTTCATACAAAAAACTCCCAACAACAAAACGCGAGTTGGATCAGTCCTTTTGTTTCATGGAGCTTCTTTTACTGTGGCAAATATAGCTGAGAAGAGAATATAAAAATAAGGCAAACTTCACAAGTACAGTTCTTTGTATGTGTCTGGTGTTCTTTAAGATGTCCTGTAGTATCTTGTTGGCCTCAGCTGCTGGTCCAAAATCAGTGTGGGCCCTCTATAGATCTATAATCATAATATGTGTTAGGTATCAGACAGTCTCCCATGCTACATACCAATGCAGAGTTGAAATAAACCCACGGTGACTGGGGCACACACTTCCATCTGAAGGATTTCCAAAACCAAAGCAGCATCTTTGCAGTTAGTGATTTTCTGAAGGCTCTCCTTAGGTTAACTCTCCCAGCCACATTTGAGAGTTACTCAGATGTTCCAGATCAGTGTCTGTAGTGTCTCGTGGTGAGTGGTTGTGGCCTGGTTGAGTGGAGAAATGCCTTGTTTGGCCCAAGCCTTCCATCTGCCAGTTCAGGGTGACTCTGCTGAGCTCTGGTCTGGGAGAGGCAGTGAACAGTCCCGGTGGTGGCTGTGATTCTGTCGGTGTGGGTTATTCTTCCCCTCAGTATCTTTTTCATGCTAATTGGCCATAGTCTGCCAGGCGGTTCTGGTGCAGAATGGTATTCTGTCGTTGGCACAGTGATACTTTGTTTGCTTTTCTTAATAATTCTGCCTTACTTTTGCTTTTGGTCATTACTAAACACTGAGCTTTTTCCATAATGCTGTCAGTTATGGCCACAGAACGATTTTTCAAATGGTCATCAGGGTGTAAAATTTGCCTTACTCATTCTCTTGACACTTTGATGCAATGGATGTTTGCTGCTGTGTTGCAGTTGCTCAGAATCACGATGTCCTTCTGCCCCTCTGCCCTTCGTCCTCCTCCTTTCTACCCTGGATAACTACATGCTTCCAGCAATCTTTGCTTGTTAATCTTCATATCTTCTCCATATTGCTTGTGAATATATTAAACTCTGATGAGATGTTTGCCAGCTTCCATCCCAGGAGCACCCTCCTGCCATGAGTGCAGTCTCAGCACTGCAGCTGCTCTTTCCTTGCCCCACCTCTGTAATCTGGTTTTCTTCACTGTGTGCAGCACATGAGCAAAGTCATTCTCAGAAGCTGCTGTGATGGAGAGCATGTACAAAGTTGCTTTCCATTTTTTCTGCAACACTAACTATTCTAAAGAGAATTAAATACTTTTTTAAAATTGATGAAAGGTAGTTTTTCATTCGATGATTTTGATGTTATTTTATACTTGCTTCTGATTTTCACTTTGGTATCACAGGCTTTATTTTTAAATATTACTGGTTTTAATGATAAATTTAAAAAAAACCTTGAAAAACCCAAACCCAGTAATCTAATGCCAAAGGGAGAAAAAGGGGCAGGAAAATTTGAAAATGGCAGGTTGCACAGATAAATATACATTTGTGTAAATTTTTGAAATTCAACTTCAAAATAGAGGATTTTTTTATTATCGCCCATCTGTTGGTTACTTTTCTTAGTTATTTGTTTTTCTTTTCTCCTATCTGAAATCATAGCAGAAACTGCTGCAAATGATAGTGTTTTGTGCAGAAGGTGTAACATGGAAAGCACTGCTCTCTTTCAGTACAGGCAAGAGCTGCCACATGAACTTAATTCCCTTGATCAATTTACAACTATGAGGAAAAAAGGAACTCCCCCATTTTTTCAAGCTTAACTTGTATGGATTTTAAGACTTTATCTCCAGATGATGAGCACCATGATGCTGGTAGAGCAGAGTGTGTTTTGAGGATGTAATTTCCATGCACTGAGGCTTTTTTGAAGTTAGGGAGCAGCACAGATACCTGAACAGCTGGGCTTTATTCCAGTTTTTCAGTGGAAACTTGCCAACAAGTACTGGTGGATCCTGTCACTCTGCCTGTGACCCCACAGGTTGTCAAAGCCACCCATGGGGGGTTAGAGGAGCAATTCCTCGTTTATGTCACATGCTTTTCTATGTGAGAATATGATTTCTCCTTTTGTGCTTCACTTTAGGAAAATGGTTACACTTAGGCTCTGTATTAAAAATATTTCTTTTTACAGCGAATCTGGAGAAGTTTGAAATACCAGTAAAAATCCGTTTGAGCCCTGATCCTTGGACCCCAGAGACTGGTCTGGTGACAGACGCCTTCAAACTAAAACGCAAAGAGCTCACGGCGTTCTATCAAACGGACATTGACCGAATGTACGGGAAAAACGTCAAATAATCCTCCTCTGCACCACTTTGCTACCATGAGCTTGGATCAAATAGGAAATACTTGAATTGCCTGTCTCAACTCAACACTTGAGATCAACACACAAAACCACCATTCCTCATTTCCAGCTTAAACTGTTCTTTCTAATGACATCACCATGATGACTGGCAAGTTTAGTAAAATGTTATGGCAGCAAACTTGTGTCTGTCTCCTTTTTTCCAGTTTTCTCTGCTACCTTGTCAGTCTGTGGATTTTCCCGGGTCTTTTTGGGAAACCATGATTCTGAAGCCTCAAGTTTTTAAACATTTATAAATCCTGTATAATGTTTTATTTGTATCTTTAAAATTTGGATGTATATAGAGAGAACTTGGCTATATAAGAAATGGTTATACTGGGGGCCTTTTTTTACCTAATTATTTAAAGATAAGAAGGTATTGATGTTGTGACATTATGTACATTAAAATGCTTGTAACAAGGTAATTGTTGAACAGAGGACCAGGTTATTTGCTGCTGTGCTATTTTTCTGTGTAAATCTGAGGGAGAAAATGTTTGACATTCCAGCTTGTGTAATACACCTTCGATATGTGCCTAATGATTACTTTTGTTTTTATCTGAAAATGGAAGGCTGGTCATGGCACAGCTCTGCCTCAAGGCAGGTACTCTTGCAGGTGTTAGTTAAAGCTCCTTTAATACAGAAGAGGCTATTAACACAGCAGAAGTTAAACCTAAGAATAATCTCTCAGATACAGAAACTCCTTTTTTAAATAGCTCGTGACCATTTCATCCAGAGTTGAATTGCGTAGTGCTAATATGAACTCATCATTAATTTCACCTAACACTTTACAAGCTTGACAGTGTCCTTTTAGCAGAGGGACTGTAGCAACCTTTGTCTTTTCTCATTAGGTTTGGACATTACACTGGGTTTGCTCTTTGGTTGTTTGTGAAGGTTTGGCGAGACCCCTGCTCTGCCCTAGCTGCAACCCAAATCTTCCTGGGGGGGATTTTTAAAGTCATAATGACAGTTATGTTCTCAGCTCACACAGTGCCTAGCTGCCCTTTGTGCCATTAAAAATCTCCCTTTGATTCTCTGTTCTTTTGTGTAGTACTTTTTGCTTTAAGAACATATTTGAAGCGTTTGTCAGCCAGAATTTATGTTGCTTGTTTTGTTACACCCAACTCTTACTTTTGGAAGGAGTCTCAATTTCTGTTTCAGTAGAGATTCATGGATATTATTTGAAAAATATGGGGGCTCTTTTCTTCTTCAGTGACAGTGTTCAGATTTGTTTCAGATGTGAATTTTATTTTCAAAATATTTCTGGAAAGAATAATCAGGGTTACATGAGAATGTGAAAAGGCATACATCAGTCAACTTCGTGATGGAGCAAATATTAAAATGGCTTTAATTTGGAGATTACTCTCATGTGTATCATTTACTTGTAGTAATAGAACTCAAGTTCCTGATGCTCACGTAGTCCCCTGCTATGGTAGCACATAGCAATCCTGAAGGGCAGAAGCTTCGCTTGGGAGAGGGAGTTCCTGTTGTTTGTCTTTGTGACACGAGGTTTTGGGAGGTCTTTGATATGCACATTCTCATTTTATAAACCTCTGAAGTATTTTTTTTTCTAATTAATGCTCTCCATTGATTATAGAAAGCAGATTCATAGGAGTTGGAGGTCATCAGGCAGGTTCCCTGAACTTGATTTTTGACGAAATGATGAGATGGTTTGTGCTAATTATGGATTTCCCCTGCTGCTGTCCATGAAAAACTCTTAACATTTGGTAAATTTTGGTGTAAGTAATCAAATGGAAGTAAAAGCAACAAAAAGAAATCAGAACCATATTTTTGAGATTACTACCTTTAGATATCCAGATCATAAATGAAGACCTTGTGGCAAGTAGAGATTACACAAATGTTGAAAAATGACTGAAGAATCTAAATGTGGAAAAATTGCCAAGGCTTTAGGGAAGTGTCACACCATGTATTAGACATTACTAACACTTAAATTTGGATCTGTGCTCCCTCAACAGGTTCTTAAATAGAACTCAGCACAGACTGTACATTGTTCAAATATTTTGGTGATTTTTAGTGAAAATTAATAAATTGCTGAAGTACTATGTATATCACTTGGTGCATTGTGCAGCAGATTTAAGAAAATCTGCTTTTGGTTAAACGAATCTGAAGTTAGTATTTTGTTTTGCTAATGGTGTAAATCCCCTTTGGACAAAGTACATAAATGAAACCTTTAAAATAGTTTGGAAATAGTAGTTTTAACTTTTTTTTACTAATCCAGTCACAAGATGGGGTTGCAGTCTAACTGTGCATTTGATTTTACAGTTCAGGTTTGTTTATGTTGAAAATGAATGTGATATATACAGTTCCTCCTTCATTAGGCATCAGATTCATTGTGGACATTTTATTTCTTCTACAGAATGTGAAAACAAAGCAGTTCATTAAGTTTAGTCTCAGCGCTGGAGATAGAAAGACTTAAAAACCTTCGTGATGAGTATGGCTTTTTTTCTTTTGCTTTGTAACAAAAGGCAGACTCGACTCCTCTGGGTTGTGAGTCCTGGCATGTCCCCCTGAGGCCACCTGCCCTGTGGCTGCTGGGCAGTGCCAGGGGCTGCCCGGGGCTGTTCAGCCAGGCTGCAGTTCAGCTCTGCTCCTGCTCCTGTGAGCTGCCAGGTCCTTCTGGCTGCCACCCCGCGCTCCTGCATTGCTGAGCTCAAGGACAGCTTCAGGGGGATTTGTTCCAGCCCTGCAGAGGTGCACTGCTTGCCAGCTGGGAATCTCCCTCCGTATTGTACTGGTTTTTGGTGTGTCTTCCCATGGCCTGTGTAACAAGGACAAAGGTACCTGCTGGAATGCACTGCACGTGTCCCAAAGGCTGTGGGCAGCTGCACAGGAACTGAGAAGTGCATGTTTGGAAGGAGTGGTCTCTGTCACCAGGGGGATTTTGTAATGGAAAGAGCTGTACCTGAACAATCCGAGTTCAAACTAAGAGCAAGGGGCATATACCTCACCTGAAGGGCCCCCAAAAGAGGGGGATTTTTAACAAAACTTTTGTAAATACAAACATACCAGGTCTCTAAATCATTGGAAATTGCAACTACTTACTCTGTTGTGAAAATCTATGTATTTCATTATTAAAATGGTTGACCAAGAAATACCACAGATGCTGTGAATATCCTTTAGGTTCCACAAGTCTTTAAAAAAATTTCAGGACTTCAGGCTATTGTTCAATCTACATGTAAGTGTTCTTTACAGAGCATGGTGTTCCTGGGGTAGGTGAGAAACTGAGAAGTTACATGTCAGAACAGACAGTGCAAGTTTGCTGCTGCTGCAGGTCTCAGAGGCAGGAGCACACCTCAGTGGGGAGCTGTGGCTGAGCAGTGAAAGATTCTGATCTGCTTTTGGTGAAAAGCAGTGTGTGGCTGGAGCTAAGAACAGAACACGTTCCTACATCCCACTGCTTTACAGACAGGATGCAGAGAAGGGTATGAAACTGAAACCCTACATTAGGAACACCCCATAAAGCTCCTCAATTTATGCAGAAATTGCGATAGGACGTAAAACTCCTTTGCAATAACCTTTGTCCTGCTAAAATTCACAAACTTTTTATTCTATACTAAAACTACATTTAGGTGATGCAATGCAGCATTTTTTATTTTGATTACTGTGGTGTATTAACTACTTTGGATGCGGTATAAAATTGTGTACATCTTTCTTTACTGGTAAGAGGAACAATTTTCAACTTGCCTACACCTTGGACCAGGCTGAAATGTTAATTGAATGACCAGCTGTATATTGTTGTAATGGGTTATTTAATGTAAACTCATTTTCAGTGTGATCTTGGTTGTTACTATGAACTGCCTGAACATTGTATATCCTAATTGAGTTATATTGTATGAATTATTTATTTGTAATTGGATATCATGTTTCAAAAATAAAATTAATTTCACAAATTGGTCCCTGTACGTCCAGTTTTTCCAGTGGTACAGAGTTGATAATATAGAAATGTATTGGTTATTATCAAATATTTCAAATATGTGTGACCATTTTGGACTTTATGCAGGAACAGAAATTACCAGGTTAGCCTGGATTTTCACTGCAGGAAGATTATTCATGGTTGGTAATTTTTATTTGCATATGGTCTGCCATTTACCCAGTTTTAAAAGCACTGGCTGTGGTAATACCTGATGTAAAGCTGTAGGCTCATGACATTTTTTTTCTTATCCAAGTGTGCTATGACTTGTATTTGGTGTGTAATTAAGTTTGTGGGTTGAAAGGTCAGATATTACATGCCTGCAGTTGGACTTCTTAAGAGATCTTGAGCTCTTAAACTTCAAGTTTTGACTGCAAGCTCACAAACCACTGCTGGTAATGCTCCAGCCTGGAGGCAGCTCAACAGAGGCCTCTTTTTCCTTTTTTTGTGTCTCTGTTTACAGGTTCTGGAAATGCCCAGGGTCGTAGTGCTGATGAAATGTCAAACCTTCCCTGCTGTATAGCTGATATTTTTAGCCTTTAAGCAGCCATGAGAAGGCTCCATCTTCCTCTAGATTCTGTTATATCCAAAGTAATTGTTTATTTTTTTTCTTTCAAAAATACTGGGGGCGGGGGAGGGTTAAGACTAAAAACTTATTTCAGGTCATTTAGGATAATATGATTCACTTTAATTGATTTTTTTTTCTTTTTTTTTTCTTACATATTTATAGCAACTAAAGTGCTATTAGGGGTCTCTGTAATAAGAGCAAGAAACAAGTTCACAACTATTATAATAGGTATTTATTATAGCAGCTAATTTCAGGAAGGAAAAATGCAACCATTTTCCAGAAAATATGTTAATGTAGCCACTAGAGAGACTTAGGATCCAAAATAAGAGTTGCAATACTTGGGAATTATATTTTGTAAAACCTGTTGTTATTTCAGTGCGTGCAGAATTTCCGCTTTGGCACTAAAGGTTACAGGAAGCGCCAGGCCTGTGCTGTGTGTGCAGAGCAGTACCTGTCCTTTCCTGCTGTGCCGGGGAGCTGCTGGGAATGGCTGGGAATGGCTGCTGGGAATGGCTGGGAATGGCTGCTGGAACTGCTGGGAATGGCTGGGAATGGCTCCTGGAGCTGCTGGGAATGACTGCTGGGAATGGCTGCTGGAACTGCTGGGAATGGCTGCTGGTCCCTGAGCCCCGGCTGGGACCTGCCCTCCCTTTTAAATGTTCTGCAGATGGAAGGGGGCCGGTGTGGAAAGCTGACTCTGGCTTTCCCCAGAAATGACATGAAGTGAATCTGCCCTCAGCAGGCCAGGGGACAGATGTGCCTTTTCTTTGTGCTGGGGAGCCGGTGGGAGGAAAGCTGCTAATTTGGGATGAAAGGTGCCAGTGATCAGTGGGAAATTGGGGAATGTTCCCAGGCAGGGTGGCTTCTGCACACGGATATCTGGAGCTGAAGCTGAGGGCAGAGCTGGTGGCAGTGGGGCTGGCTCTGTCCCGGGCTGTCCAGCACGGATCCAGCTGTGGTGGCTGCAGGGACAGCAGCTGTGGGGGCTGAAGGTTTCAGAGAGTGTCTGCAAGAATTTTCTCTACTCAAGCTACGATTAAAATAGATACCTGTGGCTTTCAGCAAGTAACGTCTGTAAGATTTGAATCCCAGATTTCATTATAGAGATTAGCTTCAGCATTTCATTCCTGCTTTGTGTGCAAACCAGAGATTGGCTTTAGCTGCCTCCCTGCTCAGTGTGGAGACCTTGCAGCTCCCACACAGGGCTGGCAATTGGGGCACTTCCACCTGCAGGTGGTCGTGGGTGGGCATCCCCAAACTGCTGCCTGGTCTCCAGTACGAGGTGGTTGGTAGAAAAGCAAACACTCCCTGTTGGGAGTTGGGTGGGTTCAGTTTCCTGGGAGCACACGTACCTGAAAGGATAGTGCAACCTGTCATGCTGGAAATGTCAAACAGATGTTTTACATCAGACTTCAGGGGTACTCAGCATTGCCAAGTGCAACAGCAGGAAAAACCACGTACCATATTTGAATCCCTAGCCCCTGAATATCCATGTATTCCACTGTACGCTTTCCCACTTTATTACAAGTGCATGTTTATTTCTTTCTCTGAAACTGTAATTCCTTCTGTTGGTAGCAAGGTTGGGTAGGTTGTTAGGGTTTTGTTTTGGCAATTATTTGCAGATAATTTAGAGACAACTTTATGAATGTAAAAGTTAAACTTTATTGGAAAAGTTTATATGGCTTCCCATTGATGTGCAATCTGTTTGGCAACGAGCCTGGTGGCTGGTGACCTTTATCCCTCTGAAATGGTGAGGTTTTGACATAGATCCTTACGTTGTGTAAGTGTCCTTACATAAAGTAAATTTCCACCGAGTTTCTGCTACTTCAGGCTCCTAGAGAGGATAAGGGAGGAAGAAGCATCATTTTGAAATATGAAATTATTAACAGCAAAAAAGACTGCCTATCAAATTCCCAGAAAATTAATTGTATTGCAACCTGGTAAAACAACTTGGATGCTTAACTAATAATACAGGCTTTGAGTTAGAGCTTTATCTTAATAATGCTGGTCAGATACAGTTCAGTTTTTTTGAAATAAGATTTGTATCAGGAATTTTTCTGCAAACTCTCTATTTTTGGTACATTTCTGAGTACCATATTTGTATAGTTGTTTTTAAACCTTAGGCATATAGCTTACAAGACTCAAGAATGATTTGGAAGGTGTAGTTCCTGTTCTGTGGTGTAGTTGGAAGGTAGGTTGTGGATGTTTAACAAGCTGTAAGGAAGCTATTTACTGAAGCTCATTAAGCATTTTATGTTTCATCAGTTCTCTGGAACTCACACACGTTTGCTGGGTATTTCTGCCAGGTTTCTTGGAAATGGTTTTGCTTAATTTTGTTGCAATTCAGGACTTGGTCCGTTCCAGCTAAAGCAGCGTAACATAATTAGCAGGAAGGCTGAGAATGCCAATGAGCAATCTGGCCTGTTCAGCATCGAGTGCTCTTTCCTCCCCTTCTTGCCAAAGTTGCAGAAGAGCTGTAAAACAACAGGGGAAAGGAAAAAAGGGAGATTTTTCAAGAGTAATTTCTGTATCAAGAAGGGTTGGTAAGTCACTGATTGAGTGCAGCTCCAGGGGGATATCTGCCTGTGCCTCTGCACTCCCTGGGCTGACATTGTGTAGGTGCCCTGCAACAGGACAGATCGAGGGCCAGAAGATTTTGGGTTGTCCCTTCCTGGTGCAGACCACCGTGGAGCTTTGGGGGGTGGTGGTTCCTGCTGAACTATTTGATGTCTCTCCAAGGATGTTATGAGTGAAATGTGCTAAAATTTCTTTCAGAAATTTCTTTCGTTTTTGTTTGAAGTCTTGATAAACTTGTTCAATATTTCTTTGAAAGTATCTCCCATATAATCATTCCTCCATGTGTTCAGTAATGGATTATCTGAGGTTTTCCAGGACTGGCAGGTGACAGGTCTGGTTGAGGGTGGCATGTTGCTGATGGGGAGTGTGCCCCCTTGTGTTTTGCAGTAATTTTCTCCAATGTTTTCATAAATAGATGAGATCTGGGGCTTTCCCCAGAATTTTTCCCAGTTCTACTAATGGATACTTGTTTTTAAACCATTTTTCCATTTCCTTCCATCAGTTTTATTTTCTACCAGTAGCTTTTCATTGTACCATGGGCTGATCAGATTTTTCTGGTGTGCTTTTTTCCCCTAACTGATGTTTTGTCTTTGTTAATTGTTTTACGGAATTTACAAAAAGATGTAGATAAAATTGATTGCTTCCACAGGAGGCATAATGCTCTCTGTGAGTCTTGACTGGTCGAGGTTTCTAGACAGGATTTTTTCTGAAATGCTGGAGCAGTGAAGCTGTGGCTGCCAAGTGCCACCTGCAGCAGCCTGTGCTCAGGGCATTGTGCAAGTGTGTATCCACCCTGCCTTTGTGGTCCTTGTGGAAGGGTGAGCTAATTTGGCAGAGAGAAAAATCTCCATCTGAGAAATGCCTGACATGAAAGCAAAGGTTTGCTGGCCTCATCCTCTGGCTTGAGGATCTGTGAACAGCCCGTGTTGCTGATCTGCAGCAGCTCCAATTAAGTGGGCAATGGAAAACCTGATTAAAAACAAAAATTAAAAAAAAAAAAAAAAAAAAGAAAGAAAAAAATTTGTATTATCCCGACACCTTTCTTTTTCCATTAGTTTAAATATCCCATAGTTAAAGTTAAGCAAGGTGCTGAATTGCCATGTGACATCAGACAGTTAAACTGGCCACAGGATGCACTCCCCTTCAGCCCTTCTCCATCCCCCTCTGTGCTGGGGGGCACTGGCTGCCCCCTCCTTTGCTGACAGCAGCTAAACCATCGTCCTTGCCCTTGAGTACCACAGTAAATTCCTGGTTAATCACCTGTGCTGCTGGATCACTCCTGGATGTTCTGCTCCAAGGGCTCATCCCTGCTTGAAGGTGGGGGTGCTGGGGGTGCCAGGCTGTTCCTCAGGGCTCCATGGTTTGGGTTCTGGAGTGGCCCAGAGCCCAGGAACCTCCTACCTGTTTATGCCAGGAGTGATTTTTTT